>JBAMBS010000344.1:370000-472500 GCA_037044455.1 Zygothrica quintamaculata | reverse complement strand
TTAAACATATAAATTTATATAGCTGTAGTTTTATCTAGACATCGACTATGTTTAACTATTAAGTTTTAAATGAAATGAAAATCTTTAAGCTAATTAATTAATTAATTAATTATTAAATGTTTTTTTAGCCCATAAGTTTTGAAACTGAAGTGCTTATATAAACAAAATTTGTTAGCTATATATAATTATATCTCTATCTATCTAATTATCTATTGAGATATGAAACAAAACATTCTGCAAAAAAAAAAAAGAAAAACAAAAACAACAACACAAAAAACTATATAATTTTTTTTATATTATATTAAAATATATATAGCTATATATATATTATATATATATATTATGTAATGATACATATAAATTAATATATATTAAGCATAAATTGTAAAAAGATTCTCATAATTGTTTGAATTAAGTTGAAAATGAAATGACAAATGATAAGTTATAAATGATTAAAAGAAAAACAAAAAAAAAAGGAAACCATTTAGAGCACTAAAACAAAAAAATAGAAACTAATTAAAAAGCGCCAATTTTTTAGGCTTTAGACAACAACAAACAACAACAACGAACACAATACCTACAACAACAACTATAATTTGCAACAGAATTTATATATATAACTATTTTTTTTTTTTTAACGCAAAAAAATTTCTTTTTTTTTTAATTTTAAAATTTTCAACTTTATTCATTGACATCATTTAAAATATTATTGAAAATTTGTTCTTATTATTATTATTTTGTTTAGTTATTTTTATTTTTATTAAATTTATTTTTTCGTAGGTTTTTTTTTGCTGCGCTTTTTCCACTTTTAATTTTAATGTGTAAATTGTAAAATTTTTTTTGTTGTCCCTAATTTAAACAGCGAACGAAACATGCAAATGCAAAAATTTTTTTGACATAATAAATATATAAATAATAAATATTAAATAATTATTTTAAAAAACAAAAAACTCTTATTTTTATTTTTCTATATATATTTTTTTTTATTTATTTATTAACTGTATTATATAGGGATATCGTTTTAAATGTTAGTTTTTATTTCAACCAGGTAGCAGCATAGCTTTACAAGGTAAAGCCTCTTACTTCTGACGAAACGAAAAATGAGCAGTTTATACCTCAGAATTGGTTCTTCCCACTCTGCTTAAATGCAGTAGTAATTTGCAGTTAAGGTATCTGCATTAGTAGCTTAAATATGGCTGTATCTATACATAAAATATAAGCCATCTCTTAATTCATCTAACCATCTCACCATCTTTAAAAAAAAAATATTAGTTGCACTCGCGTAGAGCAAGATTGTGATATGCTGCGTGCAATATTTGCATGCAATATTTGCATGCAATATTCATACAACATTCAGAAATTGACCTGTCTTATACAGCTTTAACCTCTGCCCTGCGGTTAATGTGTAGCAAAATTACAGTTAGAAGTATACCTCTTCAGACATATAGAAAAATATATACTATATAATCAGTCTTATAGCTAAAAAGATATTAACTATATGATTGGACAGACAAATAGTAATCTATTAACTATCGATAATCGGTATACAGTTATATAATTTATAATATTAAAAAGATTCTTATAGCAATGTTTGAAGTCACAAAGTCACATTAATTGCATTTAGTTACCACTGTAGTTTTATTTTAGAGGTGTTAATATGCTTATGTTATGTTATACAGGGTGTTCTTTGATTTAACAGTTTCGTTAAGCGTAATTGGTTCTTGTATGCATATTGTGCACATTGTCCCTATTAAAAAAAGTGCCTGGAATCTTTCCGTAACACACAATGCGTGTTAATTTAAATAAACTATGGAGTACACGAAAAAGAGAGAGTAGCGAAAAGAGGCGAGAAAGAAGGTAGGTGTGACTAAAAATAGGGAAATACATAAATATATATATAACTAGTTAAATGTATGAAACTAAGATTGCTTCTTAGTCTCTGCGCATTCCTCAGCAGCAATTTCTGTCTTTTTTATTTCTGTTGCAGCATTCTCGTTAGTGTCATTTATTTGGCCGTCACCTGCTGATTGAGCATCCTTCAGCTTCTTGGAACCAGGAACAAATGGACATTCGCCACCCTTACACTCGAATGGAAATTCTGGCTTAATAACATTTCCTTGTGCATCCTTCTTCTCCCAAGGATTCCAATAGCGCAATAAAATTGGCTGCACAAATTTATGCCAAATATAAAGCAAAAGTGGAATGATGAAACATGGCACGCAAACCATTTTGAATATATTCCTTAGGATTACTATTAAATAGTGATAAGTTATAATTATCTATTATAGTCAAAAGTTAGCATATGACTAGACAGTTTACTCACTTTGTTAATAATTATGTTCTGCTCTTTGCTGTTGTTAAATTATACTAGCACAGAGTGACCAACTGCCAGAACAAATAGAATCACAAATACTTGAATACAAATTATATACGTAAGTTTTCAACTGATATTTGGATATTATTATAATATTTCCCTAAATTTTAGTAGATCTGTATTGTCTGTAAGTATTGAGAAACTAAACATTAAATAACTTGTATTTGTATGTTTCTATTTATATTAAATGTAGCCAACTATGATCGTAACATATAAAAGCAATTCAAATAATAATAATATAATTTATAATAATTTCAGAAAGTTTTATTTATTTATGCATATATTCTAATTGATAAAAACTGAATGACGTCACATTCTGCTACGTTGCAAAGTTAAAAACCATATGTTATCATTTATCGCAGCACAAGTATCAGTATTTTTATATCTCGTGAGAACAGTGTATTTTAAATTAATATCGCATGGGAGAATAATTTAAAATCGTTTGCGAACAGTATATAAATATCTCATGGGAGAAGTTTGGCGCGCGTTCAAAATGACATAAACTTAATATTTAATATCAACCTTTGCACTCTAATAACGCACAAAAATGGAGTTAAGAACTAATGAAATTTTATGTAAAAGGCAGAAGGATGTGTTTTCGACTCTATTAGATATATAAGTATGTATATTATATTATATATATGTTTATATCCTCAGACGGGTACCCTTTTGCAATCCGTTCTAAGAATCTTTATATGGTCTTAAAATATTGAAAGGAAAATTAAAATTCATGTAAATTTTTAGTGTTTCTTAATTTTCATTTTATTTCAATATTGTGTTAACCCATTAATCCTAGCAATGGACAGCGATAGGGTGCACCATCCTTACAGCAATACTCTCGCCCAGCTTGAAGATTTGTATTTATCCATAGATTCTGACAATTCTTGATAAACAAATAGGCACGTTCCTTGTGGCAATCGTGTCCTAAGGCTGCACAAACAATGTTCGCTGAGTTGGGTAAATGCTGCACAATCTGTAAGATAAATTAGATTAAGGACTATCCCAACATTGATAGTGTATTGGGTATAAGATTTACCGCCTCCAAGCACTTGGTCTGACATTGCTTGCGTCCGACAGCAGTACAAGGATATACACGATCCATTTCGTTATGAATGAGTGGTGTATCGGGCAGACCATTCTTCATCTGCGAGGATAGAAAGACACCACAGGTGCAGGGCACGGGTTGATTTTGATCTACTAAAGATTTAGTAGGCGTTGGTGGAGATGGTAACGTGTTATCCAGACTGGTTGGTGTAGTACTGGTGGCGCTTCTGGCCGTGGTCATATCAATGTTACTGTTATTAACTGAATTTAAAGTGTAGCTAGTGGTATCTTCCACATCGATTTCTTCTGTTCTGGGTGTTGTATTCAGCACGAACTCTACGCTTGGTGGCCAATCCGTTTCTGTGATACTAGAACTGCTTGTTGGTGGTATTTTAACACGTTTCTCCTTGATGTAGCTCGTCTTGCCATAGATTGGCTTTTTATAAGCTATCTTACTAGCTGCTGCTAGTTGCTCCCAGGCTAAAGCAGCCAAAGCCAATAGCAGTAACAGCTTTAGGCTACTGTTGCAGGCTGTTAGGGCAAGTAAAGCATAGAATTAAATATTTTTTGAGTAATTAGTATGAGCTTAGGACTTACTCATCTCTTTCTGTATCAGGTTCATTTGTCTTCTATTGGTCTTTGACTTCTGATTGTCATATGTTATGAAGCGAAGCATTTTATGCAATATTTTTGATAACGTTTGCAGTTATGATTGCAGCGGTTAACGCTCTGACCCCCAGCAGCTGCTAAAGTTCCATGAAGTTCAAGTTTAAGTGGTGTCAATTTTACCATTGTCATCGCTTTGCAATATTCACGCCATGTATTTGGGTCAAGGCTTGCCTTGCATTCTTCTTGGAAAAATTACTATAATATAACAATAGAATATATATTACGACATTGAAGAATATAATTATAACGTTTAAATTGCACATGAAGTTGTGATCATAATCCAATTAACAGCTAAGGCATCAATATAAATTAAATATTATGACAATTGCTTATTTTTATGTCGAAATCATCAGAAAATATTGTACATATTTTGTTTATAAATGTATAAAGTAAGCAAATATTTGTTATATAAATGTTTTCTCTATTTCGACATAAATAATTCGTTTATGTTAAACAGTCTGAATTATCGTTATAAAAATACAAAATTATTGAACCAACATAAGAAAATTTAAATCGCATTTGCTTGGCAGAAAGAGTTTGGTATTGAGGGCTGCCAACTGGAACTGGAATCAAGATATTGGCTGCACTAAAAAATACCATACAAAATACCAAAACCTGTAGAATAACAAAACGCTGCATATTACTATGTGACCGCGTATTATATTTTGCTGTCGGCATATTTTCTTTTATATATATATCAATATATATATATATATATATATATATATATAAGTTTTTTTTTGTTGCGTACTATTTGTATGACATTTAGTAAGCGATAAGAAAAACAATAAAACGCCTATTAAAATCGGTTATCATATCGACTAACAACGACTTATTTTGCTATCAGAAAGTGTCGCATAAAAGTCAATAACAGTGGAATAGTTAAAGCCTCAACGCAACATCCACAACATGCCGGAATACGTGCCAATACAGGGCCATAAACAGTTGGAGGATGCACTGAAGGTGCATGCAAAAAGTAATTGCCTTATTTATTTATATTTCTTTGGTGAAAAGGACAGTAAAGGTCAGAGTTGGTGTCCCGACTGTGTAGCATGTGAGTTATTTTGTGCCTTTTTTTTTGTGCCTGATTTTTGTATAATTAATTCAACTTTCTTTATTATTTAGCTGAACAAATTGTCGATACTGCATTTCGTGAATTTGCCCATGCCAAATCTCTCATTTATACTGTAGACGTTGGCAATAGGGAAGCATGGAAAGATCGTAAAAATAATAAATTCCTCTCTCCACCATTCTCATTGACCGACATACCCACATTGATGCGCTGGAATGCAGTGGAGCGTCTGTCCGGAGATCAATTGTTGAACCCTCAACTACTGCAGCTATTCTTCGATGAAGCTAAGCAACAGGGTGATATTGATAAAATAACTGCATGCAAATAACCTGATGCACATTCCAACAACAATTGTTACTGCCAAAAAAACATAAATATTAAAAACAAAGCAAAAGAAACAGATACAAATATATTATATTATATTTCTATAATTATATATGTGTGTGTTTATGAGATCAACGTATGTTTGTGTGAGTATCTTATATTGAGTTACACTCAATAGCAAAACAAAGCTCAATTATTAAACTCAACTCAAAGTTTGTTTGACTTGAGATGTAACTCAATTTTTATGGGGGCTCGCTTAAAATCCGTAACAGCAGCAGAAGCAGCAGTAGCAGCAGCAGCAACGTTAACATCAACAGCACCAGAAGCAGAAGCAGCAGCAACCGTTAGCAGCCGCAACCTGGCTGCCTCGACGACGTCCGCGTTTTATTAGCACGCACGTCGTCGGGCAGGACGAATCGTATGGCGCGTCGTCAACAGCACCATTACCAATACAACTACCAGCAGCAGCAGCAACAGCGGCAGCAGCGACGGTAAACTTAAAAAGCGCTGCTCGTTGCTCGGTTAGTTATATTTTTTTTTTGGTTGTTGTTGTTGTTTTTTGGTAACGGCAACGGTAACGGTTTCGGTACCATTTTATATTGTTCTGTTTACATGCTTACCGTTATTATCGCAGCATTGTTGCTTCGCGTATTCTATTCTATAGCCGCATGTGCGTGCGTGCGTACGGGCGCCCGTTTGTATACTTCTGTCTGTGTGTGTGTGTCTTTCCATGTGTTTCGGTGTGCAGATGTGCGTGCGTTCGCCTTTACAAACAAAATAATGTGCATAAAAACAAGCAACAGCCATTAAATATTAGCCAAATCAAATGTAGGTAACAAACTAACAAAGTAACAAACACACACACACACAACACACACACACACAAGCATAGTGTAAAAGTTTGGTAAAGGAGTCGATAGGAATAGATAGCGGTATAATATTCTTATTTTGCAGTAATTTAAAGAAAAGAAATAAAAAAAAAATAAACGAAAATAAATTTCAAAAAATTCACGTGATTTATTCAATGCAACATGCAACATGCAACATTTATTGTAGCAGCTGTATGTCTGTGTGTGTGTTGTATTGAAATATGTTTTTATTTGTTGTTTCCTTTTTGCTAATAATCCACGTTGAGTAGTAGTTGAATGGAAAAGTAGAATAAATAAATATAGGACAATGCCTTACCGGCAATAACTGTTGCGTTTAGTCTCTCTGCGTTTACTGCTGCTTCAGCTGCTTTAGCGGTTTTTTAACTAATTTTTTCTTTACGCTCTCTTCAATTGCTTATTAAATTTATAAACTGTTATTATTATTTATTATTATTAATTTGTTTTTTTTTTTTTTTTTATTTATTATTATTGCTTTATTTCTTTGTAGCTTTAATTCTTTAGTTTTCTTCATTTTTGTTGTTATTATTGTTAATATGCAAATTAATAGCACTCGTTTATTTGGCAGCGTGGTGTTAATCTGACCAAATGAAACTAAAGAGAGGAGAAAGACAGAGAGAGAAAAAATAGCATAAATTTAATTAAATTAAAGTGACAAATTTGCTAACGGTCACTTGACTAATGTGACAAACAGAAGTTGCCCTTGAATATCATTAGAAGCAAGCAATTGTGTGTCTGTGTGTGTGTGTGTGAGTGTGCGTGTGTGTTTGTGGGTGTGAAATATTGTATATAATTCAAATAACTAACAAATTATCATATATATATACTCGACTATAAAAACTCCTTAACTAAAAAATTGGTTACTAAAATTTCTGTTCTGAATTGCTGCAACTTTTTAACTTTGCAACATGACAAAATGTCGCTTAAATAACATTTATGTTTATTGTTTTTTAGATATTCAAGTTGCTACATAGCTTAAGTACAGTTATAACTTAAACAACAGCAATTGTCGTCTATAAACGACTACAAGAAGTCCCTTAACCAATAGCTCTCTGTGCTGTAATAAACTTGCAACATTGCAGCATGGCAAAGTGTCGCCTGTGCTTGTTGTCTAAACTCTATGCAATTTGTAACAGAATATAACTAGAGTTATATATATTGCATAAGGTAAAATAATAGTTACACCTGACTAGAAGAAGTCCTTTAGTTACAATGTGTAAGTCTTCTGTAAAGTTGACAGCTTGCAGTTTTCTAATAGGGAAAAGTGTTGCTTGAACAACTTTAATGTTTGTAATCTGATGTCTATGGAATTTGCAACATGCATCAAGTAGAGACTGAAATATTATATAAACCTAAAACCAATCTGATCTGTTTATAATAAACAAAAATGTTCATACCAAAGTTGTTTGAACTCGCTTTGAATTCTCTTCAATGAAATAAATCTAAGAGCTTTACAGTCGACTACAGATCATATATCTATATATATATATATATATATACTCTATGGTGTGAAATCTGATTTACATTAACTGTTATAAACCGTTACAGACATACAATATATAGATTTAATGGTTAAACGATACGCTTACTTTATTTATAAATGAATAAAATTTCATAGGAAAATTTCTATGTAGCTTCAATGAAGATTTAAGTTACATTTTCCAGGAATTTTCTTTAAAGTAAACATTTATGCATATATATATATATTTATATTTTTACTATTTTTATTTATTAGCTAGCTATAAACAAATTCCATCCGCTGAAAGCTAAAACTTAAGAACCTTTTAAAATAATAAATAACAAACATTTTTTCTGCTTAAGTTAATAAAAAAAAAAATTTATTATTATTTTTTTTTTATCTTTTTTATGGCTTAATATCTATAAAAACTAATGATTAACATAAGTTAATCTGGTGTATAAAATATATTTCATGGATTCTTAAACATACTTTAAGAGCACGCCCACAGCTAATATTGTTTATTACCCCTTCGCCCCCCCCATACCCATTAAGTCCACACGACTAGCTAAATGCCCTATAGCTAAAATATAATTATAATAAATTTTCCAAGAAGATTTATGCATTTCCATTGAGTGCATATATTTAATTAACGCTAATTATAGCTAAAATAATTATATCCTTATGCTTTGTGTTTCTTTTTATATCCTTTTTTAAGTACAACAGTTGTTGTTGTTGTTGTTGTTGTTGTTGTCTTTCAATGTTTATATATAGCTTAGAATATCAATGTTATTGAACATTATCGAATCACCTTGTGGTGGATCTTGGCTAAGATATTTGATTTACCCCCCGTATGCCTACCATTTCATTCATCTACACACTTAACACCTCCCTCCCCCCCCACTCTTCAATCTGTAAAATTCTCTTGACTTTGCTGTCAACATTGCTTTCGCATTCCAATTTTTAGCCCCTGACATCTTTTTGGCTCATTTTGAAAATTTTTATTTTATCGAAAATATACGAAAAAAAAAAAAAATCCATTTGGTTGTGCGTCGTCTGCAATGTTGCTGTTGTTGTTGTTGTTGTTTATTTCATTTAAATATTAATTTCTTTATTTTTATTTTATTTCATATATATATATATATATTTTATATATTTATATTTTTTTTTTGTACGCTGTCGTTTGTCAATTAAAAACTAAAAATTCTTAATGAGCCACGTAACAGGGCGACGGCATACGCTTTTGGTGCTTGTTCCATGGATGAGGGTGACGGGGACGGGGAGGGGGAGGGGGGGGGTGCGAGGGTATAGCTGTGAGGCCTCTCGATACGCCAATGGCAGCGAAATGTCATTAAAGAGCTAATAAAAAATATTTGAAAAAAACAACAACAACAACAACAGCAACAATAACAAATAAATAAATTGAATTAAAGATTTCAAAAATAGCAGCAGACGCACAGTTATTGCTTTACTTATAAATTGCACCCTCCTCACGCCACCCCCCTCCACCCATGCTTACACTAAACTCAATCCTCATCAAATCCATATACATATATCCATATTATATATATATCGTATATATATATATACATATCTGTACCATAGATACATAGTTTCGATCGTGTCTAAATATTCGATTTATTTGCGAGTTCATTTCAATTTCTTAAAAAATTTATATATATATATATATATTTTTTTTTTGTTAATAATTTATAATTGTTGTTGTTGTTTTTATTATTTTAAATCACTCAACGTGCCGTTGATTAGCTCTGTGTGTGTGTGTGTGTGTGTGTGTTGTGTGCGATTTATAGTGTCATCCAAAATCATAATTTATTAATAATTTTTATAGACACACACACAAGCACACATATAGCTATATATTTGCAGCAGGTGTGGGTGTACTTATGCCTATGCACATGTATGTGTGTGTGTGTGTGTGTGTGTGTGTGTGTGTGTGTGTGTGTATTATTATATTTGTATCTATAGTCAAAGTATCTGAGCAACTTTGTAAATTTTTTATTTAATTGACGCATTTAGTTCACAGCAGCAACAGCAGCAACAGCAGCAACAACAGCAGCAACAACAGCAGCAACAACAGCAGCAACAGCTTAGTGAAAACTTAACAAATGCATGACCAAGACATACCCTATAATTTGCAGCATAAGTTGCGTTCACACACACACACGCACACACGTAAATAAGAGCTGTTTAAGACTCTTAGCTTTGCCCAACTCAAAGTTTCTTTTGATCATTTTGTGTATGCATATTATAGGGTATAAAATGTGCATAAAGAGCAACTTGAATTGTGAATATATATATCTATATATATATATATATATGTATATATGTATGTGTGTTTGTATTAGTTTGTGTGTGCATAAATCACAACGACAACAACGAAGAACGCAAATCAAATATTCACATCTGATAGATGACCGTTGCCCCAAAATAAGCGAGGCAAAAGCAGATTAAGAATTCCATTCCAACAACAACAACAACAACAACAACAACAACAAACAATAATAATTATATATATATATGTATATATATTTCTCTAGAAAATTGTCTGAATTAGTTTGTTGTGATAGTTAATAATGTAAAGAGAGTTAACTATCTGTTGCTATTGTGTTATAAACTGTTGTTATTGCTGGCAGTTAACAGTTAACAGCTTTAACTAGTGTCAACAAAATGAGCTTAAAGCATTTTCTTTGTTAAGTATATAACTGATTTATATATGATCTTTTGCTATATATATATATATATATATATACATATATATAAAGACAACTATTTAAAGCTTAAAGCAAGTTAGCATCCCTTAAATAAGATTATGCTGAGAGTTTTAACCTTTTTCAAGCCAAAGAGCTTTGCTACAACTTTTCACTTACTGCTGAGCTACTACTTAGAACTCTATTCATTCTACAGATCTTCTACTTAGAACTCACAGCTCTTTCTTTCTTCAAGATTCTTCAAGATTCTGCGTAGAATCATCTACTTTGCTTAAATTTCATTTTCATTTCTCGCTCTTAACTCATTTTTTTTTTGCAATTTCTCTTAGATTCTAGCTCTTAAAGTATTGTTAACTATTATAGCTATTGATCTTGAAACGATTAACGATAACTTTTTATCGTTAGTTGTCCAGTGTTTCACTCTCTTTATGGCCATCTCTGTTACTCTATCGAGATATGTAGTCGTCGTGCGTTATCACAGCTGTTAAACATTTAGCTAGGTGGCTGCTCTCTGATAAGCGTCCAACTAGAAGAGCCAGCAACAACAACAACAACAGCAACAACAACAATAGCAACAACATTAAGAGAGTAACAATTGTGTTGACGCTAACGTCGACGTCGACGTTTATCGTTGACGTTGACGTTGACGTTGTGGGTCGTTGTCGCCCATGACGATACAAGTGTCTAACGTCCATTTGGCCAAATGTTTACCTTAAAGGAAAGGGTTGCGCAGGGTGATGCGGGGGGGGGGGGTGGTGGTGGTTGGGTAGTATGTAGATACTTTGGTAGGTTAACAATGAGCGCGCGATATTTGAAAATCGTTAACAACGTCAATGGCAACAGGGAACAACAGCGGTATTAGCAGCAACAACAGCAACAGCAGCAGCAACAACCATAGCCATAGCAAGCGCAGTAAGCGTCGATGTTGACGTCGTTATCGCTTATGGCAGTTATAGTTTTCAGTTAAGTTGTGACAGCGACGCAGTTGTCTTCATATTGCGATATTGGAACGGCCGCTGGCGGTTCGGTGCGGTGCGGTGTGGGTTACGGTGCGGGTTACGGTGCGGGGTATGGTTCGGGGTATGGTTCGGGGTATGGTGCCGGGTACGGTGCGGTTTATACATTTGTTTGGTTCCATTACCAGCAACGTTGCTGTTGTTGTTGTTGATGATGTTGTTGATGTTATTGGTGTGACAACGCCGACGCTTCACTTTAATTGTAATTATAATAATAATAATAATAAACAACAACAGCAACAAGAGCAACAACAACAACAACAACAAGAACATCAAAAACAACAACAACAACAACAACAATAAGAGCAACAACAACGATCAATTTCGTTTGCCTATTCCGCAAAATGTTGACGATCGTTGCGTGTCGGTGTTTAAAAGGCAACGCGCACGGCAACAATCAACATTAAGAACAACAAACACAAACATACACACACACACATACATACATACATGCATGCACATACAAATATGTATATATATGCACTCAATATCAGAGCGTGATCAACATCAACAACAGCAACAGCAGCAGCAGCAGCAGCAGCAAAAGCAGCAGAAGATTGATCGCAATCGAGCGTCATCTGCTGTACAGCAGCAACATTAGCAGCAGGCAGCAATAACTTTGAGGCATATTGCTATAAAGATGCAATTTGTTAATGGAATATGTATATATATATGTATATTATATAAAGGATTATATTATATATATATAGATATAAAGGATTTAAGCCATAAAGCTTGCAAGTTTCTTAAAGTTTTCAAAGGCAAGCAACAACTGTTGCTTTTGGCTGTTTATAAGTTGCCTAAGCTTAACTGTGATTGCAGCTTAAATTCATATATATTTACATAAATATATAGATATATATATACAGTTATATATCTGAAGTATATAGAGCTTAGTTATAGGCAAGTTAAAGCAACATTTAACTAAAGGCAAAATCGATTGATTTGGCTGGAAAATTGCGCTAAATTGCAGCAATAAATAAGCTGCAAAATTTTAATAAATTGCTGAAAAAAATAGGAAAAATATATATAGAGGTAGTGTATAATAAGTTAGAGTATACATGTATCCATATATTATATATAAAGTATTAAAAGTAAAACTTATATAGAAAACTTATTTTTAGTCCGCTTTTCAGATCAAGTAGAATTATTGATAATTTTAGCTCAATTTATATGCAATATTTTTTGTTGCATTTTACAGGGTATTTGCTTGTCGTTGTATTAATAATTTATATGGCAAAAAAGCCGAATCGAAAACCCGAAACTAAATCCGCACCCGAATCTCAACCCGAATCCGTTTACTTGATCGTCTCAATACGATTGACGAAGCCATCGCTCAACCGATTGCTGCTTCGTGTTGTTCTGCTCTAATCGTTACGCTTTGGTTTGGTTTGTTTCTGTTGCTGTTGCTGTTGCTGTTGCTGTTTCTGTTCTAGTTCTGTTCTATTCAGTTTTGTTCTTTTCTCTTTTATGTGTGTGTGTGTGTGTGTGTGTGTGTGTGTGTGTGTATGTGTGTGTGTTTTTTATTTTCATTTTCATTTAAAGATTTTTATTATTTTGCGTGTGTGATTAAAATCGCGTTCATGTATGTATCTGTATATATGTATATGTATATGTATATGTATATGTATATGTATGTATATATGTATATGTACTGTGTTGCTTCTGCCTGTGTCTCTATGGGTTTTCTATTTCCAATTTAGTTTCCATTTCGAGCGGGCCGGACCAGACCAGACCAGTGGCTAAATAGCTAAATCAGTCCATTAGCCGCGTTCTGCTTGAGCGATTCTCTAGCGATCATATCTCCCATTGATTACTGCAATTGCTTGCCTAAAACACCCCACGCCCCCCCCCCCCCCCCATTCAAAACACCACCACTTTCCCTCACAAATCATATTATATGCAAGATTTCTAAACGTGTTCAAAAAAAATAAAGAAAAAACAAACTGAAATATTGCGCACAGTTTTTCAATGATCGTTGATTGATTTCGATAACAATAAGCGTTAAGCGATTTTTCCAACCAACAGAAGTTTGTCTTCATATCTGTGTGTGTGTGTGTGTGTGTGTGTGTGTTTTAAGTCAGTGGCTGATAAGTGCACATAAATTACGCAAAGTAAACGCTGATTGAAATATATATATATATATATATAAATTTTGTTTTTTTTTATATATTTTTGTTGTCTTTTTTTGTGCTGTGTAAAAAAAAAAAATATAAAAAATAAAATATAAATATATATATAAAAAAATATAAAAAAAAAGAACGTAAAAAATATTATCAGATATCAATGCGATAAGCGATTAAAGCGGGAATCGCAGCAGCAGCAACAACAGCAACAGCAGCAGCAACAGTAGCAGCGCCGCAGCTGATAAACAACGTTTGAGGTGAGTTCAAAAATTTTTGAGTTGAACTCAAAGTGTTAAGCTTTGAGTTGAGTTTAATGTTTGCCGGCGCCTGCGCTGCGCAGCGGCGATGACGTAGCAATTGAGGCAGGCAAAAGCGCAAATAAAGCGGCCGCTTGGAGGAGAATGAGATAGCAACAGAAAATAGAGAAACTTAATGCAAAACAGAGGGAGAGAGAGAGAGCGTGATTGTGGAAGAGAGAGGGAGTGCGGTGTAAGGCAGTGAGTCGATTTTTACAAGAGAATAAATCGAGCGCAACAACAACTACAACTACAACTTCTACAATGACAACAGCAGCAGCAGCAACAACAACAACAACAACAACAGTTACGGCTAAGCTACACAGTTACAGTTACACGCAGCAGGCTGGCAGAAGGCAGCACGCAATACAAACAACAACAAATCGTTTGAGCAGCCACAAACAGCAGTTACAGCAGCAACGGCAGCAGAGGCAGCGACGTCAGCGTTACAAAGCATCCATGCTAAAAATCAGTGCAGGCAGCCGCAGCGTCGTCCTAGGCCATGTGCGGCTAACGTTTGTTTGTTGTCTTGGCTGTTAAAAGAAAAAAAAAATATAAAGTTTACAACTAATTCAAAAATATAACAACAAAAAAAATCAAAAAAAAAAAAAAGAAAATTAAACAAAACAAAAAAAAAATCAAACAAAAAGTAAAGAAAAGAAAAGAAAATTTCTTGCAAAAATCTAAAGCAAATAATATTATTAATTTAATTTAATTTTATTTATATTCTAATTTTGTTGTTGTTGTTTTTTTTTTTCTGTTTTTGTTGTGATGTTTTCATGGTGCGCGTTGAAAGATGAGAAAAAAAATTGGCAAATATATTATGAAATCGTGTGATAAGTTTATAGTAAATAATTGTTAATAATATATACATATATTCATATATATATAAAGACAAATATATATATATGTGTGTGCAAAAATGTTTCATGCTGAGCCGCGAGCAGCAACAACATTTGTTACTATTATGAAGATGCTGATGCAGTGCAGCATTTAAAGCAGCACCAACAGCAGCAGCAGCAGCACCAACAACAGCAGCAGCAACACCAACAGCAGCAGCAGTAACTAAACGCGGCATCAAGGCAAAGACCCAAAAGGTAAGTGACCTCCTCAGTAGAGCAACACCAACACCAACACCAACACCAACACCAATAGCAACACCAATAGCAACACCAACACGTGCAAATTACATCAAATATAAAAACAGCAACTGCCAACAAGCATCGCAATTAACGCTTGTTCTTTATTGTCATTTTCTGTGCTTTATTTTCCCTTTTTTCTTTTTGATATATAAAAATTTGTTTGTTTTTTTTTAATGGTCTTTCTATCTGCCGTTGAAGCGGCAAACCAAAAAATTCATTGCATACGCACAGGGGCCGGCAGCTGTTGTTCCTCAGCTCCTGTTTGTACTATGCAACAAATACAACAGAAACAACAAGATGAGATAACCGTAACAGAAACAAACAACAGCAAAATACAAAAACAAAAACTGTCGGCAAACATTTTATTGAATTTTTTTTTTTATTGTTGTTGCTATTCAACGCAACTTTTGCGCCTGCGTTGAGTAATAAGCTCAGTACTAAGACTCCTTTTAAATGAGTGCAAGAGTATGGTAAATGTTATAGACTATCATATAGATAGAGAGCAGTAGAGAGAGAGAGTGAGAGAGAGAGAGACGTACTGCGAGAGAGTGAGTTAGAGTCTTGAGTAATGTTGTGTTGAGTCATATTATGGAATCACTGCCACGCAGCAACAGTGGTTAAACATAGCATGTCCTGTGTGTCCTTTGCCATACGTTAAAGCCAAAAATATATTAGCAAATTTAAGCTTAAATATTCAATTAACAGTTAATATTATTTAAGAGTTTTGGCAAACAAATCTTATAGAGAACTTCTTCAATTCATTTTGCCCTAAATCTGCTGCTGCTCTCTGGTGTGTCTAGTTAAACACGTCGTGGCTTTTAGCCACGTTAACATTATTTTAACCATAACTAGGTTTTAATTGTATATTTGTATATAATTTACATGACTTAGCATTAGCTCTGTGCTGCCTTCTATGGTGCAAACAAAACTTACTGGAATTTACTTTTTATATTGAAAGGATTCAAGTCTCGAGAGTAGGAAAACTTTTATGATATATAAGAGATAATCAATTTTATTAACAAATTAAGATTTTATATATATTTTGCAAATAATAAATATATAAAATATAAATATATCTTTATTATACTTTCACTTGCTTTCAAGTTAAAATTTTTAAGTTGAATTTCTTGCCACTGTGCGAAATGCTCATTCTGCACGTGTTGTGGCAGGTTCTTGAGTTGATTATTAGTCTTAGAATTGTGCTCATACTCAGTTTTGAGTGCTATTATATTCCATCTCAGTCTCTTTACATTATTCTATTTCATTCTTTGCCATAACTATGTAGTTTTTTGAGCATTTTTTGTGCAGACTTTTGGAACGCGGCAGCTGCTTGTGGCGCTGCTGCGATTTTTATCAGCCTCAAGCTCAATACACAAATATATTTGTGGTCTCTCATCCAGTTACATTCAAATCTTCCCTTACTTCCCTTACAACACACACACACACACACACACACACATACACATATACATTGGCAACACTTAGCCGGGAATTTCTTCTCTTTTTTTGTGTTTCTGTTTTACCTTTTTCTCGATTTCTTTGCTGTGCCACACTTTATTGCCGCGCTTTTATGATGCCTTTGCCAGTCATTTTCGCCTTACTTGCTTACAACATTCGTTACTGCTGTTTCTCCTTTTATTTTTTACTTATTTTTTCTTTCATTTTCGTTGCCAATTTTCACCTTCCGCCTACAAAAAGAAGAAGAAGAAGACAAAGTTTACGACAGCAGCCGCTGTTTCAGTCAAAAGCAATTGCTCCAGTTACAAATTTCTTTTTTTTCCACTCCCCCCCCTCCCCTTCTTATATTTTGGTTCATAAGCAACAATTCAATGCCACAACAACAGGCAACATTAGTTATCAAATGCAACAAATTGGCGCCATTAATTGTAATCAACGTATGATACCTGAAAGCCCAAAAACAATAACTCAAAAAAGAAAAGAAAATATAAGGTTCATGCGTGCCACGTATTCAGCATAAAGCCAAATCATAATAAGAGAGAGAAAAAAAGATCAAAATGAAATTATGTAAATAATGTGAAAGGTGGCAAGGGAGAAGTTCATTTTGCTTTATGTTTACTTTAGTTAACAACACACTGTTGCATGATTAAAACTGAGTTTATTTTTTTTTTGGCTTTTAGTTTTTTGCAGTAGCTTGCAACATTATGTTGTAACTTGCAACTGTATGAACAAATAAGTCATGTACTACCCGCCGGAGTTTTAACTTTTAACAGCTGACGGCTAAATGTATGAGTATAATATATATACAGGGTGGCCCATCTAGCGTTTGCTTTTAGAACTATCGATAATTTTGACTTTGACATTTCGAATGTCATTGTCAATGTGTCAGATATTTAGTAGAAGGTTTGCGGTTTACGAAATGGTTAAATAAAAATTTTGAAAAAAATATACTCGTTGTTTTTTTATAGCGAAATCTTTCGTGGACCACCCTATATATATATATATATATAGTAGAAGAAGTTGCCAAAAAAAAGCAAAAGGAAGAAATTTCTTTTTTTGTATATATTCTGCTTCTTCTTCTTCTTAGTTTTCTCTTTTCTTTCATGTTTTTGTTTTTGTTTTAACAAAAGTTATTATTGCTTTAATTTTGTGAGTCAGTTGAGTTGAATGTCAGGCAAAAGTTTTTTTTCTTCTCGTTTTTTTTCTAATTTTTTTTGGCTTTTTTTTTTTTGTTTGTTGAAGGGGAGAGGTGGGAGTTTACTGTGATTTGTCTTTACAGTTTTTACTTTATTTTCTTCTTAGTTATAATTTTTTCTTTTTCGTTTTTGTTTTCTGCTTCCTTAAATTAAAAAGTTGGGAGTTCTGATAAAAATAAAAAAAAACAAAAAAAAAGCAGCAGCAGCCGAAAGAAAACAAAAGTCAAAGTTTCCATTTTGCATTAGAGATGCCAACGTGACAACAAGAACAACAACAACAGCAACAGCAACAGCAACAGCAACAACAATGTTGAAAAGAAAATTCTATATGAAAACTCATGTGTGTGTGTGTTGTGGGAAAAAAGAATATCCTTGCAATCCTTGTTTGATACTCATTCCTTTTGCCTTTTATTTTATTTATTTTCAGTTTGTTGCTGCTGTTGTTGTTTTTGTTGGCTGTTGGTGTTGCCACTCTCAAGTTTAATATGTTCCCCAAGGGCCTCATTAGTGGCGCCCCCCAACGACAACTGCCACCTAATATAAAACATTTGCTTTGCACTATTTGACGTCGTCGCTTTTGGCCTGGTTTTCATGTTTGGCTTTGTCCTCTGATTTCTGTTGTTGCCCCACACCACCCCATCCCTCCTGAAAAAGAGAGAAAAGTAGGGGAAAAAAAAGTTGTCAGAGTTTAACAGATTAAGCTTTTAGTTGGAGGGTCTAATGAGTGTTATTATTATGGCTGCCTTTTATTTATACAAAAAAAAAAAAAAAAAAAATAAGGACAGAGATAGCAACAGCAATGAGTGTGCAAAAGAAATAGCAATAAATGTTAAAGTTAATTCCTTTGGGTATAAAATTATGTTAGACTTAAGCGGAAATTAAAAATTAATAAATTTTCTTTAGAAAATTAAAGCAAAAAGTCTGTATAAAAATATACTCTATAAAAAAGTTTATACACATATATAGTTTCGATTATAAATATACATATATATACTACTATATATATATATATATATATACATTCTATATAAGCAATTCTAAATCAGAGTCGCTTTTTAACCTCAACCGAAAAAATTTGTCGCGGCAACAAAACAAACAAAACAACGTAAAGTCAAACTTTGTGAGTGGCCTAAAGTAATATTAATGGGCATGGCAGTTCATTGTTTAAATTACCGCCCAGTGCCCTCTTCTCTAGCAATACCCACCCTCACCCTCTCCGCCACTGTTCACTTCCAATTACATTCAAACACCAGCAAAACATTCTATGCGCAACACTCCCTTATCGCCACTCTCCCCAATGCCATATCCCAGAGCGCTGACTACCGTAGAGTTGGCTTATTAGAACAGAATGCTGGACAGCCTATACAAACATCAACAGACGGCCACGACAGCAGTAGCAGGAGCAGCAACAAAAACAACAACAACAACAACAACAACAGCAACAACAACAATAACAATTATAAGCTCCTTCAATGAAGAAGCAGCACTCAGCAATTATTTGCATACAAAAGAGCGAGACAGCCACAATGCTCTATGTATATCTTTGTGAGTGTGTGTGTGTGTTTGTGTGTGTGAAAAATGCGTGAAAATGTTGAAAATGTTGCTCCCTATCCCCCCAAACACCAAATATAAAGAAAACACTTATATTTTGACGCCAAAGTATGCTCATCAAGCAGTTATCCTGTAGTTATGCCTACGCTTAACTCAAAGATAAGTTTATTTGCACAAAAAGGCAATTCTATATACTAAACTAGAGTTTAAAATTTAGCTACTTATTAGGTAATATGTTAGTAACATAATATACCCAATTTCTATGCACTCTACAGGGTATATGCAAGAGCAGAGCAAAAGAAAAAAAAGAAAGAAAGAGAACAAACTGCTTATTATTATTATGAAAACGGCGTCGTAGCAGTTGCCGATACGATCCTCAAACCACTTGAGGGACACACGCACAAGCAATGCATATGTATGGTTGGAGGTGCTGAGTGTAGGGAATAGAGAGAGAGAGAGAGAGAGAGAGAGAGAGTGAGAAGGGTGGTAGGTTGCTGCTGCTGAAAATTTCGAAAGTTTTTAGCTGTAGGACAACCGCAATAGCAGGCCAAAAGGCACTTGGAATTGTTTGTCCAGGCTTGGACTGGCATTTTAAGTGATTTAATGTTTGGCTTTTGCTTGCCGAATTGATGACGATGCCAGTGTACGGGATGACAGAGGTTTGTGGGCATGGTTAGGGTTGCTATGCTCTTGCCACAACTCAGTGGTATGCTTATGTATGTGTGGGGGATGGTGGAGGTGGAGGTTTTTGGCCAAAATTGCTAGCGAATGCTGCGCATATTCAGCATAAATCCATTCACAAAACAAACCTACACAGCTCAGAACACTTATAGCAGAACACTATAAGTAAGACAGATAGAGAGAGAGAGTGAGAGCGAGTAGAGTGAATGAAATAGGTGAAAGAGGCAAAGAAATAGCAACAAAATTTATGCTACAGGTGTTGCCACTGCTTTTGGCCTTACTGCCAACACTGACATCGTTTGTTATTTGGAATTTAATGCGCTTACTAACATCTAAGTTAATTCCTTTCGTCTTTGCCTTTGCTTCAGCCTGGCATTATTTGTGGCCAACATGGCGGATGGTATATGGCCAACTAACGTATGTGTATCGATTTGATGTATATGTTAGCATCAACATCAACTTACATACCATATTGTAGGGTAAAAAAAAAAGTTGACAAAAGCTTTAAAATATTGTTTATAGTTGTTTCAATTTAAATAGTTCATACTACATCCCTCCCACTCTATCTCCCGCTCTCTCTCTCTCTCTCTATAAACTCTGCCAATGCGCATACTTTAAATATCATTAAATAAACTTTATTCTCTTAGAGTTTCTACTCTGCTGTAAGTTTGCTGCTCTGAATGCAAAAGTTAAAGTTAAAAAATGCACTAAATATGCTGCAACTGATTTGCATTTGAAGTCACGAAATGCGAACATTAACTGGCTACGAATGAAAAGTTAACAAAATAAATGATTTTGTTGCTCTTCAAGTAAAGAATTCCTTACAAACTTTTATACAAAATTCCTTTTTTTTTGTTTTAATTTATTTTTATTTTCGTTTATTTTTATATACTATTATGTATATTTTTTAATATATATATATTTACTCTTTTTTAAGTTATTTTTTTTGGTATTTATTTATTTAGTTTTATTTATTTTATTTATTAAATTATTAATCAATCTATTTATTTTACATACAAATTTTATTTATTAAATTATTTGTGTTTTTGTTTCTATGTAGACTTTGATAATATTTTTATTTATTTATTTTAACTGATTTATTTATGTTTCATTTATTATTTATTTTTTTATGAATGTATTGCTTTTTTTTTTGTATTTTTGTATATTTATTTAAAATACAAGTCTAATTATTAAATTGTAAGTATTTTTTCTTTAATATATAATTTTTTATATTTCATTTTATTAGTTATTTATGTTAACTTATTTATTTATTTATAATTTATTATTTATTTTTAATGAGCTTATCGGTGTTTTTGTATTTTTGTTTAATTATTTAACTAAATATTTATTTAATTATTTAGCTATTACTTTTTTATATATATATAATTTTTGATGATATTTTTCTTTATTTTTTATTATTTAAACTTATTTATTTATATTTAATTTTAATATTTTTGTCATTATATCGTTTATTATTTATTTTTTTATGAGTTTATTGGTATTTTTGTTTATTTAATTAATTATTTTTAATTTTTTTTGTTTACTTTAATTCATTTTTATATATTTATGTGAATCTATATTTACTTTTAGTTTTATTAATTTATTTTTTTGTAATTAACCTATTTGGATTTAGTAATTTTAATGTATTTATTTTAATTAATATTTGATTTTATTTATTTGGTTTTTTATATTTTTTTTATTGTTTTTAATATCTTATTTAATTTTTGTAATTTATATTTTAACTATTTATTTATACCTATTAGTTATTATTTTTTTATTTAAATTTTTTTTATAATAATTTATTCAGTTTTATTTATTTTTTATTTATTTATGTTTTGCATGAATTTATTTTTTGCTATTTATTGTTTTAATCATTTATTTTTATTTAAACTTTTTAATTTATATAAAATAAAAGAAGTATTTTTATTTACATAAAATTGTTTATTTCATTTAATATTAACTATTATTTATTTACAATTTATATATAAACATTTTATAAATTCTATCGCTGAGAAATCGAAATATTTTTCCAAGTTTTTTTTTGTAGTTGAACATTTTATATGTTGTATAGTTTTAAGCACTTTTGCTCAACTTGATGTTATTTGAGATTTCTGTTTATTTTTCTCCTTTGTTTTTTGTGCAATTAATTTTAATATACATTTGCATGTTGCACGTACAGGTATATTCAGCGTATATTGTGGCGCAACAAAAGTGCAAAACAGCGCACGGGACCTTTATAACACATATACATATGTATTTATATATAAATATATATATATATATATATATTTGCTTAAATGTGTATACTGGGTGCCGTTGGCAAGGTTCGATAACAAAGTTATTGCATCAACTCTGGTCAACTAGCCAAGCAGCCCGTTGGCATACTAAAAGCCAACAATGAGCCATTGAAATGGGCAACGAAAGTAACGGCAACAACAGTTGCGAACAAAAATGTTGTCATATCGCACGCACAGGTTACGCCCACTGGCAAACGCCCAGTCAATGTTGTATCTGTTAGTCGTACTTGCTACCATCATCAATGTTAAAATTGTATACCAAAACGCCACCTGCCCCATACCCTCGCCGCACACACACTTTTACTTACTAGTAAACTAAACTGATTCCCTTACCAATATCTATACAATACCAAATAGCCTGTCTCTTGGCAAGTTGGGAACTTCGTTGGTTTTTGGCAAGTTCGTTAGCTTCTGCCACTTTTGGCTTTTGTGCTGACAACGTCTAATTTCAATTTATTTAGCTTCCAATGACAGCGCAGAAAATGTTGAGTGCATTTTGGGTCTGAGGGGCTAATTTCGATGTTGCCATTGCTGTTGCTGTTGTTGCTGCTGTTGTTGTTGATGATGCTGTTGATGCTGTTGATGCTGTTGATGCTGTACTGTTGTACTGTTGATGTTGATGCCAATGTACTTGGCCATCAGACGTCAGCCAGTGCTGAGTGCGCACATTTGAAGAATCCTTCGGGCTGTATTCTGTCCTGTATGCCGTTTGGCTACGATATTCAAGTCAGCAGAAAATGGAAAGAGCCACAAAACCAGAAAACTTGCTAGCTACACTTTCTCTTACTTTCTTTACATATTTTGGAAAATAAATAAAAACAACACCAACAGCAACAGCAACAAAAATCAACAAGTGAAAATGCAAATGTGATTATTTATTAAGCGCTTTAAATAATTCTGAACTTGCCTTCGTAACTTCCTTCAAAGCAGGTCCTGTTGCTGTATCTCGTTCTCTCTCTCTCTCTCTCTCTCTCTTTCTGACTTTCTCCATTTCTGTACTTGTGATTTACATTTTCTGGCTCTGTCTAGCTTAAAGCATTCGTCTACAATTTGTATGAGTAGAGGGCAACAGGTTACAGGTAAACAACGCAACAAGGCGACGAAATGGAAATTCATAGCACAAAAATAAAAATAAAAAATAAGAATGAAAATAATAATAAAGGAAAAAGAAAAAAAATATAAAGAAAACCAATTGAAAACTCAACAGCAAAATGTAAAATGGAAAATGTAATATGGAAAATGTTTTGTAATTGCCATTGCCAATGCGCGGCATTTGTCAGCTCACCCTATTTTCCGCTTTCCACTTTCCACTTTCCGCTTTAACGTTTTCCGCTATACTGCCTTTCCGGCCGTATACATTCTACATTCTTCATACTCTCTGAGCTTGATTAAACGTCAATAGGCTTAAAGCATTTTGGCCCATTGTTGTACGCCTTAGCTGCTACGCATAATTTAACTTCCTAGGAAGCTCTAAATATATATTTAAATTACAAAATCAACAACAGATTTTTCGCAATAAATATATATATATATATATATATAAATGAGTGTTTGTATATATATATATATATATATATGAGGCTTCACTGTACACAATAGATTTGAATTACACAAATTTATGTCAGATTCATTTCTATTCCCTGTTGTATGTAATTTTAGGTTTAATGAAACGTTTAATTAACTGGGCTAAGTATAGATATAGAATTTTGTTAACATTCTGTATTTAATAGTTAATATACTCTCTCAGTTAGTAGTGTATATATAATAAGTACTTTCATTTTCATTATTTTTCTTTCATTTTTTATTTTTGGTGTGGCTTTCTGTACACGAAACATGCAAATTAATTTAAAACCATTTTCTTTTGTTGGTTCCCTGCAAACTAATACACAAAGTAGATAATGCTGACGAGGTGCCACACCCACCTAGCCTCATATCATACATTATATATACATATATATATATATATATATATATGTATTTGAGTGGGCAACAAGCAGATGTGAGCTGTATTAAAGCTGTGGGCAAATAAGCATCATTAAGCGCTTAGCAGGCACCTCAAGTAGTAAACAGGTATGCTGGCATCCTCTCTCATCAACTCATCCTTGATAGTCCTGCAAGGCTGCCAGTCTGCCAGTTTGCCAGACACATTCAAGTGTTATGTATACATATATATATATATATATATATATGTGTATATGTGTGTGTGAAAAATGATTTTTCAAAAATTTCAATGTTGGCATTGTACCTAAAATGGGCGACAGCTGTAGCCGCCGGGCGATTTCATTTAGACGCCATCTCAACTTACTAAAGGCGTTCTTAGAGCCAAAGGGCGGCATAAGTGTCTGTATCTGTGTATGTGTGTACGCGTGTGTGCGCGCGTTTGTGTGTGTATGTGTATTTGGGTTTGTAGTATGTAATGGTATGAGTCTTTTTGGGGGTAGCTAAGGAATACGCTTTTGAGAAAAGCAAAAGCATGTCGAACCAAAAAAAAAAAAAAAAATAAATAAATAAAAAAAAATGTGGCAAGGTGTTTGTAACGCAAATGAAGCAGAAAGCAAAGAGTGAACAACAAATAAGTACGAAAAGTATAAAAAAAAAAATAAATAAAGAAGAACTGCTTATATGGACAGATACACACACACACACACACACGCACTGGGCTGGGTCCTTTGTGTGTGTGTGTGTGTGTGTGTGCGTGTGTGTATGTGTTGTCTTTGCCTTTTACGTCACTTCAAGTGGCATATTGGCAGTACGTAAGTCCCGCTGTCCGCACGCAACGTAATGAACGATAATGAAGATGGATCGCATATCGCAAGGCAGCAAAATTTTCAAATTGTTACCAAAAAAAAAACACAAAAAAAAAAAAAATAAAGAGAAAGCAGCCTGTAAGCAGCCTACTCAGCATACAAAACGAGTCGAAGCAAATTCTAATTTTAAAAAGAAAACCCCAAACAAGGATTTCGCCCTAAAGTTTTCTATTTTCTTGTTTTTTTGGAATATTTTTTAAGCTGTCAAATATATACGTCAAGGCATTTGATTACGGTAGTTTTTGGCTAGCACAATGGCATAGAAAACAAATTAAAATAGAGAAAACCCATAACAAACACAATGTCCCCATGGGATCTATAAAAAATACAATGAACACAATACTTTAGAAATATGTTAATAGATCGAATATATTCCTTTAGCACATTTTATAGAAAGGACATTGGACAGCTTCAGTTTGGCGGCAGTTTAAACGATTTTGTTTGGATTTAAAATAAAATGAAAAAATAAAGTTAATACAAATAAAAATAAATTAGCAATAAAAAATAAAATATATATAATTAAATAAAATATATATAAAAAAATAAAGAATAAATTTTGTTATGTGTGTTTTATAAATCAAAAAAATAATTATATAAAACAATAAAAAAACAATAGATTAAGTAAAATAATATAGTTATATAAAATAATAATAAAATAAAAAAAAATATATAAAATAATAAAAAATATAAATCATTATAAAAAAATATAAAAATGTATTAAAATAGTATTAAATAAAATAAAATAAAATAAAAAATACACACGAGTATTTTATTAAAATCTTAAAATAGAATAAACTTAAAAATAAAACAATACATTTATTAAATAAAATAAAATATTAATATAAAAAAAATAATAATTCCAAAAAAGAAAATAAAATAAAAACTAACTAATAAAAAGACTACAAAAATATAATAGAAATATTTAATGAAAGAAGTAAAATATATTTAAAATTAAATAAATAAGTAAATATAATAGAAAGTAAAATAATATATATAATATAATCAAAATTTCCTATTCAGTAAAGATTGAAAATAGAAAGCAAAATGTAAAAGGAATCAATGTTGCACATAACTGACAACTGACAGAAGAAGAAAAAGTTGTGTTGCAAACTTAAATTGATTTTATTCTATTTCTGAATAATTTTTTTTTTTTATTTTACCCACACTCAACTTATTTATAATTTAAAACTTTAATATTTTTAAATTTCTTAATAATATTTCGCGCAATTTCATTTAGATGTGGCATAAAATTTTTCAACAGTTCGTTTAATATTTTGCCTACGGCAATTAACAAATGAATTATTGTAGAAACTAAATTCAACTATAATTTGTGTTAATTAACATTTTCACTCTATATATGTATATATATATGTATATGTATATTCGTATATTTCTTAGAGTATTGCCAAAGATTGAGCATTACAATGTAACCAGAACTATGTTTGTGCTGTGTCCCGTGACCAGAGCAACACTATTTCATAGTCATGTGTTAAACAAATTGGCATTAGTTTAATTGTCAATAATAAAATTGTGCGGTTGTCTTCAGGGGCAGTACACGTTGAGGAAATAAACACACACACACATAAATATACATCTATATATATATATATAAATACATAGAACGTTGAGTACTCGCATGTTGCTCGTGTTATGGCTTATGAATTTCTAAATGAAATTACAGAAAATTGAATTAACTAATTACATTGATGTGTTCCGACATTGTTCATTGTTAAAGGGGTCGCAAACAACCCCAAAAAAAGAAACAAAAAATTATAAAACCCTAAAGGTGGATCAAACATGGTCTAAACTATAACATTTATGATATGATTATATAATGCAAAAACAATAAAAATTCAAAAGTTTCGCCAACAAAATGTTGCATACTTTATACAATATATATATATATATATATATGCTATAGTTTATTAGCCAAGTATAAACATTTACTTAATATTATTTATAACTTTACATTATTATCCTTATATTTTACTATATATATATATACATATATATATATATATAGGATTTTAAGGCGTTAAAGTGCGCAATTTACTTTCCATATGTTTGGGGACCTTGCACAATGCATGAATGCCTGACTGTATGAATGAATGTATGAATGTGGAAATGAATGAGTGATTGAATGACTGAACGAGTGAACACGGAAAACATATTGTTGTTACTATACACATACAGCCTCTATTCATATACATATACATATACATATATATATATATATTTAAATGTAACTTAGTTTTGTCCTTGCCACACAGAAAGCACCGCATTACATTGTCAACACAATTTATTCAACAACATTTGAACAAATTCTTATTTGAACCTGACGTTATCAATAAGCCTGTAACTGTACTGTATAAAATCCAATTCAATCGTATCCAATTCTTCTACACATTTTCAATCTGAATACCCATAGCAAAATTTTTCTTCGATTTTCTTTTTTTTTTTTTTTGCTTCTAATATTTGGTTATATTATATTGAATTTATTTTCTATTTTGTGGTAAACCCGACGGCAATTTGACTTACCTTCTACTCAATTCTTCATAACAACTTACACACACATGTGTACGCATGTGTCTGTGTATGTGTGTATGTCCTTTACTGTTTTAGTACTTGTACATGCTGACTATTGCAACATGCTGTTAAACTGCAATTTACAACAATTTAATTTAGACAAAAATTTGAAGCAAGTTGCATGCTCAGCTACAAAATAAAATTTTAACTGCAATTTTTAGTGTTCCTGCAGAGATTTTTGCTGCTGCCTTTTCACTGTCTCAACATCCAGCTATGTTGCTGACTCTCTTTCTGTCTCTGACTTTGCTCAATTAGCAAGTCAATGTACCAGAAAAGGTGTCAACAGCAGCAACAGCAGCAACAGCAGCAACAGCAGCAAGAGCAACATCACCAACAGCACTAACAGCAACAGCAGTCGTAGTAGTAGTAGTAGTTGCAGCAGCAACAACTAAAGGATATTTTATAAAATGTTGCCCCATAAAACTTCAAGCACTCTCTCTCTCTCTCTATTGCTCTGTTTCTCCTCTTCCTCATGCTGTGAAAGATTGCGCAATGCAATGGACTTTAATTACATTTTATTAAAACAAAATGACCGTAAATAACATTTTTAGCCCCTTTGCCTTTTTCTAATAAAGAAGCAAAGCGGAGCTATTGGAAATGTGCAAAATCCAAAAGTATGTAGCACATAGAAATAATCATCGGAGACCCCATAAAGTATATATATATTTTTGATCAGGACGACTAGCTGAATCGATCTAGCCCTGTCCGTCTGTCTGTCCGTCCGTCCGTCCGTCCGTCCGACCTGATCGTCTGTTTCTCAGAGACTATAAGATCTAGAGTAACCAAATTTTAAACCTAGATTTATCATTTTCGTACGCTGTACAAGTTTGTTTTTGATTTTTCAATTTCCTCCCCTGATTATAAGACACAATTTTCAACCGATCAAAATTCTTTTTTGCACACGTACTAACAAGACTATTCCTGATCTACATAGTAAATTTCGTTAAGATTAAACAATAAACACGGAAGTTATACAACATTAGACACCACGCTATAGAGCGCGGGCGGCTAAAAGGTGCAATGGCTAAGTACGTGCAGAACTGTGTGTATATGTGTGTATAGCTGTATATGTACGCAAAGGGGCTCTCATAGTCGGGTACACTCGACTACAGACTTCTTACTTGTTCTAAATTGCACAATTAAACACAGAGCAATATTAAACAGAAGATGCAACATGAAACTTGAATTATATTGTTATTTACAACCTAAATGGGGCCAACATACATGCAACATAACAAACAACTCTACAATTCCAATGAAATAAAAGTAATTTTTTTTTTTTTTAAGTTTTCAACTTTCTTTTTGCAAAATTTCTCATATAATTTGTTTAAAATCATATAAGTTTCTCTCAGTGCAATAGATAATCAAAGTTAATTAAAGTTGAGCAATGTCATAGAAGAACTGTCTTAATGTCCTTAATCAGCAACAATTGAAATGAAATGTCAGCTATAAAGACGAATCTCACTTAAGAACTAATCTAATTAAATCTTTGACTAAATTTTTAAAGCTTTTGAGTGCGATTTCTTCTTCGTTTGGAAAAATCTCAATGATGCAAAGTTATTGCCTGAAATGGAAGCAAAATGTTTAAGACCAAATAAACAGTATTTAATGTATATCCTTTAACTATATTTAAAAGGTTTAATTTAATGTTTTTTTTTCTTTTTAGTATTATCCAAAAGATTATTTTATAAAGTCAAATGAATTAGATTTGATTTACCATAACTAAATAACGATTTCATTAAGTACAGTATTTAAGCGTTTTAATCATTTTCAAATCTTATATATACTTAATGATATTTGATTCAGTTTTGCAGCAATATCAATACAACTTAATATTAAACTAATTGACTTAATTATTAATATTTTATATATATAATTATATATATATATATATATTTGTGATTCCAAGCTAGACGGAAAGCCCAGTCTCAGAAAGGCTATCTTAAAGTTTTAGTGCCTACTAGTTGTAGGGTTTCAGCAGAATTTTTCTTATGTAATAAAAAAAAAATTTTATTTTTTTTATTATAAACTACATTATTCTTAATTAAAAAAAATAATTTTTTTTATATATAAAATATTTATGTTAATTTTTTTTATATTTTTAAGAGCTGTTTTCACTTGGGAAATAGTTGTTAGTCACCAAAATTTGCTACTTTTTGAGCAACCTTTTGGTGCGGCAAACCCTCAAAGAAAACCTTAAAATGCACACCAATTTAAAGTCAGTTTATAGGTTAAAGTTATTCATATGATATATATAACTTTTGTGTGTATATATATCTTAGAATCAGACGATAATTAAAGCTTATCTAACAGTATAAATTGTTCCTTTGTCTGCAGAATATTATAAAAATATTATAAACGTTTGTTTAAGAGCACTAATATAATATAGAATTCTTGCAATAAATATAAGCCGTTATTTAAGTGTTATTAACACATAGTGTTAATAGTTGTCACTTGTACAAAAATCTTCAGTGCAATTTTTGCTGTACAAATATTTATAAAATGCACAATAAACGATAGAAAAATGTGTGAAAGAATTTTCTATGGTGCAGCAGAATGCAATGTTGTTAATGCAGTTGAATGATATATATATATATATATATATATTTATATATATGGTACAGATAGTAAGTGTATATATGTATGTGTGCGTGTGTGAGTGTATCCTTATACTAAAGTATATTAAATTATAAGTTCAAGTGTGGTTAGAGTTGAACATTTTGTCAATTGATTTTTCGATTCGCCTACAACAAAAGCTAGAAGGTAATAAACTTTACACACACACACACACACACATAAACACAAAGACTGTGATAAGTTTGCAAAAGTTTTAATTTGAAAAAAAATAGAACACGCAGAAAATTAGCGGCCTCAAGTTAATTAAAAAATTCTCGGGACATGCAACAAGTTGACGGCTGGCCATGACGCACGAGCAACGAGCAACGAGCAACGTCGACGTCGTCGTGGTCGTCGCATCTATTGATAGAATTTATGATTGCCATTGAAAAATGTTGAAATTATGAAAGCGAATTCGAATGTGAATATATATCTATATATCTACATATATATATATATTTATATATATTGTTATATATTTGAATATTAATGTGAATATAGCATGAATATGAAATGTTATTCACGGCGACGGCCTTTCTTTGTCAGGCAACGTAAATTTATTGAAAACACGTTGTCGGACGCCAATAAATGAGACATAAATTTTAAAATGCCGACATACAAATATGTTATCCGTATTTATAGATAACTACATATCTATATACATAGTTTAATATATACATACATATAAATATATATATATATATATATATATATATATGTTTATATGCCTAACATTGCATGCAGGCTTTTATTTATTTTCTTTCTCAATTGCATCGTTAAGACATTCCCATGTGTAACCTAACGTTTTTGAGGTCATGTGGCAACTTTAGTTTTTCTTTTGCTTCTAAATACAAATGTAACCGTTACCGTAACCGTAACCGTAATCGTAATCGTAAACGTAATCGTAATCGTAACCATAGCAGAAACCGAAACTAAATGTTAGATAGTTTTTTTTTTTTTTTTTTTTGTTCTTATGTTCTTTTTGCGGCACTTTAAAGTTACCTCCGGCAAAGAGAACTGAAACCAAAATGCAATTGAAAAGCCATTTAAAAGCGCTTCAATGGAGCCTAAGTTGTTAGAAGCATAAAGAGCAGAGAGTTGCTTGAGGGCTTGATGTTAGGTACATTTGACCCTGTAGCTGTACAGGCTATGGCTTATATGCCACATTATATATATATATATATATATATATATATATATATATATATAAATATATATGTAAGCCTGTGGTGGACTTTGTTCAAGTGCATTGAATAAAATGCTAAAGAAACTGACTCCATTGACAGGAAGTCGGTAATATTTTAGTCAACAGGCAACTATGGGGGATTATCGTAAAAATAAGTAAAAAGAAAGTAGCATGTAAGAGCTGGAAAGTTGCAAAAAATAAAAATAAAGGTTCAGAATGTATGCATAAAATTTAAGTAAAATAAAATTTAATTTCGTTTGGTTTACTTGAAACATGAAATCCATCAGGAACTGAAAACAAACAATAATCCACACACAAACAGAGAGGAAAGAGTAAAGGAATATAAAAGAGAAATCTGTTAAGTAAATTTATAAGTATTATTGCGTATATAAGGGAATTGCTCTTAAGTATATTTACTTGTAGTCTAGCTATATGCAACATATATATATATATATATATATATATATATGTAATATTGACTTGGAAAACAATTATATCAATTATTTCGCAATCATTTTTGAAGTGGAAACGCTTAAACCTCTTGAGATTGTTGAGACTTGTACTTTAAGCACTTAAGTTAAACAAAACTTTTGCCATTGGTACATTTGCCTCGAGCTGCAGCTTGTCATTATTTCAATTCAAATTTGCAATTGAGTCAAATGACAAACGCTGTCCATAAGTCTTTGCACTCTATCATTGAATCTCTTGGGGTTTAATTCATATCACTTACCAACACGCAATGTGGCTATATATATATATATATATATATATATATATATATAGTTGATATATACATGAAGTGAATTGTTAGTGTTGCCTTTTGCTAGAAATTGCATTTAATTGTCAGACCCAATGCAATTAGTCAAAACTCATATAACATCAACAACAACAATAATAACTATAGCAACAAGTAAATTTTGATACTTATATGCAACACGCAAACCACTCCAAAATGTGCTCATAAGTAGCCACTATAATGTGACATCATGGATTAGTGGCACCCTCAAGCGGTATACTATGCTCCACTAAATTGGCTTGTTCAGCGAAAGTTACCAAGCGTATAACCACCCAACCACCAAATCATTCAACCATTCAGCCATATACTGCACCACACAACAAACAAAACACACACACACACACACACACACAGGCGCACACACCATTTATCCATGCGGTAGCCATTGCCTTATTCAATAATAATCCCTCTGCCTGGCATAAGTTACAAATACTATTTTGTCTCTCAGTTTTGCTCTCACACTTTCCTTCCATTGCTTTTTCTCTTCGCTCTTATACTGAATGTTTAATGCCACAGACACAGCCAAAGCCCTAGAATATATATATATATATATATATATATGCTTTTTGTATGAATACGAAAGCAGCAAGCACTCCAGTACAGTGAACACTAGAAACTGAAGAGTCCAAAAACAAAACTTGTATAACATAAGCGAAAAATCTATCGTATATACTCAAGCTTAGAGAGGTATATGCATATACACTGTGACAACTATATATACATATATATACTAAATATACTGTACTATATCTAAATATGTATATATATTTATATATTTACTTATAAGGTTATTGGTTTTCTAACTCAAACTTCATACACCATATGGTAGGGTATCTGTTAGTTGTGCACATTTCATTTAACTTAAATTTAATTCTTTTTTCATTTGTTTTGCAGTTTAACTCTTACTCAATTTGTAGATATTTGTTAAAATTTCCCACCAACGTTTGCCCCGCCGTCCCTCTCGACAACCACTCACTCTTATGAAATCAATCAAAATAACTTTGCAGAGATTTTATAAAATTTGTTTTTGCTCTTGTTTTTCATTCTTTTGTCTTAACTGAAAATAATTTTAAAATAAAGTATTTGTTTTCAATGTGGTTAACAATAAATTGTAAATTTTATTTTTAGTTATATATACATATACACATACACATACATATACATACATATGCATATTGTAAAACGCAGCACTCAATGCAAACATTTATTGTTGCATAGCAACATTTACTATGTAGAGCAGCTCTGCTGACTTCGAAATTGTAATCTAACGGTAAATGCTAATCTCTGCTTCATAAATTGAAACAATTTGAAACAATTGAAAGAGATTTTATTCAATTGCAAATTTAGTCTCTTGTTTGTTCTAAGAGAATAAAGAAGTTTGATACTCGAGGCTTAACTTTGGTTTATGCTGCGATCGATGTTTCTTTTATTATATATAAATATAACTTATAAATATGTATATATTAAGCTGAGCTCAGATATTAGAGATTTGTGTGTGTGTGTGTGTGTGTTTAAATGAAATAAATAAATTGAATTGATTTTTATATCATACATATCATATAAATTGGCTTAACATAATAATAATAAAAAAGAAAAACCTGCTCTAAGTAACTTTATTTACTTATCATCAGCTTATGTTGTGTAGCACTTAAGGAATAAACACTGTAAATGCTATCAACTCAAGCGTTCAATTTGTTGTGGCGAATTGCAAAGGTTTTCAATGTCTTCCGACGGCTTCGTCTTGTTTGAGTTTCGAAAATGTAACACAGAAACCACAAAAATGAATTTATAAGCGAAATAAACGACAAACGGCAAACGGCAAACGACAAACGACATACACACGCACACGCACACGCATACGTACACAAAACAGACACTCATACACACACACACATATACAGATATTTTTTATATATATAAATGGTTCATATCCTGATGATGCTGCTCTGCCAGCAGCTTAGTTAACTGTACAAATATTGGCCACGACATAAGAAAGCAGCAGACAAAACACAAGATTTTAGCCAAAAGCCAAACTGTATGAACGCGTCCTTAACTATTTCTACCTAAGGGCCAAAATAAACTTATGTTTTTTGTGTAAACACAAAAAGTCAGCAAATTGTTGAAACAATGCCAAAATATTTTTCACATATTTTCCTCAATTATGATACAATCTGTTCGTCCTTTTTGCAAGGCCAAAGGAAATATCTCCGAATCACAATAGCTACATATATATACATATATATCAGCATTAATAACCGAAATGTCTAATTAAAAGATTTTAGCCCACATAATAATTTCTTCTTATTTCTCTTTTCATATTTTAAAGTTTATTTATGGGGAGGTTTTAAAAAACTTAAAAAAAATGTTGAGTAAAAGAAGTGTTAAATAGTTTAGGGAATATTTCAGGAATGTTTGAAAAATTTTACTCATATTCACACATGTTTTTATATATACACTTTAATATGACTATATGCCTTAACTATACCATAATTAGAAACTTTAACTGTATATTTTTAATTCTCTCTTGGTGCTTCGCTTATTAAAAGGCAAAGAAAGAGATTGTTGTTTAGCGAAAGTTGAAAAAAAAAATAATATAAATATAAACAATGATAATAATATAAATAATAATACTAATAGATACATTATTAATAATAAACAAATAAATAAATATACCATTAGTTTATATATTATTATTTTATATAGATTTGACTCCACTTGATATCAATTGGAGTTTGCCTGCGAGAGATGTATACAGCGCCATCTATTGACAGTTTGCTGCTCTTAAAATATACATTTATCCGCTATCAATATAATATGATGTGTATTTTATGCCATATTTAAAAATTTCGGCTATATTTCAATAACAATAATTAACACCATTTGTATATGGCATTCAGGGTATATACTTAGCATTTCTTTGAGATCAAAAAGCATTCGGTATGCGTATAAATAAGGACTCTATAAACAGACCGTAGAGCATAACAAATTAATTTTGTTTGAGGCATACGAAACCGCTGTGGTTAGTCACTTCCTGTTGGTTTCAGTTCAGGTGGAAATCCGCTTTGCATTATGCCACGCGTCTGCTGGTAACGTTCTTTTATGTGCAACAGCCGCAGGTTCCGGTATAAAAAAAAAAAAAGAAAATACCAGTAAAAATTATAACAACAACACTGACAACAAGGAATGAAAAGAATGAAAAATAAAAAATTAAAAAATTGGAAAAAAAAAACATGATGAGCGATGCGCATAAATTGCCAGAGGCGTTTGAGCGTTTTGGGGTGTGCGGGTGTTCGGGTGTGCTGGTGTGGGCTTGTGGGCGTGGCAAACACAATTTTGCTATTAGCGTAAAGAATTTCATTGCAATTAGAAAATGCACTTTACGCGTTTCAATACGACCATTATTTGGATGCCAGCGTCAAGGAAAAGCGGAAAGAAAGGAAAACGCTTGTCCATGGCATACCATGCGATGGCATGTCAGGACACGCTCAATGATATATATATATATATATATGTATATAACGATAGGTTTAATGAAGCATATTAGAGCACAAATTAACCAATTAAATATGCATGTAGATTATCAAATGCATAATTCATATAATTTATGCGCATTGAAGCATTGCAATTGCATTTACAATTGCATTTAAAATTGCATTTAAAATTGCATTTAAAATAGCCGGCACTAACGCCCTTTTTATGCGCTTTTTGTTTTTTTGTGTTCACAGTTGATGTTGGTCTTTTCTCTTTCTATTGCTGTTGTGTTTCTGTTTGAATTGGTATTTGTTGTGCTAACTGACAAATGCATACATACATACATATATATGTATGTATGTGCGTGTTAGTTTATTGTAGCAACCAGCTATTTGAGATAACATCAAATAGCAAATATCATAAATATGAATTAGAATTCCTATATATATATATACATACATATTGCTCGATTGCAGCTATATATACATATATATATAATATTTAAACAATGATTTAGATTACTGCTGGTACTAAATTATATATATATATATAGCTTGATTAAAATCATAAACCATAAGCCTAACTTTATATATTGTATAATGAACAGCAAATTGGATTTTAATTAAGAGTTTTGCAACATCAAAATGAAATACAAACTTTGACAAGTAATTAAGCAGTTAATTAAATTAAATATTTTTATAAACAAAAATTAAAATTGATTAATATTTTTTTTCTAATAAAAGTTTTTAAATTGTTTACTTAAATATTATATTAACATTTTATAAATAATATATTCTTAGCTTCAAAATTTGTTAAGTTTTCTGCTAATTAGCTGTTAATTAACTGCCTTCTGAGTATATAAATTAACAAATTAATTTATTTCATATTTGTTTTAGCTGCCTGCAATTTACATTTCAGTTTGTAGGGTAATTGTCATTATCGAGAGCATTAAATTATTTAGAATTGTTTGTCGGTTTATTGTTGCAATATTTGATTTTATTTATATTCTGTGTTGCTCTCGCCCGAGTAAATATTTTAATTTAAAGCACACAAACAACATACACACACAAACAAATATATATATATATATATATATATATATTTATATACATAAAGCAAGCGACATGTGTATGCTTTAAAAATAAAATATTTTTATGAAAACAATATTAAAATTGTTAAAAGCGTTTTGTCGAAATATTTATAGAGCATTATATTTTTTGATGTCATTTTTATGCGTAAATTTTTTTTATTTTTGCTAACAAATCGTTTAAATGTTTTTTTTTTCGCCTGAAATATGAATTTTCAATATAAGGTTTAATTTTTCTTTTTTTTTTTAAATTATTTCTCTTTAAAGATTTTGAAAGTTTAATGTCTTAGCGTCTATGGCAGCAAAGAGCTAGAGCCGACGACATGTAGAACGCGGCGTATGCGCAATTTTTAATTATCCACCATTTGACTAATAAACAGTTTGATGTATATTAGTTTGTGTGTGCGTAAAGTCTTTAAAATGTAAGCAATTTTTTTAGTTAACAAGCTAAAAATGAAAAAAAAACAACTTATTTATGTATTTTGGCCATTTGTTGCCGTTGGCGGAAAATGAAAAATTTCATTTGGATTTGAATTCATTTCATTTTGTTTTTCATGAAATTTAAGTTAAAAATAATTGCAAAAATTAAAATTAAAATTGTTAAACGACAATTTAAAAATATAAAAAATTATAAATATATATATTCTTGACTTGTGATTTTTGTCTTCTCTTTCACTTTCTATCTCCCTTTCGCTCTGTGGTTGTCTGTCTGTCGTTTTTTGATATTTCAATTGCTCTGTGACAAAGTGAAATTCGTTTATTGTTATGACTTAATTAATGCGCTTCAACTTTTGGGGACACTCGTTGGCCTCTATCGAGTCGGGCAAGCTGTAATTTTTTCTTGTCCCATCATTTATCTTATATGATTTGATTTATGTGCCCTGGGGGCTTTTATGGCTTCTGTGGGGCTTCAGGTGTGGTGATAGCTGCCTTTTGTATCATAATTTTATGATTGCAATTTGGCTGATGAACAGAAGATTTTCTTTTTCTGTTTTTTTCGTATCGTTTCGTTTCGTTTCGTTTCGTTTTTTTTATTTATTTATTTTTTATCTCTACAGTCATAAGACCCATAATATTTATTACCATATACAAACCTCAGTTTTTTTTTTATGTTTCCGTTTTTTGTTTTTTTTTTATTATTTATTTATTTTCGTACATAAAATGTGTGTTTGAGTCTTCTATAGTGGTTGACAACTAATTAAAGAGTTTTGTATTAAAGATTTTCATAAGTTTTTGATTTATAAGAAAAACTAAATCAATATATAAAATATTAAAAATAAAAAAAAAATATTTTATAAAAATCTTGAAAATATAAAAAATATATATAACATTAATCAGAAAATAAAGTTTTGAAATTGATTTTTATTTTAGCTTAGATTCGTTTATTATGTTAAATTTGTCGATTAGATTGAAATCAATGTTTTTGGCCTAAATGCCATTAGTCACTTAACCAAAGTATTGACCAATAACAATCAATTTGCAGTGATTCCCATATTGATTACATATCATACCTTACCGCCCCTTTCCATTCCTTTTGTTTTTTTTTTAACGAAAAACTGTCGAAACTTGGTCAAACTGCTGTCAGCGAACAGTGTTAACTTCATTTGTCTTCAACTGACTTTGACATTTCGTAACAAGTTGTTAGTGTCAAGTCTAAAAATAATAGAGGGAAAAATGAAAGATTATAACAATTTAATATAGTTTTAGCTTTGCAGTTAAAACCAAGTTATTTTGACTTGACAAACAGTTGTTGCAGCCACATGTTGCATACAAGCAGATAACTGCATTTATTAATGCAAATAACTAACTGATTTTAGTTGATAGCTTTAAGTTAACTGCTGTTAAACAGCACTTTAATCAATCAATAGCCTTTTGGCACTCGTTTAGCCCCAAACTTTAGTCAACAACAAGGACAAAACTAAAAAAAGGGCCAAAAGCAAAGAGCAAAGAAGCAGAAAAAAGGGCCAGCTCAATTTTGTTTTATTTATTTATTTACTTGAATTATAGCCTTGAGCTGGGATTCTTTTTTTTTTTAATTTTGTCATGATAAACATATATATATATATATATATATAATAAATAAATATATCATGAACTATTTCGATAGGAAAAGGCAAATAGCTCTTGCTTCGACACATAAGAATTTGTCACTATTATGCATAAAGTCAAATCAAACTTAATCATATTATATAAGAGATCCTTTATATACTCTCATATATATATTTATATCTAGCTATAGTTAAAGTTAATGCAGAATACAACTAATTTAAAGCAAGTTGGTTTCCTATGGGATTAAAGTGCTTCTTGCTCCTTTTATGAGTGCATTTGCTGCCTTGATTGCTGCTGGTCGCTTTCTCTTTTGATGCGTAAACTATAAAGGGAAAGGTAAACCAATTGTAGCAACATATTTACATGTTGATGAGTGGCCTTATATATATATATATATATATATATGTATATATAGTATATATAGTATATGAAGTGCCGACAGAAATGTAAAAGTTTTCAAAGCAAACAGCAAAAATTTGGTAGTTGTTTAAAAAAAAAAAAAAGAATAAAAGGAAAGGGCTGCCCAGTTGATTTAGTTGCTGTTGGTCTTGTTGATGTTTCTAAATATTTACACAAATAAAATACAAAAATAAGTTTTAAGAATGAAAACAGAAAAAAAACCAAAAAAAAAAAAGAAAATCTAAAACAAAAAAACTTTATTAATTGCCAGAAAGTTTTCAAGTCGTCGTACGTTCTTTTGTTTGTTTGTTTATGTAATTAAAGTTATGGCCGTGTGTTATTTTTCATTTTTTTGTCTGCTTTTCTTCTTCTTGCTGTTGTTGTTGCCAGATACAGCTGAAGAGTAACTACAACAACAACAATAACGCAATCATTAAGATTTGAAGCGCTTAGTGACGTCAGTTCCATCAGGCAGCTGTTCAGCTCTGTTCACTTCTGTTTAGTTCTTTTCAGCTCTGGCGCCCCTTTTATGTAATGCCCGCTTTTTGTGATTACCATGTCGTATGCGTAATGCCATTTCGGCTGAGCACAGGCTGATGGCTTACATAAGATGTCCAGTGCTGTGTCTCTAGGCAGCAGCAGATGGTCAACCAGCGGCAACAGCACCACAAGCTTAGAAAGCACGTGTAATTTCGTCTATGTATATGTGCTCGTGTGTGTGTGTGTGTATGTGAGTGTGTATGTGTGCACATTGAATTGACACAATTGTCGACAATGTCAATGCCTTTGCCCCAGTCAACTGCACAGTGGTACGCAATGTCATAAATAAAGTAAAAAAAGCTTAATTTCGATATATATAAATATAATCATTTAATAATATAAATTATATACAATAAATAATATATATTATATAGATATTTAAGCAAGGCAATTTCTATTAGTTTATTTAGTTTATGCTTTAAATCATTAGAAATAATTATAATAAGTCTAATATTATCAACTGATTTCTATATATTCTTATTACTTCTTGGGATAATTTAAATGCGCTTAAACGCATTTTCTTATCACCGTTGTTAAATCGTTTCTTGGCAATGTTTTAAAGCCGCTTTTACTTATCCTCTAATTAGCCTTTAGCTCATTTCAAACTTTTCAACAACTTTTACTTTAATCTCGTCCCACGACTGTTATCCTTATCCTGCAGCATTGAGCATTGAGTTCCTCTACCGATTGCGCAGGCGTTATAACTTTTGAGTTCTACTCATTTCAACTCAACTCAATTCAATTGTAACTCATTCAATTGAACTCAATTGTAACTCACTCAACGCTTACTCAACATTTGGTAATTTGTTTTGCCCTCAGTTCCTTCCCTTCAACTTTTTTTTGCGCTGTATTTTGCATCGTGCGTTGCCCTTCTCGTTGTGGCTGCTGTTGCTTTTATGTAATTACATTGCTTTTTTTTCTGCTTCTTTCCTGTTTCTTCACATATTATTATATTCTATTTTTTTTTCTTTTTTTTTTGCTATTTTTTTCTTAGCTTGTATTTTCATTGCGCTTGCTTGTTGTTCATTTTTTTTTTTGGTAATTTTTTTTTGGGTATTTTTTTTTTTTTTTTGGCGTTTTGGCCTTATTTGGCTCATGGCTGGCTCGTTGTTACCTTTTTGAGGGCTGCCGCCGCCGCTACCACCGTCGCCATTTTGTTTTGTGTGCCGGCAACTTGAAGCATCCATAAATTGTAATTAAAGCGAATAGAACACAGCCATTGTGTGCTGGCATGTGTGCATAATACACACACACACACACACACACACACACACACAGATACACAAATACAGACATACATAAAGATACACACACTAATGATAAATTGCTCAACATGCAAAGCATTTGGTCGGCAGCGACAGAAGGGAAAGAGATTTAGTGGCAAGGTGGCCCAAAAATGTGGCAACATTAAGCAAAATTTTTGGCGGCAAATTTGTAGGCGTGACATCATTAAGAACAAGTTGCAGCAAACAAACTTTTAATTAGATTACTTTAAATTGCAGCTGTTGCATGTTTTATATCTCATACTCATGCCACATATGTCACACACACACACACACATACACACACGCCCATCCATACAAAACATATAAAAGCAGGTCAAATACATTTACATTTACATTAACTCTAAACTCAACTTTTTGATTATAACTAATACTGTTGCATAGCAGCCACACGTGTCACAATATCATATAATATATATTAATACATATATATGAATATATTTATATATATGTGCTGAGTCAAGTATTTTAATTACAGTTATATCAAAGCAGTAGAGATGTCAGCATATATCAAATACGCTGGCAGTTTGATATGCCTTTAGGGAAAACTAAATAAACTTTTGTTTATATTACATATATATATATATATATATATATTATAGTAAAGTATATATTATAGTAAAGCTAAAGTACCTCTTACAACAACTTATACTTAAATTTGCCAATAAACTATTAAAGTAATCGCCTTAAAGGCCAATATCCTCTTTCTAGCTGTATGCGGTACTCTGAACCCTTCAACGAACTGCCTCCTTTTGGGCCAGTTAGTTAACACGTTCCCAAAGGGTTTCGCAAGTTATATTATTTTATTAAGCTTGTTTCTACATAAAATAACATTCTCATCAGGCTTTTATTTCCTTATAGAGAATTATTACGTATCACTTCTAGACATAATAAATAAATATAAAGTAAATAATTAATAAGAGATACTACTTATAAAAACGAAATAATAAATAATAAACAAAAAAAACAAAAAAAAAAAAAATAATAAATCAAAAATAATAACTTAAAAATAAATTACATATAATAAATAATGAAAAATGAATAAAAAAATAATAAATAAAATAAATAAAAATGAAATAATAATATATAAAAAGTAAAGAGTTAATTATATATTATAAATTTAAATATATTATTAATAAATAATAAGTTATAGATTATAAATAATAGATAACAAGTAATAAATAAAAGCTAGTAAAATATAAATATTTAATAAAAAATAATAAATTATATAAAATATATAATAAATACTATATAATAAAAATAAATATATAAATAATAAATTAAAAGTAATATATTATAAATAATAAATAAATATATATATAAATAATAAAAAAATAAATTTTTTACTATTAATACTAAGTAATAGATAAAAATGTATAAATAATAAATAAAAAATAAAGAATAAATTATAAATTATTAATACTAAATAATAAATAATAATGTATAAATAATAAATATTAAATAATACATAATTATATATAAATAATAATTAAGAATTGAATAAATGCTAAATATGAATTAAAAATAAAAAAAATTAAATAATAATCTATTAAGAGAAAAACTAATAAATACTAAATATTATTCAATAAAATAAAAAATATAATAATTAATTGTTGGGTTTAATGCTTGATTCCAATTTAATTAAGGTAATTGTTTTTAGGATGATTCAGTTTAATATCTTCCATTTTATATAAAGCTAAAGAACATTAGAAAGATAAATTCTGTATAAATATTTTACACATGTAAATGGTATATATGTAATGGTATATATGTATATAAATATAGAGATACATTTTCGCAGTGAAAAGGACAAATGAATTTTAGTGAAATGTATACAAAAATACAATAACTGTATTTTAGAGGTAAATGTTGAAAGTTTCGCATATTGTACAAATGGTAAACAAGCAGAATAAACTGTGGCATCAACGTTGATGTTGAATTTTTATTATTTTTATTATTTTTACTGCGTGTCCTTTGGGCCGGAATCAACTGATTGCTGCCAGTTTGACATATAAAATACAATGTATAACCCACAAACTACAGACTACACCACATAACATAAGCCACAACATACACTACACATCCACAAACACACACATATAAACACACATACACAAACAGAGACAGACAGACAAAATTCGTTAACGTTAAATTGAGTTTTAGTTTTAAATTTTGTTAAATTTTTTCCTCATGTTAACAACTACAATTTAAATGCAGTTTTCCCACTTGCTGTGGCAGGAAAATGCAAATCAAATGCATTGTAAATTTATGTAAATTAATAGTTTGATATAAAAACCAATTGAAATTTATATTAAATTAGCTTATAATATATATATTTTCATATATATGTATATATACTTTTAATATATATATTTTGTATAAAATAGTTACAAAAAGTTAATCAAAGATAATGTTATTGCTTGTTGATGATTAGATCTATGGAATATAAATAATTAACTTGCTTAAGGCAGTTATTTGATACTTTTTGTTGTTTTTTTTTTTGTTTTATATATATATTGTCCAATTTAAAAATTCATTATAAAAAGCTACTTTTAGATTTGAAGGATACAAACAGGAGCTAAGTATGTCCCTTTTGTGTAATCAAGCTCTATTCTTGGGGGTATGAGCACAAATATTGCACTTTGAAATATGATATGATTGTTGACGTCAAGTGTGCTGCCTGTACAGGTATTGGGATGCTTGAAATTTTCTTGAACGAAAATTGCAAAAAAAGGACCTTTTTTGTGTATGTTGTGTGTGTGTGTGTGCGCGTTGTCCCTTGACAGTTAGTTGCCGGGCGTGTAGATGAGCCGTCAAAGGTCTAGTAGACACAATAAAATATATAAAAGAAGGTGAATCTAAAAGAGAAAATCTCAAGCCAAAGTGCAATCGAACATTTTGATAATATACTTTATGAATTTTACTCTGCATAAATTCTTACCATTCTATTTTCTTTTCTTTTCTTTTTTTCGTTTTTATTTTTTTTTTTGCTTTTCTTCGACCAAGTGACATTCCCTCAGGGGCATTGAAAACAAAATTGTTGCCTCCAAAAAAAATGAAACATTTTATATACTTATATATATATATATATATACTTAGTATTGTAAGTACATTTAATGTAGCACATTCAATGCTCTTTCGATTTAAAGTTTGGTAAATTACATTTAATTTAATTTCAAAAGCAATTAAAACTATCAATTATAATTACTCAAGTACTTTCTCTGTACAATTTAAATTGCATCAAATATATTATTTGAATATGCTTTCAAAACAATTAATTTCCTAATGAAGTGGCAGCTGAGTACAATAACGTGATATATATGATAATTTATTTTATATTATATATATATATATATATATACAAATAAACAGAGGCATTTATATAAAAGTTTTAATTGAACTGAAAAGCGTGCTGCAAGGGAAGATTATAATATTAATGCTTTTAAAACAACAAATAATAATAATTAAAGCTATTTATTTTTTTTAATAATATAGTTAATATATTCTGTTTTATTACTTATAATATATTTATCATTATTAATATTATGTTTATTTTATAATTTATCGAGTATTAATATTAATTAACTAGTGCTTACTTTTTGCTTTAAGTTTCACACGCCACATATTTTATTATTATTTAATATTTATTATTTAGTTAAATTTATTAATAATTTTTCTTTTTTACATTTTTTTATTATTATTTAATAAATTTTTAAATTTCGTATTTTATTTTTTATCATTATTTGTTTTTCATTTATTTATTATACATTTTTTAGCTCCGTTGCTCTCATTGCTGAGCAGCTTGCTGCTAGCGAACTAGCTCCACTTACTCTGTTATTCAAATACATATATAATTTTATATAAATTTTTTAAGTAAATCTATATAAATTTATATATATATATATTTATTTATATATGATATATATATCATATATATATTCTTATCTAGGAAATAAGCATGAAGTTGGTATATACTCTTCATTTGTTAGGGCATTTAGATTGAAATTTCCTTAAGAAAAAGTGACAAGTTGGCCTTTCTCTGACTGATTGTCTGACAAACTGACTGAGAAACTGACTGACTGAGTGACTGTTGAAATGATGCACGTATTGACAGGCAATAGTTGTTTCATTGTCAACTTTGCTTTTACCATTTCTTATCTACCTGGTCTGCTGACTCCCCAGGGGCAACCCAATGGCAACAAATATAAAGGGAAAAAGCAAAAGAAAGGAAACGCAAAAAGAAATACGAAGGAAAATAGCAACAAGCATTTGGCTGCCAGGCAGCTTTTATTTGTCGCGTCCTCGTTTCAATTTAGGCATTTTATTATTTATATTTATTTATTTATTTACTTTATGCTGGCCATTATTTGCTTGTCAGAGCGATGGCACCACCGCATGCTGTCTACCCCTTCGTTACCCGCCGTTACCCCCTGTTACCCTTAGTCATAGTGTATACAATGCTATAGAATCGGCATAGTTTTATACTGTTCTTTATGTTAATGTCAAGCAACCGCAAAGGGTTTTTCCACCAACTCTCTCAGCTGTGTCAATGTATATATATATATATATATATATATATATATATATATATGTGTATGTGTATGTGTATATGTTAAATGGAAAATGTTGTGACGCTGTTTGGGGAATTGAAAGTAAATAATAAAAGGGGCTTGGATCCAAAAGGTTTTTTCATCGTGCAAATGCCAATGTTTGGCTTGGCCAACCCAAAATACACACACACACACACAAACACAGAGAGAGAGAGAGAGGGATAGACTGGAAGAGAGAGAGAGTAAAGGGTTGATTTACTTGGGGTTAGATCGTCAAATACTTGAGCTGTGCACAAAGTTTTTGCATATCCTGGTTAGCTAATTGGTCATGCGATACGAATACCATAGGGATGGCAACCAACGACCCTGACACCGACTCATCGACCATTGCTTTTACTTCGGTTTGTATTTCGACTGTAGCTTTAGCTTTGGCTTTCGTTATGGTTATGACTACGGCACCGGAGCCTGATGCAATCCATTTCCGGTAAAGCGTTTCAAGTTCAATGATGACGACAACGATGGATGCATAATTTGCCATGTCTCTCCTTTGGCTGCTTGGTTCCTTTCGCTGCTCGGCTGCTTGGCTGCTTGGCTGTTCGTCTCAATATGGCATATTCGATCCACCAGCCAACCATGATGTCAATTCATGTCAATGGATTTTCATTTTCATGCGCACAAATCGACGGATATTGTGCAGTGACAATTTCCGCCATCCATGAATTGTCAAAAACATGCCATCCAACTTACACTATACAGATAAATACATATATACTCCATATATACACACACATATATATATATATAAAATCACTCAGTCATTCACTCACATCAATCAGTCAATCAGTATGCCAGTCAGCCAGTCATACACTTAGTTAGTCCTAATAGACAAAACCAAGCAACCATTAAGCACTGAGTAGTTGAAGTATATGACAGTGTTATATGGCTATTAGGTCAAAGTGCAACTGTAACCATAAAACATTGTTAAGTGCAATAAAGACAAATACTAGAAACACCTGTTGCTTGCACAAAGTACCGTAACAATGTGCTACTTGCAACACATATGTGTAGCAACAGTCTCTTAATTATGTTAAACAATTCAACATTAATAGTACAACTATTTACAAAAAAAAATTGTTAAATGTCAAAGTTCAAACAAAAACTTGTTAAACTTTGTACTTAAGTGCCATGAGGGTGTGCAGTAAGTGTACAAGGATTTGATGCTCCAGCAGAATAACATTGCATTTAGATTCAACAAACTCATATGAAACGTGCTCTGACACAGCTCTATTTTTCATACCCCCCACACCCTTAAATAGTTGTCACTTACCTTTTGGGTTTAGTCTACAACGAATGGTAGATTTACTGTTTATAACAGTACATCATTTTATATAATAGTTTAAACATGTTAAAACAATTTTATAATTGCTTTCTCATGCTCTTTTGGAAAATTTGCTGAGTAACTGCGAACTGTGTATGCGTCTGCATATTTTCAGTGCTTATTATCTAGAAATAAATAAATTTTAGATAAATAATAAAACCCTTGAATAGTGTTTTTGCATTGTTTTTTTTTGTTTGTTTGTTTCTTTGTTCTTACCACTTGATTGCCCTTTTTTTCTGCTTGAGTTTTTTATGGTTGTTATTGTAATTTTTAATGTGCTCTGTTGCTAGAGTCTTGCCGAAGCTATACACGCACACATAGAGTATAATAATATCGATTTGAAGCAAAGAGCGCAAAAAAAAAGGATTGTAGTAGAAAAAATGTGGTAGTAGTAGTAGTAGTAGTATTAGTAGTAGTAATAGTAGTAGTAATAGTAGAAGAGAAACACCCACAATACTCATACAATTCTAATATAAAAGGATATCAACCCATACACATACAATAAACTGATAGAAAATTCCCTTTGAGTGCCTTGGCACACGCTGCCAACATTCAACGCCCTCAAATGGTGCTCCATGGACTTGGATGGCCACAGAGCAAACATCCAACAATATTCAACCAGCCAAAGAATCTACTATCTTAACTGATTCTCTTCCTCACTTTCTCTCTCTCACTCTTTCACTCTTTCTCTTGCTGTCTCTACAAAACAAATAATCTTTGGCTATAGCTGATGCTGATGCTGATGCTGATGCTTCAAAGGCTTATCATATTGTATTTCTAAGTCTAATTCGAACTGTAACTGCGACTCAACGACGTTGTTGGAGGCCACTCGACTAGCGATTGGGGTATACTTTTGTTGCATTAATATTTCGTTTATAGCCAACTGGGGAGCTGTTAAATCGTCAAAGGCCTGGCCCAGGCAAATCATCAAAAAAGAACACACAAAAAAGAAAAATAAAATAAAATTATAATAGAAACTCAACCATGAATAACATTTTTTTGTACGGCTGCCAGCATCAGTTTTGTTTATTTCTCTTGAATAATTTAACTGCTAGTTATATATACTATAGTTATTTTATATATGATAATACTACTAACTGAAAGTGAAACTTCTTAAGGTTCTTTAATCTAAATCTAAAATCTCTTTAACTGATATTAAATGCCATCTTAAGTACTTAACTGTAAATGCTATTAACGGACTTAAGTATAATGTTTCTCTGAATCTTAATATACCCCTTGATGGCACATCAATCGATTGGACACACACAAATAAATATATATATATATGTAAATGGAGCTATTTGTCCTTTTTTTTTTGGTAATCTCTAGTCCAGTTCTAAACAGAAAGTGAACAACATTTTGTCTTGCCTTTTTCTATTTTTTGTTTTGGCTCTCAAGTTGTCAGTTGGCAACTGGCAAACCTGACATCAATGCTACAATTTGCCGTTGTACAAATAATGAGCTTATGAGTGTATACCAATCATTGTATGTATGTGTCTATGTGTCTGTGTGTATTTAAATGTGTAAGTTTGCTGAGAACTCAATTGATTTAATTGAGATTATGCAGTGTAATCTGTGCAAAAAGTAAATTATATGGTTGCCTTTCTATTGATACAACACTGTAAAACTGAAATTGAAGTGCTTAGCATATAAAATTGAAATTCATTTCAATTGATTCAATGTGTATTGAAATGATTTACATACATTATACTTGACTCAAATATTGATCAAGGTAACACATTGACCAAATTTTTAGCTTCAATCAAAATATTGAAATCTAAAATACTAATATCATCACAAAATAATGTTATTATTAATTGCCATACATATTTTTCATTTTCTTTATTTAGAAATAAGTTAATGTTATGTCCATTCAGTTCATATAAATTTAGCTATGTTTAATAATTTACCCTTGACAGCTCATAATATTCCCATCAATATATACTACTATATAGGGGACAAGGTTTTTGCTGCCAGATGCAATCTGACGCGACTTCAGTGAACTTGATTAAGATTGTATATACTATATAAATAAAATAAAGAATTTTAAATAAACTAAAATAATAAGAACTTACAAAAAAAGTTTACAAAAGGAAATAAAAGAAATTCATTATGAATAAACAAACTACAAACAAAATAAATAAACTAATAATAATCAAAAAATTTTAAAAAAAAAATAAAAAAGAAAATTTAAAAAGTAAAAAATGAAAAGAAAATCCGAAATGAATAAGCAGAAAAAAATAAACTAATAATGATTATAAAAAAATTTAAAAGAAAATAATAATATAAGAAAGGAAAATAAAAATTAAATAAATAAAAAAAATAATTATAAATATAAAGGATAAAAAATAAAATATTATATAAAAAAATAATTAAAAATAGGCAAAAAATTAATAAGAATAATTTAAATATAAATATGTACCAATATTAAAATTAAATAAAGATTAATAGGAAATCAAATCTAAATTATATTAAAACAAAAAAAAAAAGAATAACAAAGTGAAATAAATTAAAATAAATTAAAGAAAGTTAAATAAAATAATATATAAAATTAATTCAAATAAAAATTTAAATAAATTAAAAATAATAAAAATAAAAATAAAATAAATCTAATAAATAAAACAATATTTAAATCAAATAAAAATGAAAATGAAATAAAACTTATATACAATAAATTTAATATAATATAAAAACAAAATAAATAATTAAAATAAGATTTAAATAAAAATAAATTTTTAAATTAAGATTACAATTAAAACAATTTCAGAAGAAAAATATTATTAAAATGCAAGAATGAATAAATTAATTATAATTTTAATATAAATTTAAAATTATTTACAAACTTTCATCTGTCAGAATTTTGTTTATGATTTTGTTAATTTATTTTGTTTGAAATTATGTGGGCCAAGGTCAGCAGACGTACAGCCCTCCCCCGTCCAGACACCAAAACTGTGCTGTATGCGAGTTTTGTTAGTAAATTGTATAAGTTTTTTTTTCTATATATATATATATATATATATATATAGAATATTATTTTTGCAGCAATTATCTTATCAGTAATGATATTTATCTATACGTTTATATGGCGCTGCTTGTGTTGCAGTCAAATGTTTAATTTTTTTTATTATTATTTTCCTTTTTTTTTGTAATAGGTATTTATCTTTTATGGATCTGGTACGTTGACTGCGTCATCAATAAACTTAATTATTATCAAAACAAAACAAAACACAAAACACAAAAAAAATAAAGCATACACAAAATTATTGTTAGAATCATTATCATTATCATTATCATTATCATTAACATCGTTGTATATCTGTGCTCTAGTTTATTTTCATTACGTTAATTCATTTGTAAATATTTTGCTTAACTTTTACAGCCAGTGTCGCCTGTCGTTGTTGTCGTTATTGTTGTTGCTGTTTTTTCGTTTATTGTTTATTTACCGATTTTCCAACATTTATCCACACTTTTCATCCCCAACGGAAAGCAGAAATAAAGTTTTTTTTTTATATATATATTTATATTTATTTGTTTTTTTTTTTTCAATTTTGTATTGAGAAGTTGGGCGCATAATTTCAATAGAATTTGTTGTCATTCATGCGCAGGCATCATTGATTGTGGTGGGTGTAGGGGTTGGGGTGTTGGCGCACAGTGGGCGACTAATCGACATTTAAGGAAAGGGATTTCAATAAACAATGAGATATGCATTTGCAGTGTTGAATCAAAAACACAGCTGGATAGCACATAAATTCATATAATAAACAAGCTTAAGACTTGATGTATATCCTGTAAGGGATATCATAGTAAGCTATAGTATATATATTGTATATCCTTTTTATATATTTTATTTTATATTTGTGTTTATTTTGTTAGAGAACTTCTGTGGTTTATGGGTTAATTGAACCACTGTTAATGTGTCTAATGTATTTGCATGCCATTTTTTATGGCTCAACACTTGCTGCACTATCTATCTAATTGCAACAAAGAAAAAAAACAATACACTTGCACCAACTATAGTCTACACACACACACACACATACATACACAGAAATATCCCAAAAGGATCTGGCATTTCGCTGTTCTCTTTGCTGTTTTCTTTTACCATTTGCGGAATTGCAATTGATGATTAAGCGCGTTAGCCATTAATCGTTCTGGCCACTGTACACTTTCCACACTTTCTACACTTTTTCGACTTCGTGCAACAGAATTTTAGTTGCAATTTGGCAAATAAACAGCTATATATATATATATATATATATATATATTCGAGTATATAAATGTGCATCAATGTGAATAGAATTTGAATATTTAGCATGCAACTTTAAGACTTTATGTGCATGTGCATGGGGCGTGGCACACACACGTGTGGCACTGATTTATGTAAATTAGCATTTTGATAAGTTGCAAAGCTTAAAGTGCAACTCCTTAACAGTTACTTTCTAGCAACTTAAACAATGACAATGAATTTATAGCTTTATGTTAATTGCTCAGCCAAAGTGCACTTCCACCTTGAACCCAGTGTGTGTATGTGTGTGTGTGTGTGTGTGTGTGTTAATGTCAAAGTTAACAGCTAACTGCAAATATATAATGTTAACTTAAATAATAATGCTATATAAGCATAGAGCTGCCAACTTACACAAAAGAACTTATAAAAGTTTATCTATCTTAAAAGATAGAGAGAGAGAGAGTTGAGTTGAGTTGAGCAGTTTGAAATTGCTGTTGCAACTTAATGTTGCACTTAAATAAAGCTGTAGATATTAGCTGAAAATAATGTTGCTGCATTGAAGTTATCTACCAGCTTTTTATTTTATTTTTTGGTGAAGGAGTACCCTAAATGGACATAATAAATGACAAAATAAGCAGAGGCATTTATTAAAAAATTCTTAGAAATAAGTTTAGTCCTGCTTAACTGCTGCTGATACTACTTGGTCCTTGGTATGTTGGTACTGTTCATTGTCCTGTTCATGGTCTATTCGTTGGTCTTTTTGTTTGTGTTGTCTTTTGTTTTGCACTCAACGTTTTGTTATGCTACAAACAGTCTGGAGTGCTATTTATTTGCCACTTCATTATTGCACACAAGGTACCCAAGGAGCGTCAAGTCACAAGCCACTCCAGGCACTATGCCACTAAGAACATAGCAAAAAGCAGCAAGTAGCATGTAGCAAGTAGCAAATAGCAAGAAGCAAGTTAGCTGATATCTGGCAACTGTTGGCTAACTGTTCACCGCAGCGGCAGCTGTAAAATTAATTTGAAATGTTGACTGCTCTGGCGGTATGGCATTGTGGCATTGTGGGCGTAGCCAAAGCATTTGGATAAGATAAAAAGAAAAAAAAAGGAAACAGAAAAAATAGAAGAAAATAACAAAAAAATTAAAATGAAAAGGGAAACGCCTGTTTGTGGCGCGCAAATTTTGCATTAAGCATTTAAAAGAAAATTTCAGTTGAAATAAATTTGAAATTTTTTTTTGTATGGCAAGAGAAAGCAACTGAAATTAAGCAGAAGGAAACCATTAAGTTGTGGCCTGACTTAAGTTAAGTAAAGTATACAGATATATATGTAATATAAAATATATATTTATATATATATATATATATATTTACATATATAGGGGTATATAGATTTTGATAAGAGTTATAAGCTGTATGTTATTATCTTAAGGTAAAACAGTTTGATGATTCTTCAAGCGTACAAGCTGAGATTTATGTGCATGTGTATATGTGTGTGTGTGTCTGAGTGTGTGTGCAAGTATATATGTGTGTGTATGTGTGATAGAAGGATATGAAATGAAAGTTTATCTTTGAGCTGTTGACACAAGAAAACATATGAGCTTTAGTCTTAAGCTTTCTTCTACTCTTTGTCTTTTCCTTTTTATATAATTTTATATATATATTCTTTTTATATAATTTTATATATATATATATATATATGTATGTATATATGTATATGTATATAAATCTATATGTATTTTTTTTTTGTATTTCCCCCGTTTTTGCGCCTTTTCGCCAAATGGCCATAAATTTTCATTTAAAGTCAGCTTTTTGCATTTTGGTAATATGTTTAACGGAGTTCACAGCTTAGAATCCTTTCAACAGTGCGCTGAAACCTTAAGTTGGCTTTTCTTAGCCAACCTGATGCCATTGCTCCTCACTCTTGGTGAGTAGGTGGAGTGGGGGTGGAGTATTTCAATTTTTGTATTTATTTTTAATTACTGACTGTGGCAAAGATACAGCAACGCGAGCTAATTAACAGCAGACTGAAATGTTAGATGCCAGGATAACAGGCAGGCAGGCAGGCAGTCAGAGATTCAGGCAAGCAGCCAGTCGAATGAGGCATGGCAAGCAGCATGTGGCAAGGTGGTAGGAAGTAAGGTAGCAAGTCAGTTAGGCGGCAGTAAGACAGGCAGTCAGTTAGCATAATAAGTTAAGCATACGCAACGTTGGACGTTGACTTTGGCCAGCATAAAAGAATTTAATATTAATAAACTAATTGTTGCTAACAGAACAAAGGAACAGGACAGGACAGAACAGGACAGGACACAGGAAAACGGCACTGAATATATCCTTATAGCCAGGGTGTTGACTTTGCTTAGCATCAAAGTTTTCATGTTGTCGCTTATGTTGGTTTTTTTTTTGTATTTTTTGGTAGGTAGAGAGGTGGGGGGGGACAACAACAAGAACAACAACAACAACACTAACAGGAAGAAGAAATCGCTGCCAACACTAAAAATAACAATTTCCGCTCTAATAAACATTTCCGCTTCGTGAAATTTAGCATTTTACAATAAATTAAGTGAGAAGAAATAACCGTAAGCCATAAGCATATAAAGATACACCCACACACACACACCAACGCACACACTTTTTTTTTTTTTGTACTCATATTTAGGCAACTTTCTTATCGATTAAATGTAGCTCGTATGCACTCTGCCATTTTTTGTTTTTGGTTATTAAAAATTGATTTTTTTTTGCCTCATCGGAAGTCATTGAATAAGCTGCTTTTAGATATATTACTCCCACTATATATATGTATATATATATATATATATATATATAATCTTTTGCTTAGCTATAGATTATATACTGAACGAATGAATTCGTATCTTAAAAGTTAATTTTCAGTAACTCAAAATGCTTTCAAAACTCAATTGAGTTCACCTGATGCACACACAGAAAAGAAAAGAAAAAGAAAAAAATAAATAATGAAGCTATTAACTGTTACTTTAGACTATAAAAAAGGGGATATATATGCCTAAAAGAAGCTAGGTAAAATATTAATATATATATATTATATATAGCCACTTCGATCTACCTAGAAAACAGCTGTGCTTACTATGGAAACAAGTTGAAAGCGGAATGCTTATACTTTTGGTATTTTTTTTTTTGGTATTTTCTGTGTATAATAAATTAAATTAAATATATTCGAAATTTATATATAATTATATAGAATTGTATATAGAATAATATATATTTGATAATAAGCTACATATGTTTAATAATTTGCAAAAATTTGTAGCTATTTCTTTTCCTTTTTAAAATCAAACAAGTTTTGGTATTTATTTGTAGTATTTTTTGTGTGTAAGAAATGAAAATAAATATATGCAAAACTTGTTTATATTTATATAGAATTTTATGTATAGAATTATATATTCTATAATCTGAAACATATGTTTATTATTTGTTAGAATTTCCCTTAGTTTCTGTTGCTCCTCTTAAGCGCTTAAAAAGTTGCCTGAAAAATGTTGCCATAAGTTTTGTATTGCGTATTTCATAGTCGTGCATACCCTATGCCTTGTTTAATATACATTGTTTTGTTTATTTTCATGATTGTTTTTTTTGTCTTTGTGTTGCTTGCTGATATATAAAATAAAACATTTAATATTTTACGCACATAAAGGTATATACATATATTTCTATATACCGGAAAATGACTTTTCATACAGTGAGTTAGAGGTTGGAAAAACTGTTGGAGTACAAGGTAATATTATGGCGTATGTGTGTGTGAGTGTGTGTGTGTGTGTGTATAATGAAGAGTAGGGTGACGGTTTGTGCTTGGGGAAATAGCTTAAGAAATGTGCCGACTGTCACGTACTTGTTAAATTAAAAACGATTACTTACTCAAATTTGCTGTCGCTTTTGTTGCACTGAATTTAAGTTGTTATTGTTATTATTTCTATATAAAGTCAGCTTGGCAGAACGATAGCTTGGCAGTTTGGTAACTTAAAATTAGAGTGCGTATTGTAGCGGGGGCTGAGGGAGATGGTGTTGGAGTGGATTTCAATTAAAAGGATATGCCGCAAGGTTCCTTCAGAGAGCATTGAAATGGTGTGTGTTTTTGTGGTGGAGGGTGGGGTGGCAGGCGTGGCTGGTAAGTGCGCGTGGCACTGACAGCATTGAAAATACTTTTTGCCGAGCAACCGAAATGAAAATGAAAATGGAAAATGGAAAATGCTTGAAATAATGAAATGAATAAAACTGAATTATAATCATAACAAAAAGATGTGAAAATACAACTTTTCCCAATACAATTGCAAGAAATTAAACATGAACATTACTTCCTTAAAAATAATAATAAAAAACAAGTAAGAAGTTTGTAGTGGAGTGTACCCGACTACGAGAGCCTCTTTGCCTACATATACAGCCATACACACACATACTCATACATACACACAGTTCTGCACGTACTTAGCCATTGCGCGCACCTTTTAGCCCCCCACGCTCTATATCGCGGTATTTAATGTTGTATAACTTCCGTGTTTAATATTCAATTTTAACGAAATTGACAAAGTAGATCAAGAATGGTCTACTCAATATGTGTACGAAAAATAAATTTGATCGGTTGAAAATTGTATCTTATAATCGATTTTTTCAAATTGCGGGGGTCAGGGGAGAAAATTCGAAAATCTAAAACAAACTCGTATAGCGTACAAACATAACAAATCTAGATGCCAAATTTCGTTGCTCTAGCTCATATTTTGCGCGCACTACTATACCCCCAGGGGCCCATAACGCCACTTTTGATGATCTATAACTTCCGATATTTTTGATCAATCTTACCCCAGATTCACAACATCGATCAAGAATGGTCTAATTATGATGTGTACCAAAAATAAATTTGATCGGTTGAAAATTGTGCTTAATAATCGGAAGAAATTTAAAAATCAAAAACAAACTTGTATAGCGTACAAAAATAACAAATCTAGGTTTAAAATTTGGTTGCTCTAGCTCTTATAGTCTCTGAGAAACAGGCGTTCATACGGACGGACAGACGGCCGGAAGGACAGACAGACGGACAGGGCTAGATCGATTCAGCTAGTCGTCCTGATCAAGAATATATATACTTTATGGGGTCTCCGATGATTATTTCTATGTGTTACATACTTTTGGATTTTGCACAAATCCATTAGCTCCGCTTTGCTCTTTTTAACAAAAAGGCAAAGGGGCTAAAAACTAAACAAAAGTCAATAAATAAAATTTATAAAATTCATTAAAAAACGAAAATGAATTTGCATTTTTCTTGTACTCAAACTTTGTTTGAGCTACTTTTCAGGTATATTCAGGTTTTCTTAGCAAGTTGCAACGGTGCTTCAAGTAAGTAACTTGCAACATTTTGTTACAATGTTCATAACGATTGCAACTTTGTTGCTTCAAATGATCTAAGTACCAGCTTGACAAACTCCTTTTTCAAGCTTCATTGAAGTTAATGAGACAATAAGAAAATCTGCGTTTCCCGAATGTAAATGAACTTGAGATCATACAATATGCAGCGCCATCTATGAGAGATGCAGCACTAGAACGATGCTAACTTCATATTAAATTGCTTAACAGTTGTGCAAGTGATGAGAATTTCCATAAAAATACAATTTATAACGATGAAGTGGGGTATACTCGACTAAGAGAAGACCTTTACCACACATACATAGACATACACACCGTTCTGTACGTACTTTAAGCTGCTGCTTATTGCATCTATCCCGACGCAGTTGAGAATAGATTACTTTTTAAATAATTTGCTTGTTTACGATGGAATCTTAATAAAATTTTAAATATAAATGGAAAATAGTGCTTGATTTAAGTATAGATAATTTGTCAATTAGAATCTTAAGTAAATTTGGTTACTCCAACACTTAAAGGCTCTGTGTATAAGGGTTTTATACCAACTTATGGACGACCAGCACCAGATTGACGCGACTATCGGTGCTATTCAAAGTATGTATACTTTATAGGGTAGGAGATGTTTCCTTCTGCCTGTTACACACATTTGATAGTTAGATGAATCCATTACTCCTTGCGTAAGGTATAAAGAATGTGGAATTTACGAAAACAAAATGAAACAAAAAGCAAGCATAAAATTAACAATAGATGGCGTTGCACGCTGTATGATTTATATGCAAAGTATGATTATATAGTTTAAAGATATAAATTTGATTTATTTACTTAACTCTCACTATTAGTTGTTGTGTTTAAACTAAAGAATACTATTTTGCCTATAGTTTTACATTTGATACGATAATAATAACTACGTACTACGCTGACAGAAACAGAAACAGATAGAGAGAGAGAGAGCGCGATATCAGCAGATACTTTGACCTTTTAAAAGGATCTGTATATGAGTTTTAACAGGTTTTGTTTTTATATATTTTGCTTTACTTTTTTGTTAACTCTTGAATCAACGTCACCATCGTCGGCGTCATCAACGTCATCAGGCAAAGAAATCGCATGACAAACAGCAGTTTTTATGACAGGAAGCAGCAACCTAATACACACACACACACGCACATACGTACACTACTTACAAATATACACAAGAAAAAGTTTTTCTTTTAACATTGTGGTTAATGTTGTTATTGTTCTTGTTAATGTTATGGCTATGACGTCACAGAGAAGGAAAAACACACACACACAAATCAAAAAAGAAAATCAGTTATAAATATGCGAACAAAAGTTACCCTATAAGCCATTAGATACATTTTGCCCAAGAGCAAAACAAATCATTAGTATAATATTTTATACATATATATATATATGTATATATATTATTTTTATAAATAACATGTATGATATATGGTATGAATGTACAGTAAAAATTCACTAAAGCGAACAGCGAACTTTGCGCTTTTTGAGCCTCAAATGGAGGGAAATCTAAGCTTTGTGGAGGAAATTATATTCCTACTATTGGAATGGTTATAACTAATATGTACATTCAGCAGAGTTTTCACTGTAATTGAACATAGAAGCACACCTCGCATATTGCGTATGCGTCAGATTGTCCCTTGACCTTGGGCTTGGACGGGGCTGAAAATGAAAGTTGAAAAACTTTTGCTACTTTTGTTATTAAAGCAAAACTTGGAAACGTTGGTGCATCTGTTTTATATATACAAATGTAGTTTACTGAAGTTACTTAACATGTGTGTCTGTATGTGTGTGTGTGTGTGTGTGTTGAAGCTAGCAAATACCGCAATTAGCAAGTGAAGTGCAGTAGAGCTGCAATTTGACTTTAGACAAATTAACGCATAAAAGGCACAAAAATTTTTCTTGTTTGTTCAAAAAGTTTAAATTACTATTTAATCACTTCAACTGCTAAATACTAACAAAAACATTGTCTAAAAACAAAGGTCAAGTTAAAAAAAAATATAGAAGAAATAGCTTAAAAAAATTGAGGAAAAACTTAATGGAAATTCTTGTAATCTTTGCCACAATTTCTTTTGGTTTAGTTTTTCCAATTAGTTTGATAACAAGTTCTTAATTAATTTTATTTTTAATTTATCAATAAAGGCTGCAATTAACTATATAGATATATATATATATATATATATATATATAGATATATATAGTATAGATTTAATTGCTATCAGTGTCAAGGCATCAAATTGACAATTAACTCACAATTGCAGCTGGTCGAAAGTTGGCAATGTTTATGCATAATTTAGTAATTTGAACAGTTATTGACAGCAACAAATTTTAGGGCCAAGAGAGCTATATATTTATGGCCAATACTTTGTTAAAGTTGGCCAAGTTAAGTGAGTTGAGTTCAAAGCTGTTAAGCACTACAATTAAATGTAATCAAGCAGTATACAATTTCATAGAAACTGATCCAAGATAAGCAGCAGGAGCAGCAGGAGCAGCAGCAGCAGCAGCAGCAGCGGCAGGAGCAGCTGCTAAAATGAAAAGTGTGAAAATTGTGTATAGTAACGGTATATAATGTGTTGATGTTGTTGTTGTTGTTGTTGACTACTGAAGAAAACTGAAATTTCCATAAGCCGCTTCAAGTCAGTTTTTGAGGCGGTGCTGGCTGAAGGGGGGAGGGAGGGTGTAGCGCTTAGTCGGTTAATTTGTGCGCTTGTCATTCAATCAGCTAGAGACACGTTCAAATTTCATTTAGTTAATTCAATGAACAGTTATTTGGGTTGAGTAACTTTTTGCTACTACTATCTATACAAAAAAGGGATATAAGTATATTATGGGTGGGTGAGGATGGTTGGGGTTTTTACTACTAATGGCTTTTTGTTGCTGCTCTTTAAGTTTGTGGTTAGCTGTTTTATTTTTCTAGCTCTTATTCTTCTTCTTACTTTAGCTCTTATTCTGGCTGTGGCTTTGGCTTTGGCTTTGGCTGTAGCTGTGGCTCTGGCTGTGGCTATGTCTGTGGCTTTTGTGCTAAGACGTGACGCAAATGAAGATGTTGAAACGTGCTGAGCCGATCAGTAGTTAAGACAGCGAATGATTGCTAGAAATAGCAGACACACAGCAAGAGAGATAAAGTCGAGAGAGAGAGAGAGAAAAAGAGTGTTTGTATGGAGTCTTGAGCTTTAAGCAGTTTGAGGGTGACTAAGCACACAAAAAGTTAACTAGGATAAGCCAAAATTCGATAGGGACAAAGATGAAACAGAAATTGTTAGCAAATAACTTAAATGAAAAGACATTAAATTCTATGGATATGTATACATATACTAACAACTTATGCGCACACACACACATGCGAATACACATATACATATAAATATATATATATACATATATAAAGAGGAAAGGACAGAAACGTAAATGATATAAACCAAAATATACAAATAAACTATGAAATTATATAAATAATCACATATATATTTATTTGCACTTTAACCTATATGTATAAGTATATATATATGTAAATATGTATACTATATACTATATATATATGTGTGGTATATTGCCTTTACATTATTGACATTTTGTAAAACATTCATTAATCTTGTTTGACTTTTATATACTTCAACATTAAATGCCCTTTTCAGTGTTAAACTGAAGCAATGCGTTTAATTGACTTTAAACAATTGAACTTTAAGATAATCCATAGCCTTTTAACTGTTTCTGAATAGAGCTTTAAAGCTTTATAAAGAGTTGTGACAGTATATATATTGATATTGTAGACTTTCCATAGAGTTTCAACAGTTTCTTAATGAAACTTTAAGTCTTTTCAAAGAGCTATGACATCAAATGCTAGGACATTCCATAAAGTTTAAACACCTTTTAAAAGGGAAGTAAAAAACATTGCATAGAGCTTAAACACTTTCTAAAATGGAACTAAAAAGCCATCCATAGAGTTCTTACAGTTTATATATCGAACCATTAGGCATTCCATAGGACTTATACAGTTTCTGAATCGAACTTTTGGGCAAGTTTTCACATCAAATTTTAAGACGTTTTACACACTTTTTGTACCGAAGTATAAGAGTGTAATTTGCTTTTGAATTAAACCTTAGGGCTTTCCAAAGAGATTTTACATCTTATTTCAATATATTCCATAGAGTTGAAACACTTTCTAAATGGAACTAAAAACCTTTCTCATAGAGTTTTCACATATTATTTATCAAATTTTAAGGCATTCCAAAACCATTACGATAGAGCTTAATATGACCAATATCAGGCAGATTCTACAGTAAACCCTGAATAAAGAGTACCATACTTTGTCACAAAAATATTTGCATTAAATTTGACTTATGCTTTGATTACTTAATGTTAAACTTTTGAAGTAAAATTTGATGATTGATGTTGTACTCTGCGTATACGCAATATTTTACAATACGCTCAATGGTAACAGTTGAAAATTGAATCAGTTAAGCTGGTATAACTTACATTATGTTTGATGTACATTGATTGTACATGAATATACTTTATATATTCCGTTTTAAGTTGTCTTCTTTTTTTTTTTGATTATTTTTATTTTGATTTTGATTTTTGCTTTTAGTTTTTCTTTTGCTGCAATTTCCAATTCCATTTGGTTTTTCTTTCTTTCCTTTTTAATGTCAAAAATTGTCGGCTTTATCCAAAGTTGTTGCTCTTGTTGTTGTTGTTGTTCCTTTATGCAGTGTGAAAATCCTTTTCCTTTTGTGAACTGAACTGAACATCGAATTTCTTAATGCCACTTGCAGTTTGCGCAGGGTTTTTCCTGCTTGATGGAGGCCTCTGCAGCTTCTTAACTGAAAATTTTAAACGGAAAAAGCTAAGGCGACAACGTTGACACTTTTCCTTTTTTTTTTTTTTTATTTTCTTTTTTGTGTCAATCTTTTCAATATGAATGTGAATGTGAATACACCTCTGTGATGATGATGATGATGATGATATTGTGTGTGTGTGTGTTTGTGTGAGATTGCGTCTGTTCTTAAAATTGTTGTTCTTCTCTTATTTTGTGTCATCTTTTTTTGTTCTCTTTTTTTGTTGGTTTTTATGCCTTGTGATGAGTTTTTTGCTGGCTCGTTGAATCGCTGAAAGTATTAAGGCAACTTCCGCCATTCACCCCTTCCACTTATTCTACCCATTCCACCCATTCCACCCATTCCACCCATTCCACCATTCCGCCCATACACTCTTGAAAGCATTGTAATAATATTACGTATACGCACCAAAGCTTGTATCATAAATAATTAATAAACTAAAAAGCAACATGGCAAATGCCATTCAGGTGGAGTAAGCATGGTTTCCCATATATATATATATATATATACACAGTAACAGCTTCATACACACACTTTCTCTCATACCATCTAATGCTCTTTGTGTTTGTGGGATGAGAGGTATGTGTTTCTATGTGTGTGTGTGTGTGGCTTGGGCTGACCGCATGGTGTGTTCATTGCGTCCGTTGCGGGCTATACATGACCTTCGCTACCTGCAGCTGCCACTGACAGTTAATAGCCCTCTGCCCAACTGACCACATTTATCCTAAACTGACACACACACACATACCAGCATACACACATTCAAACACACATACATATAGATGCAAAGACAACACCTGTAACTTATATATGTAAATACAAGCAATTAAATAAACAAAACTAAATCATCATCCTGCCAATTAGATTAAATGAAATAGTCCCCTACAGAATTACTTTAGTATACATTAGTCTTAAAAACATTTACTCATAATCTATCTCTCACTCACTCTCTTTCTCTCTTTCTTTCTCTCTTTTTATTAGGTAAGCTACTTTACAAATAATAACTAGCTGTGGACTGCAGAGCAGCTTAAAGGCTTTTATATATCATAGAACTTTAACTCAAGCAACTTGGTAAGAAAACTATTTACTTTTCACAAGATTATATATATATATATATATCTAACTATATATATATATATAAATATATATACACGCTAAATATGACACATCCTTAGCTTATGTCTAGTGCTTGTAATATTTTGAGATAACGTTTAGTTAAAGATTTTATGCGTATTAAGCACTTAGCTAATGCGTATCCTTCGCACAGGATATCAATAATAAAACAGTTGTTTTGCTTTTCCAAATATCGGGCTTACTAACATGAAAAGGTTTTCATCTACTTTCTTTCACACTACTTAGTGCTTACTTAAAAGGTTATCACATTTTTTTTTTTTGGGGTATTAAATTTGAAATGCAAAGCGAGTCCTTAATGAGCTCTTATATTGTGGCATTAATGCAATTAACTTGATTTTTTTTGTTTGTTTTCTTTTTCCTCTTTTTTTTTGTGTGGAAATGTACATTTATTTGTGTGAGAAATGAAAATGAAAATGAGAATGTGTAAATCATATAACATCAATTTTCATTAGAGCGTTGACAGGCGCTGACCAATGTCGCTTGGGTGTGTATGGTGTTAATGGGCTATATATGTGTAATATACTATAGTTGTATGTGTGTGTATGTGTGTGTGTGTGTGTTTAAGGAGTATATTATCATGCTGGCAATTTGGTTTATTTACTTTAAGTCTTTGCTGGCGTTGAACAAAATTAATTGCATACAAATAGGCGCCCGCAGTTGGGTTACCTAAATAAATTATTTGAATCACAAAAGGAGAGTGAGTGTGTGTGTATGTGTGTGTGTGGGGAGGGAAGGGGGGCCGGGTATATATATATAAAGGAAGTGCTTGAAGCATGATGTGACAATGACCAAACATGGTTGAAAGTGTGATACATGTGTGTGGTACATGGCACATACGTTTTCAACATCTTTTGAGCTTTTTGAGCTTAAGAAACGTGCAACGCATTTTGAAGCAATGTCAGCGTATAATGTTTGTGGCACCTTTTTGGTGCAAGTTTAAGTTGATGCCACATGACTGAAATTACAAGCGTCAAGAATGCATTTAACACATGCACACACACGCACACGCACACACACACACATTCATTGTATTCACATTGTGTAAACTGGTCTATACAAAAGGTGTTTAAAAAATAATATATGTGTGTGTGTGTTGGATAGTTAAAGGATTTGTGGCAACACAAAACATATATACATACGTATGTGTGTGTGTGTGTGTGTGGCTAGTCATAAAAAAGCATTTGGAATGTGCTTTTGTAAGCAGCTTAAGCATATGGCATCATACAGCTTGCATCATAACAATAAAAAACAAATTTTGTTGCTGCATTTCTTAAATTTTCCATTCATTTCATTTTATTTTTTGTTGCTTTTTGCTGGTGTTGCTGCTGTTGTTGTTGTTTTTGTTTGTTTTTCACTTGATTTTCTTTGTGTCTCAATGTTGAAGTCAAAGGAAATGAAATGGCATAGCTTGAACTGAACTGAACTGAACTCAACTGAACTCAACTCAACTGAAGCGATGCGAAGTGAAGTCATGGAATAAACTGGGGGTAAAATTTGTTCTTAGTCGGGTTGAGTATGGGGCATGAAATTGCCTGCCATGTGGCAAAGTGGCAATGACGAGCATGAAGATGAAGAAAATGTGACTGAAAAGCAAAAGCAACGCAAAACGACAACAAATTGTTTTATTGTTGTTGTCAATGTTGGTGTTGTTGTTGTTGTTGTTGCTTATTTATTTCATTCCATTTCAATTTCGCGCTCATTTCATGCATATGATTTTAATTTTGGCTAAACTTGTATATATGCAAGCAACATTACATGCTATATATCTCTCTCTCTCTCACTCTCTCTCTCTTTCTTTCTCTTATGCTTTATACTGTTGCTGCTTTCTTTTACTGTATATGTATGTGCGTGTGTGTGTGTGTGTGTGTGTCTGTCTGTGTTTTAACGCACATTTGCGCCGTTTCTAATTTAATTTGGTTGTGCACATGCGATAGCGAAATGAAACAAAATTGGCATATGGCAGTAGGAGAAACGGTTGCCCATGGCAACACGTTTAAGGGGGTTATGCGGGGCAGTATCACAATGAAACATGGTCTCAGTGACAGCTGTCAAATGCTGCCAGCAGATGGCGCTGATATATGCTGCAAAAACCAAATCATAAATGTCATTACAAAGCTACATTGCTCTTGACCAACACCAGCAGCAGCAACAACAGCAGCAGCAACAACAGCAGCAACAGCAACAGCAGCAGCAACACCAACAGCAACAGCAACAGTTGGCCATTTACAATTTTTTCAGTTTTAATACAAAACTAACGAATGCCTTTTAGCCACTTTGCTGTGCTGACAATTCTCAATTGTGACTTGCCAACAAAAACCATTTTCTAAATTAAAACTCTATATATATACATACATACATACATATGTATATAACTGTAAATTTATAGCTATATACAAGTGCTGACAGTCTTGGCAGTAAGCTGCTTTTATTTATAATGGAATGTGCCATGTGTAAGCATATGAAATGAGATACTTCAACTCTCAATACAATTTGATCAGCTCTCTCTCTATTATTTTTTTCTTTTCTTTTTTCATCTTTATAAAATATTAAACAAATAGGATTAGTGCTATGACCCTTTCAAACCATTGACACTTTTCAATACACACACGCACACACACACATACACACATACACACAGTTTTCACATCACAAATATCCTGTCTAAATGTATATAGCCATAGTAGTAACAGGTAACAGGTAACAGGTATCACTTGGCTATAATGTTGGCAAGGTATCAATTTCAACGTCATTTACCGCACTCTAGGAAAAGTCATTAATGTTCGTTGATGACTTTCCTAGTTGTTTTCACTAAAGGCTTACCTTTAGTTGCGTTTTGATCCCGGTAACACGGGTAACACGGTAACACGGGTAACAGAACAACAAAATTTTATAGTAGTTGTAGTAGTAACCTAACACGTACACGCAATGTGGTGTTAAACCACAAACACCATGAAAATCCCTGATGGGTCACAACTGAAAAAGGATGAAACAAGTTACGCGGGCTATTGGTTATCCACGGTACCCATGATACCCTCGAGCCAAATGCTTTATGCCTCATACTTCATGGCGCATGCCTCATGCCTCATGCCTCATGCCTGGTTCATGGCTCATATAGCATGCCACATCACATTTGCAATCTTAACTTCCAGACAGTTGATTTGTAGCCCGGAAACTGTATACGAGTTTTGTTCTATACAACAGTTTATTCATATGCTTGCCACAGGAAGAGATATGATATATATATATATATATATATAGGGACAATATAGATTTTAGATCAAATTTAAAATTTAATACAATTAGCATATTTAGAATTTTAAACTAAATTCGATACTATATAATACTTTAAGCAAAACTAAGTGCAATTAAAATGGGTCACGTAACGTTTAAAGAAAGCGTTTATTGTACCAATTTTCCAATTGAATAGTTTATTTAAATTTTTTCTTCTACTTTTTATTGCCATTTTTCGAGTGAAAGCTTTGATTTGCAAATTTAATTTTATTAGAGACAATTCCGTGTTGATATAAAATTTCTCTTCCTTTATTTTCCTTGAAAACTTAAAAAGCTTTTAATTTAATGCAAAAGAAAAACTATAAAATTTTATCGATTGTCCTGAAGGATTTATTTATATAGTTTATCATTTATTTTATTTATATAAGTTATATTAGTTATATTATTTATATTATTTATATTATTTATATTATTTATATTATTTATATTATTTATATTATTTATATTATTTATATTATTTATATTATTTATATTATTTATATTATTTATATTATTTATATTATTTATATTATTTATATTATTTATATTATTTATATTATTTATATTATTTATATTATTTATATTATTTATATTATTTATATTATTTATATTATTTATATTATTTATATTATTTATATTATTTATATTATTTATATTATTTATATTATTTATATTATTTATATTATTTATATTATTTATATTATTTATATTATTTATATTATTTATATTATTTATATTATTTATATTATTTATATTATTTATATTATTTATATTATTTATATTATTTATATTATTTATATTATTTATATTATTTATATTATTTATATTATTTATATTATTTATATTATTTATATATTATTTATATTATTTATATTATTTATATTATTTATATTATTTATATTATTTATATTATTTAATTTATTTAAATTATTTATATTTTTTATATTATTTATATTATTTATATAATTAATATTATTTGTATTATTTATATTATTAATATTATTTATATAAATTATTTTCTTTATGTTATTTATTTTCTTTAATTTGTTTATTTTATTTATTTTTAAAATTTTATTTATCTGATTAATTTTATATATTTTCTTTCTTTTATTTATTTTGTTTAATATTATTATTTACAAGATTTATTTCACTTTTTTTAGTTTGATGATTTAATACTATTTTATATAAAATTTGTATCTTTAAAATATATTTTAACTATCAGACAAGTTCTATATTTTGGTTCAATTTAGGTCAATTAAGGGGCACAAGTTTGTTTATTGTTTGAATAAATCTTATTGAAGAGAAGAAAACAAAAATTAACTTACATGGGTTATTGGAAATGCTTTTGTCCGTTTGGATCGATTTTTTTGTGAAGCTTATTGTTGGTTTGATAACAAGTTTAAAGGATAAAAACATTTTGTATATTTTGTAGTGATAACTGTGGCTTTTAATTGTTATTTTATGGCTTTAGCCTTAGGTCAAAAATGTCGAAGCACTTTGTTAAAATGCAATTTCAAATAATCCAGCTAAGTCCTGTGAGAATTTAGAATTGAAGGGATTTTACGACTGTTGACAATGTTACACAAAAAAAGGAGTAGAATAAGGGAAGAAAAATATAGTCAAAGTTGCGTCACTTTTTCTTTTAGTACTCAACAAGCAAACGATGTGTGAAGTTCTTGACGCCTGCTAAAAGGGCGTGGCTAGTCATGCAATTTATGCCTCTTGCCTGAAATTTACAACTATTTTTATGAAGCCAAGGCCAGCGTAATGTTTACGAGCAAACAAACAAATACGTGCATACAAATATATAAATACATACTTACATACAGAATGACAGATGGACAGACAAACTAACATATAGTTTAGCATATGAATGAAAAAGAAAGAGTGCCATAAAGTTAGAGAGTATGAGAGTAACACACAAAGTTGCAAACATTTGTCTGTTTACTGTCAAGCAGAAATCAAATAAGAAATAAAAATATACAAAAAAAGGAGAATAAAAATAAAAAATATCAAAAAGGAACCAAAAAAAAAAAATTTGTTGAGTGTTAGCATACGCATGCAAATGGCCGGGAAATTGTTAAAATTAAGGCATTTGTATGGCCAGTATGGCAAGAAGAATATGTCCTGCTTTATGTCCTGGCTGGACAACATCATAAAGGCATTGAGAGTCTGAGGTTTGACTTTAAGCTGGACAAGCTTAACAAACTCTACTCTGAAGTACTCACATCCGGGCTATTCATACTTGTTCAAACAAAACTTGCTCATAAGTAATTTGCCCCTAGAAAATGGCCAATTTGAGTTGGCAACTGTGTTGGATAAATGTAAGGAATAAGCAAAAGGACATGAAGGAGTAAGAGTCTGTATGGATGACTATGGGTAACTGGGTGATTGTGTGACTGGGTGACTATGTAAAAGTCGAGTCGCGCTCATAAAACTTTTACAATGAACGATGGAGTTGGGTGTGACAAGTTTGTAAAATTAGAGCAAAAACGTTGAGTTGGGCTCATTGGCTCATTGGGCAAGTTTTAGACAAGTTTTTTTTTTTTTTTTCTTATTTTCAATGTAAAGCAACACAAAGAGGCGTCGTTAATGCTAAGCTCATACCAAAAGTTTGTTTAACTTGCAGTTTTTACTACCCTTCAGACAGACAGCTGATCAAAATATATATATATATATATTTAGGTATATATATATTATAGAGTTTACTTTAAAAGTTAGGCGTAAGTTCTTAAAGATACTTTTCTATAATTTATCAATTTATCAAAGTTGCTTTTTACGATGTATGTTGACTAGTTCAATCAATAAGATATATATACTTGCTGCTTGCCACTTGCCATTTGCTATTTGCTACTTGCTACTTGCTACTTGCTGCGTACTGTCAAACAAGTTGAATGCATTTAAGGAAAGAAAATTGTAATTCTCTTTTGGCTAAATTTTGGTGTGTGTAAATACAAAAGCAGAGCAGAACTGAGCTGAGCAAAGCAGTAAAAAGAGGCATCAATCAATCAAGTAGATAGTCAAACAATCAGTCAGTTTCCAAACGGGTTGTACAGTAAAACCAAATTGATTGAAATTTCTTGCAATCAACTTTGATTTAATGAATTTTTCTTAGTTGCTAAAAGAAAAAAAAAATTAAATAAAAACCTTAGGCTGATTTCCTATAAAACTTATTATTTGTTTAAATTGTTAAATTTCAATCAACTCTTTAGTATACATACAAGAAATTTGCATTTTATTATTCAATTTTTGATTTTTGTTGCTAATGAAATTTTGTGCAAAAATTAAAAACCAAAAAAAGCTGCTTTAATTGTTCTTATGCAAATGAAAATGCGGTAAAACAAAATTGAAAGCGAGAAGGAATGAAAATAAAATGTGCTCACCTGGTCAAGAGCAAGAACAGCAGCCAATTGCTTTCATGGCTGTTGGTCTCCCTCTGTATATATACATATACATATACATATACATGTACATATATATATATATATATATTAATAGATTGCAAAGGAATCAGGTGAAAGCAGGGATGAGGGGCATCTATCGATTTTCAGCATACACAATATACAAATGTGGCCAACCACTGCATGAAGGAAGCCGCATACAAAAATAGGCACAAGCACAAAGAAACATGTTTGTATCTACATATATATATATAGGTATATTGGTTTATTTGTATATGTGTATGTGTGTGTGTGTGGGCTTGCTTGTTTGCATGTGTACGTGTTAATTTTAAAACATTGACCAAAATGGTTGACTTTTCTTACCACATGAGTCCATTTCCCAATTAGTTGAATTGGGTAACAAATATTGTAGCATACTTTTTTGGGCGCGACCAGTACTTTAAGCCTTTATAATATGTATGTGTATAAGCCTACCTTCCTGCTTTATATCTCTCTCTGTGTTGTGTGTGTGTGTGTGTAAATGGTATACTTTTAATGGCCATTAAACTTAATTGCATATTAAGCTCTATTAATTATTTAATCAAATAATTGAAACTTAATATGTAATGTAAATTGACGTAGCAAAATTCAAATTAAATACAATAATACCCATATATATATATATATATATAAATATACATATATATATATATCCTTTGGGACAATGCCATATACGAAATTTACCTCTTGTTAATTTTTTATTATATGTTAATGCACAAAAGCTTTTTAGGTATGGAAATCACAGGCAAACTACAATTTTCTTTTTGGCTCAATAGCATAATACTCTATAACTACTAGCTAGTATCTTTTGTAATATTTAATAGTTATTAATAAAAGGTTTAGCTTAAGCACCTTTTAAGGCTAATATATATATAGTAAGGTAAATGGTATATTGGCAACTTTTTGTATAGTTTTATATGTGATATCTTAGCTATGCTCTAGTTATTTTCTGTACAGGTAGAGCATTAATTTTATACATTAAATGCGTTGACAGCTTGTTTACTACGCCCACAATGCCTAGCCACACGCAGGCGGTCCAGTAAAGTTCATTCTTGTAGTTGGTAGAAAATTATGGGTCAAAATTTAATGCACGCAATGCCGCAGACAAGACCGCAAAATGGTGTGACAGTCAAAAGCAACAGCAAGGACATCAATGGCAGCAAGCAGCCAGCAAACCAGCAGCAAAAGCACAAAAAAAAAGAAGAAAATAGAACCCAGCATAAAAAATGAAGGAAAAAAAGCAAAAAAGCAAAAAAAGAAAATGGCACACGGAAAGTGGCTCCGTTACCTCCAACAAGCACCCTGCCCCTTTGCATACTTCCCTCCGCAACACCCCTTATAGCCAGTATCCATTTTTTTCCCCTTTCAGCCGTTGTCATACATGCGCACAAATAGTTATGCACACACTGTTAAAGCCAAAGACAAACAAGGTGAAGGTGCTATTAAGCATACTCGTATAAAAAGAAGAGAAACTGCCGCAAAATAGAGACTGAATGAGCAAATCGTAGAACAAAACAAGTGGTTTAAAAAACAAATGATGGACAATAAACACGTTAAGAGCTCTTCTAACAATAGCGGCACAAAGAATAAAGCACAAAGAATACAACAAAAAAACAAAAATATTAATATAAATTTTATTCTCTTTTGTTGCTCATGATTAAAAACGAAGCTTAAAATAAGCCAAATAATTCTCTTAAATCATTTCTTTTAATAACACATTATTAAATATTGCAATACAGTGGAAACTCAATGCATGCAACTATATAATAGTTGCCATATGTAATATTTATATATATACTCTAATTAAAACTTGCAAATACAACAACTTTTCTATTTTGTTATGTGCAACACATTATTCTTAATGTTGCATAAGAGTAAAATATATTTTGGCTAACTAAAAAGGCTTTTACATTGGTAAGAAGTAAGTTAAGTGGTACTAACTTAGCTGCTTGAATCTAGAAAAGCTACTGCAGCCCGAAATTTGGAACAGTCCTGTTATTTATTGCATGCAAGTTTCTGGTAACTAAAGCAATTAAAAGGCATATAAAACTTAATAATTTATTAAGTTTTATTTTAATTTTGATATTTAAAATATTAAAACACAATAAATTAATAAATCAATAATTACATTATAAATATATTTTAAAATTTTAAATTATATAATTTAATTTAAAATAATTAAAATAAATTTTTATTTTTAATAATCAAACTTTTTGCTAAGCAAATTAAAAAAATTAGAATTGAAATCGAAATGCATGCTACGATTCAAAATGAATTAAACTAAAATAATTTTATATATAGATTAATGACAATCGTAAATTAAGCAAATCAATAAACTTTTTAGTCATTAACTAGTTAAAACAGCTATTAATAGTTAATAGCCTATTAGTTTAAGTATGATAATTAACCTTAGAATGTCACGAGTTGAAGATAGGAAATATTATACTTAAAACTTTTACAATTTTTAAACCCAAAAGTAACGCTACAAAGAAAGAGTTAAGAAGGAAAAAGTTTTCAACGAAAAGCAACCTTAATATGAAAATCAATGAATTATAAACAATTAGCAGAAGTATTAACAAAAGCATAAATTATTTCTATGAATTAAAAAAGCATTTATTGTTGTTAACAAAAATTGCTTAAAATGTCATTTAACCAAAGAAAAAACCAAAAAAAAAAAATATAAATATTAAAAAAAATAAAATTATAAGTAATATATATATGTATTCATAAATAATATAATATATGATATTAAAAAAAAATAATAATATATTTAAAAACCCTCAAGTATTTCCCTGTTAAATCTTGAAATTTAAAAATGACATTACCTGATGCTCAGTATAATAAATTTTCTTAAAACTTGCGTTTTTATTAATTATAAATATATTATGTAAATGTATTCAACTTGTATTAACCTTTTCTGATTCATTTGGTAACTATATTTCTTAACTCTTCCCAGCTTCCTTTGAATTAATCCATCAAATTTTGATGAAGTTTGTAACATTTCGTTGGGGTCTAAAGAGTTTTGCGCTTTGGTCGAATTTGGGAGAATATATTTTTGCTTATTAATTGCGTTAAGTGTAAGAAAAAACGTTAATAATTTTTTATGTAATTAACTGCTATGCATTCAATTAAGTTATCGTGCTGCTCTATACCCGATAATTTACACTTTAAGCTGACCGGGACAGGACTGATGAACAGCTGTAAATGTCGCAATCACTGTCAAATTGCCGCTACGTCAGTCCATGTGATTGATGATGATGATGTTGATGAAAGTCAGAAAGTTAGAAAGAGAAGTATATATTTAGTATATGCACATAAAAAGAGTGAGATAGAAAGAGGGGGAGAGAGAGACTGAGCGACTGGCAGTGGCATGAGCTTGTATGAGAGATAGACTCATAGTACTTAGACAGCGATAATTGTCAGTGATAGAATACCAGCTGTGAGATGGCTGTAATCAATGACAATAGAAACAACAAAGAACAGCAGCAACAGCAACAGCAGCAGCAAAAGCAGCAGCAGCAGGAGCAACAGGAAAAACAATGTTAAGTCAATGCACGTCAAAAAAATAATCTATATCTATAAATTGGCATTAAATGAAAAGCTGTTGATATTGATTGATGCATAGAGGCTTTAACTAGATTGAGTAATTGACCGGAATATTGAACTCAACATAAAGCATCAATTATGCTTTAAATATGTACACAAATTAATTACTAAACTTTATGTAATATTCATTTTTTCATTGATCTATTTATAACATTATAATTAAAAATATGACAAAAGCAGTACTAAAGTCTGCCTTAAGGCTGTTTCTACTGAATGGATGAAAATTACGATTTTCTTTTGCTATATATTTATATATGTGTGTATATATATATATATAACTGTATATACATGCTGATAGGATTGAGTATAAGCTTAGCATAAATCCTTTTTGATTATTATTTTGACTTTTGCGAATAGGTTAAGTGATTTGCAGAGCTCTGCAAGCCTGATTTGTACTATGTTTGCATATGGACGAAATCAAGAATCAAGAATCCAGAATGAAGAATGAAGATGCAAAGAAGAAAAGAAAATAGAGATTACTGGCTTATGTTATGTATGCTATGGGCAGTCGCTACAATTGATAGATATGTAGATATATATGACCACATATCACTAGGACACAGATACATACATATAAAGACATATAAATATATATATATATATATATATATATATACAATTACAGAACAGTTCAAACAGCCGACTGACATGTCAAAAGTTGCTTTATTGGTTTAGCACAGTACAGGAAATAGCAACTGGCGAAGGCAGCGCCAAAAGAAGACGTGAAAATCAATGATGACAACGCTGGCAAATACCGATGCCAAATGGACTCTTTCTACTGCTGTGCATATGCTGGTCCTTCCCTCGCTCTCTCTCTCTCTCTCTATATATCACTATCTGTCTGACATTCTCTTCCTCTTCTGTAAAGCCAACAGCAGTATCTACATTTGATCCTACCCAGTACTATGCCCTAAGGCAAGCCCTGTCTCTGCACTGTCTGTTCAGCTGTTGACATGTACAGACATAACATACACACACATATACATAGACATATATACCATACAGATAGGTGTTACGCTTCTCCATATATATAACAGGGCTCTGACCTGGCTTACATAGTTGTCAGACACGCAGATAGAAGCTATACATATATATATTTGGAAACATATATATATAGAATATACATATATATATATATATATATATATATGTATGTCTGTCCTATTGTAAGAGGATGTGGTCACACCCACGAAAATGGCAGCCAAAAAAAAAAAAAATAGTTACAGAAAAAACTAACTGATTAAATTTATGCGCTCTTTGCATACCAAATTTATGAGAAACAAGTAAGAAGTCTGTAGTCGAGTATACCCGACTACGAGAGCCCCTTTGCCAACATATACAGCCATACACACATACTCATACATACACACAGTTCTGCACGTACTTGGCCATTGCGCGCGCCTTTTAGCCCCCCACGCTCTACAGCGCGGTACTTATTGTTGTATAACTTCCGTGTTTTTCGTTCAATTTTAACGAAACTCACAACGTAGATGAAGAATGGTCTACTTAATATGTGTGCGAAAAAGAAATCTTATCGGCTAAAAATTGTACCTTATAATCGTTTTTTTCGATTTGCGGGGGTCAGGGGAGGAAATTTAAAAATCAAAAACAAACTCGTATAGCGTACGAACATAACGAATCTACGTTCCAAATTTCGTTGCTCTAGCTCTTATTTTGCGCGCGCTACTATACCCCACCGGGGCCCAAAACGCCACTTTTGATGATCTATAACTTCCGAGATTTTTGACCAATCTTACCCAGATTTACAACATCGATCAAGAGTGGTCTATTTATGATGTGTGCCAAAAATAAATTTGATCGGTTGAAAATTGTGCTTAATAATCGTTTTTTTCGATTTGCGGGGGTCAGGGGAGGAAATTCAAAAATCAAAAACAAACTCGTATAGCGTACGAACATAACGAATCTACGTTCCAAATTTCGTTGCTCTAGCTCTTATTTTGCGCGCGCTACTATACCCCCCCGGGGCCCAAAACGCCACTTTTGATGATCTATAACTTCCGAGATTTTTGACCAATCTCACCCAGATTTACAACATCGATCAAGAATGGTCTAATTATGATGTGTGCCAAAAATAAATTTGATCGGTTGAAAATTGTGCTTAATAATCGTTTTTTTCGATTTGCGGGGGTCAGGGGAGGAAATTCAAAAATCAAAAACAAACTCGTATAACCTACGAACATAACGAATCTAGATTTCAAGTTTGGTTGCTCTAGCTCTTATAGTCTCTGAGAAACAGGCGTTCATACAGACGGACAGACGGACAGACGGACAGACGGACAGACAGACAGACGGACAGGGCTAGATGAACTCGTCTTGTCGTCCTGATTCAGAATATATATACTTTATGGGGTCTCCGATGATTATTTCTATGTGTTACATACTTTTGGATTTTGCACATTTCCAATAGCTCCGCTTTGCTCTTTTTTTACAAAAAGGCAAACGGGCTAAAAATGTATTTAGTAATGGGGATATATATATATATATATATATATATATATATAATATATACATAAATATATATTTATATACATCTACATATATATGTTATATATGTCAAAAGCAAACAAAATATAATAAGCAAATTGGGTGCCTTATTATTTTATATACACGTTTTGAATATATTAACCATTGGGAATTATATGCCACAAAATTAACGACTTGAGAATACCACGCATATTTTATAATATATATATGTGCTTTGAAAAACAACAAAATTTAAAAGTAATATTCCGAATGGATAATAGAGTTATATGATTGTTAAATAACGGGTTTGAACACAATTCTATGTGGATTTTTTGCAAGTAAAATTTTGATTTTATGAAAATACAATATAGAAATGGAAATATAAAAAATATAATTTATTTTAATATAAACTTTAGTTAAAAAATGAATTTAAATTTATTTATTTTAAGACATAATAAATTTTATAATAACTATTAGTTCTAAATATACATTTTATTTTTTTTCTAATTATAGTATATATATTTCATAAGTTGTCTGTTGTTAATAATTATAATAAAGTGAATGCTTATATGCATGTTATAATTATTTTATTTAGTTTGTATATTATATATCTTTCTGTATTTTCTTGAAAAATTTGTTTATTATGAATATTTTATATATAGTTTATATTCCGTATATTTTATATTTCGTGTTTATAATTCATATATTTTTGTAGCTAATTTTATTATATTTTGTATACATTTATTTTATATTTAATATATTTTAAATGTTAAATATATATTTTATATATGCTACATATATTATAATTTCTATATGTTTACATTTATATATATATATATATTTTAATTTTTATATATTTATTTATTTATTTAATTTATAAATTTGAAAAATTTTTTATATTTACATATTATATATTTTATATATATTATATGTTTATATTTAAATTTTTTTTTAATTTTCTTTTTAAAATATTTTATATATATCACATATATTTTTATTTTATATTTCACATATTTTATGTATTTTTAATTTTTATTATTTTAATGTAATTATTTTTTTTATTTTATATCTTATTGGAATTTTTTATTTTTTTCTGATACTCTATTTTTTTTTTTACATATAAAAATTATTTTGTTTCTGCACAGCTTGTTAATATATTAAATAAAAAAATAGTTTGAAGTCTGGCATAGAAATCAATGCAAATATTAAATGTAGTTTTATTTTCGCTAGGCAATAGTAATTGTTAATCAAGTAACTATGTTGACAATCAAGATTACTTAGAAATATATATATCTGCCAGTTAGCTAATGTTCTTCCTATATTAATTACCAAAAGTAAATATATTTCAAGTATAGAGGTGCAATGGGGAATAGAATACTAGCACTTTTAGACAGTCTATGCTCTGATTGATTGATGGGATTACAAAATAAAATAAAATAAAATAAAATATATATATATATATAATATATATATATGTATATATTTGTATGGTGCTCTAGCGTTACCTCGATACATACTCCATAGGAATCTGATGTAATAAAGTTAACAGCTGCTCACAAAATTAAAGCCATTCGAATAGTCGTTATTCACTGCAATTTGAAACCAATATGCTGAAGGAGTAAGGACTCAGCTTGCAGTTGCATAAGACAATTAACTTGTTACTCTTTTCTCTAACTATTAACCATTTAATTGGTACTTCGTTCTGCCAGTAGAAATTAACTGCATTATACAACTACAAGTAAGAGCGAAGGATCTATACTTAAACAAAACTAATTATCAATTATATTATATAAATATATTCAGATCGTTTTATATATATTATATTTTCCATAGAGACCTTACTTACCCTTCTCTTAATACTTATGGAGTCATAATACCATTATATATATAAATAAGTACCTCAAAAGCAGAGCTAAATAAGAGATTTAAAGTTTTATACTACACAGTTTTCACTCTCTTTCTCTCTCTGTCTGTTATTACTTTAAATTTGGCGTAAATTGTGCAAACGTGAGAGTCGAAAAGTTTTATGAGTTGATGCACTACTATTTCTGGGATGAACACATGTGATGATGATGATGATGATGATAATGATGTATATATAGCATAAGCATAACCTTATTATATGCATCATTTTTATGGGTGAACAGTGTAAATAAATCACTACATGAATTTCTTTGGCTGATGGTGTTATTGTTATTGTTATTGCTGTTGTTGTTGTTGTTGTTGTTGTTGTTGTTGTTGTTGTTGTTGTTGTTATTATTGTTGTTTTTTAGCTGGGGCTTTCAACATTTTCTTTTATTTGAGGGTGTCCTTTTATATCTAACTGCTGCTGCTGCTGCTGCTACTTGCAAATACGCAGAAGATGTAAAGTAAAAGCAACAAAAAAGAAATAAGAACGAAAAAAAAATCCAAAAAAAAACCAACAAAAATTTACAAAGAATTTGGCTGTGCAACAATAACAGCAAAAGCGAAAGCAAAACCAAAACCAACACCAAAACCAAAGACAAGACAAGACAAACAAGAAGCAACAAGAGTAATTGTATGCCTCTTGTATGCCTTGACGTGTTGCGTGTTTCTATGTGTGCCTGTGTGTGTGTGTGTGTGTGAGTGTGTGTGTTTTGAGTGCGTACTTGTTTGTGATGTGTGTAATTACGTATATATATATATACACACATTTATACATATATATATATATATATACTTATTTTTATGTGCATATGAATGTGGCTTGTGTATCTGTTTTGTATTGAAAAGGAAACATTACAATGCGCTACGCACCATCAAGTCGGTCATATCACCGTCAATATCGTATATGCCATAAAACAGGGTGTTTCATACATATATCTATATATTTTAAAGTAACTATTTTATTATTTTTAAACTCTTTTCCTTAAATTTAACAAATTTAAGAGGCTATTTGCAACATTTTAATACAAAATAAAATGCAAAGCAAATTTCATTCATTTATGCATCTCCCTATATATATATATATATAAGTATATATATTTGGGTGGCATACTCGCCTTCTCATCATCTTGTACGTTCTTCTTCTTCTTCTTCTTCTTCTTTAGCATCATCTTCTTGTTGTTTTTTGTTTGTGTCGCTGTGGGCGTGTTGAAGACGAATGTCATTTCCACGCGACTTCCACTGGCAACAACTGCTTTCTCCTTACGCCCATTTTTCAATGTTTCCCATCTGCTGCTGCTGCTGTGCCAGAACTCATTCTCCAATCCTCCAATTCAGCAATCCTGCAATCCTGCAATCGTCCAATGTCCATGTGCCATATCGTATGTACCCTTAGCGAATACATGACTTGTGCTCAGTTTGTATAGCACACTTTCAGGCTGCTTTACCCGTTTCGCTTGCTTGTCATTACTTGGCACTGGCACTGGCAATGCTAGTGGCAGCAATGTCGACAGCAAACAGCAACAGCTACAGAAACAGCAACAGTTGCTGGCATTGTGTTGCTGTCTGGTTGCGGTTGTTCTTCTGTTCTTCGTTTGTTATTGTTTTCCATTTTTACAACCATTTTTATATGGTGGAATTGCTGATGGGCTTTGGGCCTTGATGGCTTTCCTCTTGTCGTACTAACACCCCTAAGTATATTACACACACACACACACATAAACACACACACACACACTCACACATGCATACACAATACAAATAAATGTACACACACTCACACACTTATACACTATTATACATATACATTGTCGACTTGTTGCTTTTTCATATAAAGTCTTGAGTCTCGCATTTCTTTGCATTTGAGTGGCTCGGGGCAACTTTAACCTTTCACCCTTGTGCAACAATGTGTGGTATGGCTAAGTAATCAAGGCAAACGTTTATATGCATTAAAAATGTTAACGTTTACAATTTCTCGTTACTCTCTCAAGCCGCTCACATTACATACACACACAGAAACAGACACAGATATCTTTATATATACATATATTTATATATGTATATGTATGTATATATATCTCAACAGTTGCTGCTATTGTAATTGTAATTGTAACTGTAACTGTAACTGTAATTGTAACTTTTACAGACATTCAGTTAGTTACTGGCGCATAACCCAATTTAATTTGCAATTTATATACACAAAAGGCAAAAATATAAATTGCAAATTCCGAATATTATGTTTACTTTGAACTTGGCTTGAACAAATTAATAACTAATTGTAGAGTATACATAATTATGCTTAACAACTATGAAAATATTTTACTGACTTCTATTTAATATAATAGCAATTATCTATGGAATTCTCTGCAACTCAATGTGTAATTCTCCTAAAATTTTTTAAAATAAACTTTAAACTAGATAAAATGAAATATATAAAATTGAATTTATATATATGAAAATATAAAAATAAAATAGAAATAAAATATAAATAAAATATAAATAAAATATAAATTAATTAGAAATTAAATAAAAATAAAATATATACAAAATAAAAATTAATAATAAATAAAATAGAAATTAAATATAAATTAAATAAAAGTAAAATAGAAATAATAGAGCAAAAAAAAAACATTCTAATATATATGTCAGAGCTAATAATTTACTTTAAATATTTGTAAATTGTGAAGGTTTAATAATTATAATAATTATATAAATAAATATAATAAATATAGTAATAATGATTTATATAATTATATATTTAATTCAATGTTCAAACCTCTTTAATTTATATAAACTAAATTTATCGCTGGATAGAAGGATAAATATAAAATTGTATTTTTAAATATTTCTTGCTATTTTATTTTGTATATATATATATATATATATATATATATATATATATACATATATAATTAGAAGATATCTATGATCTTCATTAGGTAAAAGAAAATCAATATTATCATCATTAGATTATCACCCAAAATATATATCATATGAAGTCGTTTATTAAATATTTAATATATTGATATATATAATATACGCAGACAAATAGGAATAAGTCTTATTTAATCGTCATATCGATTGTTCGTCCATCAAAGGCCTAGCTATCTCCCTCTTTTGATCCCTAAGGTGATTGCTGTATCTATTGCTATATCTGCTTATGTGATGCTCTAATGTTTACCAACTATTCAACGAGGTATAAGAAACTGCTTTTCTCTAGAGAGAAAAGCACACATTGACATTGTTCATTGACTGGTGCGACCAGTATGTAGCCTAGGACTTAACTGTTTCTCTTATTACTTATTAAATAAATATATTTATATTTAAAATTTTATATTATACTTAGAAAAAAAATGTGTAATCCATACATGTAAGAGGCAAGATACCAAATAATTTTATTAAAATTATTTTAATTGAAAAACAAATTTTATAATTAATTCAATTAAATTGAAAATTGTTTAAAAGGCGCATATAATTTCGATTTATTTGCACAAAGTTATTTTATTGCCACTTACCTCAAAATGTTTGATTGGAGCATATAAATGTAGCCTATATACATACATATGCGCGTATGTGTGTGTGTGTTTGTGTGTATAAAAGTTACTGACTTTAATTAGAATCAATCAATCAGTGTGCATAATTAAATTGCTCATTAGGCAATGACAATAACAGCAGAACAAGTTAAAGCTAAAGGCAAAATTCATTCTTTCCTCTCTCCTTTGCTACTTGTACTTTGCCTTTCTCTCTGTCTCGCTCTTTACTGCTCATTCAATCTGTCTCTTTGTGGCTGTATTGCTTTCTCTTTATTTGTGTTTTTCTTTCGTTGTATGTCAAACGCCTACAATCATGTTCAATTTCAGTACCAGAATTCACATCCAGCTACCAATTTGCCAGTTGCCAATTGCCAGTTACCAGTTTCCAGATACCGAAAACCTTATGCCAGATGCCATGTGGCATGTGGCATGTGGCATGTGGCATGTGTGTTTACATTTACAGCTTCACATTAATTGCTGCGTATCTGTTGCCGTCTTCGTTTCTGATTGATTCATGCTCTTTCATTGTTTTCCTTACTCAACTCATTTCTCTCTTTCTCTCTCTCTCTATTTATCTTCATCTCACTCTCCCCCCCCCTCTCTCTCTCTCTCTGTGTTGTCCCTTTTTATTTTGTTGATTTTTCCCTGTTATACGACCAGCCTCTGTACATACAATTGAGTTGCCTTCAATTTGCTATAAAGACAGGCAACAGCAAAGGAGGAGAGAAAAGAAAAAGATAATATAAAAAGAAAAGAAAAGAAATTCAGCAGATACCCTACCATTACGCCTACAGCATACTCTACACATAATTATACTTAAATATTTAACTTTTATTCTTATACTACTATAATTTTGAAGTAGAAATTATAACAACTTTTAATTAACTTTGACTACTTTAAGTAGATTGTTGTTAACAGTTGATCTTAAGGCAGTTACCTTTAAGTTTGTAGGGTATGAAGTATTACCTGGCTGGCACTTTATGTGGCCTTAAGTTGTGCATTTCATGCCACCATAACAATTTTATACACCTGTCTTTTTTTTGCGTCAGTCTGTGCCACTGCCACTGCCACAGTCTATGTTGTTGTTGTTGTCTGCCACTGCCATTACTGATGCTTAAATACCTAAATGCTCCCCGGGGCGCCGCTGAACGGAGAAGCATTTAAATTGCCATTGTGAGTCGCATAAGAATAAAGTGCAGCTCAGGTATAAGGCCATAAGGCTCTGGGCCATAATATGGATATAGCTCATATATAAGTAGGCGTTTTAATGCTCAAAATGTTAATGGGCAATTTCAGTGTTAAGGGCTCATCTTCAGTTTAAGTTTATATAAAAATCAAACTATTTCATTTACCTTCAAACCTTATGAATAACTCAAAATCAAACTCAAAATTACTCAAAAGTAACTCAGAAGTAACTCAAAATAATTTCAAAGTTAATTTTTAAGATGATAAGTAGGAAAATTTAATATACCACATTTTCTTGCTATTTGTACAGGAAATGAGGCAAAAGATGCTCAGTAACCTTTTTTTTTTGATCCATTTGAATAAGTATATAAATTTAATGACAATTTTATATATATATATATATATATATATATATATATATAAACATATATGTGTGTATGTACGTGTTTGTGTGTGTGTGTGTGTGTATGTTTTTGATACGATATGTGCACATTAATCAATAAAAATAATACGAATCGAAATCGAATCGAGTGAAGAGAAATCAACTCGACGCAGCATAGCTTCAGTTATTTGACGCTTATCACGCATACGCAGCATTGTACCACCAAGCACTTTACTTGCTATGTACATACATACTTTTATATATATATATATATATATGAAAGTATAGACAGTTGTATACACTTGAATACATACTTATACACGAATGAATAAAAGTGCCATCAATGCGCTGTGAATTGCAGCGAAGCTTTCAAATTATTTGCCATTAAATTCTATTGATTTATTAATGTCGCTCATCTTTCAACAGTTGCCATAAAGTTACCAACGCCTTTCCTTATTCTTCTCAACATATATTAAGCAATAAAGATATATAAATGTGTCAGTTATCCAATAAAAATCAATATGAAATGTATTTGAGCTTTATTAATGCAATGTCGCTCTAGTGATAAAACCCCCCAAATGATTGTTACATTACCTGCCAGATAAATATCATTTGCAATTGTCTTTGCTAACATTATATTTAATAACAGCTATTAATAGTAGTCATTCAGCTTTCCATTAAGCCAGATCAAACTTTATTAAGCCAGTTTCCTATCAAAGCCATATTCATTGGGTAAACGTTGCCTTAATCTCTCTCGTTTTGACCTTGTCTCAATTTGTTTATTGGCTTATACATTTTGAGCCACTTATAAAAGGGTAAAGCACTATTATTAGCCAATGATTTTGTTATGCAATAAAGTCCATACAAGCTATGAAGTATTCATGTATATATATATATATATATGTTTGTAAATACATGATAAACACATGTCCTCTCAATATGCAATACGCATCGAAATAATTGTCTAAATAAATAACACTTTATTGCAGCTTAATAAAAAATAAACAACTTGAAACTAAATTTGCCCTTGGCAACTGTTTTTATTGGCTTTTACGATTTAAATCAAGTTCACAGCAACTTGTTAAATAAATTTCAGTATCGATGAGATGACTCAAATGTTGTTATTTTGTTTTGCTTTCATTGCTAAGGCTCTTAAATATTTAAAGATACCAACAAATTTTTACACATTCATGTGTCAAGAAGGTATGCAGCTGTATCTTTATGTATGTTTGTGTGTATCTATATATATGTATGTGTGTGTGTGTGTGTGTGTATGTGTGTGTATGTATATGTATGAGTATGTGTTGAAAAGTTTGTGAAATAGTTTTGCATAGTTGTGGTCCTCAGACGGCTCATTTCACTTGCCAGCCTGAAAGTATGCTTCAAAATTTTAATAATTCATTAGTTAAGACAATTTTTGGCTTCTCTACGCAAATTGACTTTGAGTGGCAACTAAAGTTATGGCTTCTCTTACCATTGTTTTTGTGCTTCTATATATCGCTATAGTTGTTGCTGTTGCTGTTGCTGTTGTTGTCTACTAACAAGTTGTTGAACCTACTCACCTTAGTTGTTAGTATTACAAATGTTTTTGTCGACTAACACTTACTTTTTACCGTATCTATGGGAACTCTGACAATTTACAGTTGTTGCCTGCACAACAACAAGTTTCGGCCAACTCATGTTACCGGTTTTTGTGCTCTTTTTCTAAAATATATTCTATACACTTCCTGGTCTATGCTTGTCCTATGCAACATTGATTTTACAGACAGTTTTGACAGTATTCACATAAAATAAATGAAAATTACATTCAAAACTAACTAGATGGGATTTCAGACAGAAGAAAATCAGCATACAAATACTCTTTATATGGTATAATCTTTTCCTACTAGAATACAAATTGTAGATTCTAGTAATTTACTGAATGTAGTCTTGTTACTGTAGTTGTGTGAATGAATCAATATAAATTTCTGGATAGTTAAGATCCTTGTGCACAAAATTATCCTCAAAATAATCTTCCGCTCTGTAGTACAAGTAGAGCAATGGCCATGGCAGCATTAAGGCAGGCCAGGTGCAACTTATACTTAATTGCCTTAGACACAGCGTTGAACTAGCAACTGGCCACATTTCGCTTAAACGGATGAACTGTCAGTGATACCAACTTGAGTTGGCCCAATCATTGAGAGCGTCTGAACGTCATGACACACATGTGGGTCAGTTTGTGCAGCTGCCGTTTGCTGCTGTTCAAATATGTTATAAAAAAAACGAGAAAAAAACGAGAAAAAAACGAGAAAAAAGAAGGAAAAAAAATGAGTACACACATTCTCTCTTTACGTACGAATGTATATGTAACTGTATGTGTGTGTGTGTGTGTGTGCATGTGTGTCTAACCCACATACAGCTGCGTCAGGCATTCCCTTTAGCATACTTTTAAGCGCTGCTGAAATTCTTTTGCCCAACACTCAAAGCGAGCATTATTATTATTGTAATATAGCAGTGATTGAGTGCTTGACCGGGCAAGCGGACACATTCAGCAACCACTGTTAAAAAGGACACTGGCATACTTTAATTTAAAAGCATATTTCCTTTCATCTTTCTCTTTTTCTCATTTCTTTTTTTTTATTTTTTTTTGTTAAGCTTAAAAAATGCTTGCGTACTTTGGAAAAAAAATCAAAAAAAAAAAAAATGTAATAAAAATAATTTAATGAAAGCAAAAAATTTTTATGATTATTTTCAACATGTCGTTAAAATTCTTAATAAATTATTTTTAATCATCATCAAATGGTTTTCCTTTCTGTTTTTTAATGTTCTCAGGCCATTAACAGCAATAATAGCATCAAAATTTTGTGTTTACATTATTTACTTGATAATAGTTTTTATTTAAATATTTGCTGCCTAAACATAATTAAAGGATTCTAAGTGAAATTTAATTAATGGTTGCCACAGGCTTTAGACTCTAAACAAATTTGCAACTTGAAAATTCTCTTTGTCCTTTTACAATGCTCAAATTTCAAAGGTTCAAGGCAGAAGTTTTAGTGTCATTCGCTGGAAACAGATTTCTTAAGTTTATTTTCTTTTTTTCTCGAGTTTTTTTTGCTTTAATTTTTATTGCTAATTAGGGTCTGTTAAACTTTTTTGTTGTTTGCCTTTCTTATTTTGTTTGATTTTATTTGACTTTCTTTTTGCCAGTTTTTATACATTTTCCAAAGAATTTTCCAGCATTTATTACCTTTTTTTTTATTATTATTATTGTCCAGTGTCAACTCAGTGTTGACACGCAACACATCGCCAGATTTACCATTTCTATTCTATAGGTAATTAGCCATTGTCCAAAAAGTATAAGCCTCAGTACATATTAAAATAAAACTTTCTCCATTTTGAGTAAATTTTAATGAATTTCATTTGATATCAATTAAATTATCTCTTGATGTCCAACGACACTTTTAACTTTTCCTTAAGAAAAATATTGTCTAAGATTTTCTTTTCAATTGCCATTATTGAAAATTATTTGTTAAATATATAAAACATTTTAAGTCTTTAATTTAAGAGAGTAAATCATAATCTAAAATAATATATTTTTGATAAATAAATAAAATATAAAATAATTAAAATTATATATTAAAATTTTATATATATTTACAAATTTATATATAATTTTACTCAGCAAAAATCAGTTGTTATAAGCAGCTATATCAATTATTGAAAATAAGAAGTTTCAGTAACCGATTGATGATTTCATATATATTTATATGACATAGGTGTATATTATAATTACGAGTTTAAAGGGGTTCTTATAATACTACTAACCAGCAACTCCCGACGAGCTACAATAAAACTCACTAAATACGCCACCCATAGGTAGTCTTAAGTATCGCTATATATTTGTATACAATTATATTTAAATACATGATATTATCTTATAGATCTTATCTTCTATATATAAGTATATATATTCTCAAGCCATATCTGCAATATATGCTTTGAGGTATATTTTGATTTACATTTGTTGCTGAGAGCAATAAACTCTTTGAGCTGAACAAAAGTAAATTAATAAAATTGTTAAATAAAAGAAGTTTTATTTTAACAAATAATTTATTAAAATTTTTTTTATATATATATATATAAGTAAATTAAAATTATTTTAACTTAATTATCTTCAAAAAGATTGATCAATTCTCAGTTATAACGCTAAGTGCTAATTTGTTCTAATTTAAGTTGCTTGAGTCTAAAGTTTTATTTGGAATTTAGTAAAGGTTTAGTTGAAATAAACACTAATTTAAATATATTCACTCTTTTCATTACAGACACAAATTACAATAACAAGCAGACGGATGCCGTTGCCAGCGTTGCCAACTGTAACTGTAACTGTAGCTTAAGTGGGCTAACATAATGCGTTTGGCCAAGTTAACGCAAAGTTTTTCGCTGAAAAATGCAGCGCAGAAATGCGTGGATCAGCCGCATGCAAAGGTTTAGTTGGAAAGAGTTTAGATTAGGGGTGGAGTGTGGGTGTGGGTGTGGGTGTGGATTGAGGGGACCATAGGCATTTTCAACAGCTGTTAGGCAGCAATTAAAAAAAAAAAACAATTTCCTTCGATTTTCTTTAATTTTGTACTTAAAATTAAATTAATTTTTTTGTGTTTTTTTTTGTGGATCGCAGCGTCACGGCAGCAGCAGCAGTAACGGTGCAGGGCAGAGCATTGGTAGCAGCATTAACGTTAACGGCCTGGCGGCCACAACGGCAACAGTGCCAACAACAACAGCAACAACGACAACAACAATACCAACAACTGCAGCAGCAGCAGCAACGCGTAGCAGCAACAGCAGCAGCAGTGGCAGTGGCAATAACAAAAGCAAACGCAAATCGAAGCCAAAGACAAAGTGTTTCGGTGGCACAGTGTTTCGCTGTTGCCTACCTTGTCGCGGGGGCGGCTCCGCAGCCCCCGCCACAAGTCCGCCCCAAACACCCGCGCAGTCGCCGGACGAACTGAATTCAAAGACGCAGCCAACGCAAACGGACTTGCAGACAAAAAGTGAAAAGTTGCAGCAACAACAACAGCAATTAGATAACGATTTAGAGCCTTGTGGCATTGGTGAGAAGAAGCATTCATTGGCCGATACAATTGGTACATCGGTTACCACGCCCATCTCACTGAAGACACTGATCAACGACGTTGACGAAGATTTGGAACCGCATTTGAGTGCCGCAGATATAGCAGCAGCCACATTAGCCAGCGGTTTGGTAGCCAGACGTGCCGAGCCCGAAACACTTAGTGACGCCAGCGTCTCACCCACCGTTGTGGTGCTACAGCTGTCCAGTACTGTGACAGCCAGTACAGCGCCCAGTCTGACGCTGCCAGAAGCAATAGGCTTGACATCCGGTGCAGCAACAGGCGGCACAGTAGCAACACTGTTGTCCACAGCCGGCAGCATTAGCTCAACGTCGCCGTCGCCAAGCGGCATATACGGTGCCAATCAGCAGACAACTAGCGGCACAACTAGCAATAATATAAGTAGTAGCGGCGGCGGCGGCGGCAGCAACGTCACTGCTGCAGCAACAACTGGTACAGCAACAGCAGCTGGAAGTGCAGGTGGTGCTAGCAATACACAACGTTGCAGTTGCCAGCCGCAAACATCACCACTGCCACACATCAAAGAAGAGGAAGAATCTGAACAACAACAACAACAGCAATTGCAAGAGGCAAATAATCGACAAACAGCCAGCAATAGTTGCAATCAAGGCAATCAGGACGAACCATTGCCACCCATTACCATAGCCGGTGGTGGATATTGTGGCAGCTGTGAGAGTGTGCATCATTCCTCGGGCACATCATCATCAGCAACAGCTGGCGGCTCAGCACAAACAGAATACGGTGGTGCATCAACACCATCGCCACGCATCAAATTAAAATTTCGCAAGCCGCATAAATCCTGTTGGTCACGAATTGTTTTAGCACCAATTGGTAGCAGCGGCGGTGGCTCATCATCGGCAACTGTTATTGGTAGCAATTCAAACGAAACATTAGCCTCAAGCGGCAGCACAGGCAATACAAATACCAACAACAGCAGCAGCGTTAGTGTCGCTGCACATCATCGTTTAACCTCATCGTCAGCATCGGCTCTTGCCTCGCATCCCAGCAACTCGCAGCTGCTGCCCACCACCAAAATGCAAGCGGAACAGGGATCCATTGGGGATCTGCAGAAGTATCATAGTCGCTATCTAAAGAATCGACGACACACCTTGGCCAATGTTCGGTAAGTACTAAGTTTCTATATATATCAGATCAAATATTATATATTTATATTAATCTAATTATCATCTGTATAAAGATTTATTCATAAATTTGCTTAAATTATTTGTGGTATTATTTTTCTCTTATCTTTTACTATACAAAACGTTAGTTAAACAAATCAATTTCTTTCTGATTTTCTTTTATGCATATCAAACAAATGTTTAATAAACGCCTTTAGCTAGGCAATAATTTTTTTTCGTTTTTTTTCTTTGGTTTTTCCGCTATTTGCATTGTATTGACTTTGGCCTTAAAATTGACTTTGAACAACTCACTCGTCTGTTCATAAGCAAACACAGTGTATAAGTAAGAAATATATATTGAAAGAGAGAGAGAGAGAGAGAAAAAAAACAGAAAAAAAGAAGAAAAGAAAAAAACAAGTAAAGGAAACCAAAACGCAGACAAATAAACTGAAATAAAACGCAAAACAAATAAAACGCCAGAATATTATTATTTTTTTATTTGTCAATATTTATACAAATGCCCGTTGCTTTAAGCCAACCTGATGGTATACACTTGATGAAAATATTTACGTCAGTTGATCTTTACTTAACGTGGCTTATAACATATATATATATATATATATATATATGTAGATGTTGCATGCAACAATTTTTAAGCAGTCAGTCAATAGTATATATACCAATTTAAGGGGTAACCAAGTTGAATTTAACAAAAGTTAGTTAGACAACTAACTGGGCTGCAAAACCAACTAGCCAATTAGCGACTTACAATGAAATCAATTTGCAGTTAGTCGACTTAATCAAATCAGTAAAAGTTAAGTGACAAAAGTTTGCCTTAGAGGCTATTGGGCCAACACAAAGTTCAGACAACTTTTGTAACCCTATTGTGTGTATAACTGTATCTATGGGTGTGTCTCTGTGTGTGTTTGTGTGTGTGGGTATCAAGCACTGCATACACACACATATATATATATATATAGCACAAAGGATGTCTAATTTATGAGCAAAACCTTATGCATAATTAAATATTTTCAACTATTACAAAAGCAATACAACTTTTATATTCTGCCACTAAACCAATTGCTCTATTATGGCCAAACTGCCAATTTGAATTTAGTATAAGCCAATTTCAAACAAGTTTTCCTAAAAGGATATACATTATCAAAGCATAGTATGGCGATTACTATACGAACAGCCAATTAAAATAGTTTCTAGAAACAAAGCAAAATTTTTGTAGAATTCAAATAAAAAATTGAAAAATATTACAATTTTTTTTAAGCTAGTGAATAGCTGTAAAAAAATAAATAAAAATGTTTCAATATTAATTTTTTTTATTTCATTTTATTTTTCTTTTTATGTCAACTATAAAGAGTTTAACTAAAAATTGAAAGTGTCCCTTTTAACTCTTTTATTATTATCATTTAATTACTCAAGGTACAAAGGGATTATTCTTGTTTTAATAAACAATTCAAAATAAGAATATTATAATAAACTTAATAAAAAATTATAATCTATAATTAATTAAAACTGAGAATTATTTAAAAATTACTAAAGAATAAATTAAAAAGTTTCAATTATATATTGAATATCATTAATTTCGATTAATTTTAAATGAATTTTATCAATTTAAAAAAGAAATCTATACAGAAAACTAAAAACTGCAAAGAAAAAATTCATTCAAAAAATAATAATAAAAATAAAATATTATGGCTTAAAATTACAAAATTACAAAATTACATATTTAATTTAATTACATTAATTTTATATATTTTACTCCTACCAATAATTTTTTAAAAATGACCAGAACTATCCTTTATGTAGTTTTACTGCAAACAAAAAATATAATAAGCTAAATTTAAAAACAAATGCAAAAATTAATTTAATATTTATATTTTTTTTAATAATAAAAAATATATAAAAATATATGTAATTTATATTCATTAATTTAAAACAATCTAAGTTTAATTTTTTTTTATTTTAAAATGTTTGCAAAGGATTTCCATATTGTTAAATATAATTTAATGCCCATTATTTATCTCTCTGTCTCTCACACACATTGTGTCTCGATTTCATTGGCTTCTTTTAATGAAATCCATTGATATGAATACAATTTATATAACATTTACTTGGGCTGCCCGTATGAAAGCTGATTACACGTTTCATTGATGGCATTTTCATGTTTGAAATGCGGTTAAAATTCCATTAAGATACAAAAATAATTGTTGTTTCATTTATCAATCAAGTCATTTAATATTAAATAATTCCGCATAAAAAATAAAAGAGGAGGAGAACAGTAAAAATTCAAAAAAAAGGAAAATACAAAACAGAAGTAAATATTAAATTGTTAATTATTAAATTGAGTAATGATTAAGTATCAAATTTAATGCGTTTGAAGAGTCCTTTTTAACCGCGTTGTGCTCTATTTCTTTGTGGGCGGCCGCTGTTGTTGTTGGTCTGTTTACGTCTGTTAGCATTGGTGTTGTTGTTGGTGTTGGTGTTGCGCCTGTTGTTGTTGTTGTTGTTATTGCGTCTGTTGTTGCTGTTGGCAGGGCTTGGACTTGGACTTGGATTACGCCTGTTGCCGTTGCCATTGCCATTACCATTTGGCCTATTTGGTCTATTTGGCTTGTTGTTATTTGGTCGATTTGGAGTAGTACTTGGCGCACTTGGTGGACTTGGAGCTGGTGCTGGATCGGGAACAGTTTCAGCACTTCCAGGACCCTCAGCACTTTCCGGACCATAATCTCCAACTTCACCATCAGCTCCCTCCTCATCGAAGTCATCATCCTGCTGAGCTGTCACATACGTGAAGCACAGAAATATACAGGCCACAGCTAATAGCTTCATTATGTTAAAATGTCAAATTTTAATATCAATTTGTTAACAACACAAATGCTAACAGGCATTTATATAGCTGGCCAAATATTCAAATCCAAGCAACAAATTTTGGATTTTTTTTGTATTTACTCAACTTGTGATACAAAACTAAAAAACAAAGCCAAAAAATAAAAACACGTCTATAAACTAATTGACAATAGAAAAGAAAGAGCTAAAATTATATTTCAGCTGTGTGCACAATAGATACAAATATTGTTAGTATGTCAACACACACACATACAAACACAAACACATAGATTAGGCTGCATTCAGGTGAAAGCCGTCACATTTTTGGTTAATTATTATAAGAGTATACAGACGTTGTTTTAAAATATTTTTATATTAATTAAAAACCTTGACCTTGGACACAAAAAAAAAAAAATTTTAACATTTTATATGCAGCAAGTTGTTGCAACAAACTTTTGCTGCACTTGACACTTAAACTGTCAATTTATTAATACAGTTTCTAAAATTAGTTTAGAGTTTGGGGTCATAATAAGGTGAACTTATTATATTCCAGCTATTATTATTGGTATTGGTATTATTTACTGTTATCGATATTACCAGCTGCCATTAAGTAAACTGCCAAAAATGGTTTAAACAAAAACACTCCCACAGGTAGCTGTACGTCTTAACTCTGAATGTTGCCACCACTCACTGCCAATGCCCTACAGCCAATTGCCATTTTATTTCCATAATATTATCAGCTATATTTAGTTGTAATAACAACTGCATTTTTATTTAAAACTGTTCATTGTGGCTTCATCTGTTGCCTGAATTACCTATATAAGTGTTGCAGTTGCAATTTGGCTAACAGTTACAGTTTATTTGGCAAGTGACACGATGATGATCATCTGGTTATTTGGCTTTCTGGCAATATTGGTCTTGTCTCAAAGTCCAGGCTGCAGTGATGCCACCTACCATTGTATTACGACAACAACCGTACCACCACCTAAATGCGGTTGTTCCTCATCGTCCTCGTCATCGTCCTCGTCATCGTCATCATCATCATCATCGACATCGACAACGACATCGACATCGACATCGACATCGACATCGACTTCGACAACAACAACATCAACTTGTGCACCACCAACTTCAACTTGTGCACCACCAACTACTAAAAAGACCACACGATGTACGACAAGGACGACACCAAAAACAATTCCACCAAAAACAATTCCACCAAAACGTCCACCACCACCACCGCCGCCACCAAAATGTCCTCCACCGCCACCAGTAAAATGTCCACCACCGCCGCCACCAAAATGTCCTCCACCGCCACCAAAATGTCCTCCACGGCCACCAGTAAAATGTCCGCCACCACCGCCACCAAAATGTCATCAACCACCGCCACATTGTCCGCCAGTTAAACCTAAACCAAAACCGATACCAATAAAAATCATTGTACCACCAAAAGTACAACCGAAGCCACCAGTTAAAATACCACCGAAACCACCAGTGAAAACTCCAGGAAAGAAAGAAACAAAAGTTGTGGTAAAAGTTTCACCGAAAGCTCCAGCAAAACCAGTACCAAAAAAATGTTAAAAAATATTTCAAATTGATTTTGTTTCTTGCTTTTCTTTCTGCCTCTTTTATTCGCTTACCCCTCTCACTATTTATTTTGATTTATTGTTAAATTGTTTTAAATGTTGTTTCTGTTGCACTTTGTAATTGTCTATAAACCAAATAAAATTTCAATCACAATATTTAAACTATTTTGATTTTATTTTCAAATAGTTGCTTAAATCCTAGAAAGTTTTTCAAGGAACAGGACAATGGCACAATATGAAGTCTCGAGTATACTACACTATAAATTAACCTTAACTTAAATGAGTGTAATGCAAGCAAATGGTTAATTAAAATTGCTGATTATATAATCTAGTATTTACATACTAACACATACTCAATAGCGCATTAATTTAACATAATTAATTACTAATTAATTCAACTTATAAACTGCATAATAATTGACTTTGTGCACTCATTGATTATGGCTTAATTGTTGTGGTTTTGAGAGTTGACCTAACAACACTTAGATATTTGCCTGCAAGTTGACAACAAAACAACAACATTATTAGGTATAATTATATATTAAAATTCTATAATCAAACATAATTCAATATACTATAGAAAGTAACTGAAAATCTAGAATTAAGTTGTCAGCAACAAGGGAAATTAGTCGTATATTTCTTATCCAATTTGTTGAAATTTTCAATTAATAATAAAATAATTGCATTGATATTGGCTTAAAGTAATTTTTTCCAAGTTAACGAAAACTACAAAGTGGTTAAAGAACTGTCTAAAAAATATAGTTTATGCTCCTTTGAAATATTTTTAGTATTTATCAGAGCATGTAAATATCAGTCGATCGTTTCAAAAAGTCAGTAAATAAGTTTCACTCAAAGACTTTTTGAGTTAAAAGAGTTAAAGACTGACCGTTTATATGCGTTAAGACTGAAAAATAAAAGTCTTTTCGATATTTTTAAAATATGTGCATGCAAGCGATGAATATTTGTGCATTCAAATCATTTATGGTTATGGATCTGTTGCGTTCATTTGATATTTTTTATTATTTTTATATGGATCCGCGTGTCAACTGCGCATTAGAAGAAACTCATAAGTCTGTAGCAAAACAAACTTTGAAAAAAAACTGCATATCGCATTTCCCAGTTAAGAAATGTATGTCCAAATATGTTGTATGTTGAAGTACAGTAATTATTAATTAAAAATTTATTAACTTTAGGTAAATTCCGATACACAGAACACAGCAGAGGATAACACAAAAGAGTCGGTTTCTGAAAAACTGTTAATTTTATTAACATGTAAGGTCGTATACCGTTAAACACGGATATTTTAAAATTCTATTATGATAATAAAATTCAGTTTTTTGAACTGATACACCTCGCGCAGGTTGTTCTGGCAACGCCGGCGACTCAAGTCTCGGTAGAAAGGGCATTTTCAGCCCTTCATTTTGTATTAACTGACAAACGCAGCAGTTTAAGTGCAGAAAACTTTAATTCATTGTTACTTGTTAAGCTAAATGCAGATTAAATACTTAAAATGTTCCTTCTTTCATTAAAAGTAATAATTTAATTAATTAATTAATTTTTTAATTTAATGACTTTTTTCAGTGAGAAATACTTTTTTCAGTCACTAATAACTCTCAGTTGATGAGCAATACAACATTTCAGTCCTTTTGAGTGTTCAGTCAAAGACTTTTAAAAATTTCAGCTCGACTGGAAATGCTCAACCGATAACCGAAATAAATTGAACATAAAAGTTCTGCTCAGACTTTTATTATCTCTGTAAAACAATATCGGTTAAAGTCAGACTTCAAGCGAATGTAAAATTTCGGTCAGCTGTTATTTGCAAGCTATTGTATTTATAAGTCAAAAACTAACTTGTTCTCAATTAAATTACAGATTATTTAATTGATATACATTATTGCATAAACTTAAGTTTAAAGTTTAAATTTTAAGCATTATTTTCATAAATTCTAAAAACGATTTGTCATTCATTTATAAACCTATAATTAAAAATTATAATTTCATATTTAATTGTTTGTTGGTTTTATATTTAAGGAAACAACTCAATTTAATAATTTATTTAAACAAATTGAATATGCAATTTGAAAACATTTTTAATAAATTTATTTTATTATTAAAAAAATAACTAAATTATTTGGCAAACATTTTGTTGAAATTAAGAACTGCAAAATATATAAATATTAATTTAAATTGAATTGAAAAGTATTAATTAAAGTCATAAAATTTATAGATTTTTTGTTTTGCTGCAAATTTTCTGTCATGTTTGACATAACTTTATGAAATACTTTTGATAGAAACTATATGATGAATAATATAATGAAATGGTTTTACTTGATGAACTATGATTTATTTAGAGAATTCACATAAATTTACAAATAATAAAAAAAAATGTATATTTTATTTTCACAATTTATATTAATATCAGAAAATGTTGAAAAATGTTTTTATAAAATTATGACATATTTTCATTGTGTTTCTTCTAGCATATACAAGTCCTTTAGTACTTTGTTAATAAGAAAACTAAAATAATATTTTTATTATTTTCTTTAAAGAATGAGTACTACATTTTATTTGGTATATTAAATTGTTAAACTATTTTTATGTAAATTAATGCAGTATAAAATGTATTCATTTCTCACTTACGTTTTTCCCCTTAAAAATTATTTTTTGAAATATTTCTAAAAAAGTTTCATATAAATCCTACAGTATATTCAACTATTTCTCTGGATAACATTATTTTATTTATTTTAAATATTTTATATATTTTATCAGGAAAATTTATATTTAACATAAACAATTAAAATCAGTTCAGCATATGATACATTCTATATTTTGTATAGATGCAACTTTTGCTTCCTAAATTCCATTCAACATGTTTCATTTAAATTATTTTAAATCTTTAAATTTCTCCTACAGTAAATGTATTGCTCTCATCAATTTATCAAATAAAATCGCTTTTCATATATAATTTTAGTATATGTTACACATATATATATATAATATGCATATTTTATATTCAGAGAATTTCCCAAAACTACTTAAAATATATAAATTTTCTTCTTTGAAAGAATTTAAACTGTCTATTGTCCCCTATGCACTGAAGATTTGTATCAATTTTCACACTCAATTGGAGCCATCAGACCAAGAATATGCATTTTGAATAATGCGTGGACAATTTGATTTACATAATTTGTATTGATGGCAATCAACTGTTGCGCATGTTCCAGTTAACATGAGTCAGTTTTAAGCCATAGTCTGTATTTTAGCCAGTATCCTTTTTGGAAACATTTCTGTTAGATTTTCTACGAAGCTGCTTTGCCTGCTTTAGCTGCTTGTCTACCCTTCATGCACTCCACATCCTGCATCCTGTTTAATGCCAACTGTATAGATTTTCCTCGACTCCTACTTATTTGGGTCTCTCGGTAATAATTTACGCTTGAATGAAGCTACGTTATTGCTAGTCATTGAACTTCAGCAATTGTGGGCGTGTTTTTACGGAATGTGGGTGTGTGTTAGCTATGCGATAGCATGTGTATATGTCTCGCTGTGTGTTTATGTGTGTTTGTGTGTGTGTAACTTGACAAGTCACGGCTTAATTTGATGCGATCGATTGAGAATTTGCTTCTTATTTATAGATATACCTATTGAAAGGACTCGTTGTGTGTACGTTTTTTGTATTCGTATTTCCAGATCAAAAATAAACTCTATTTAATCAATGAAAACGCACAAGAATTCAATTTTCAACTTGCTGGCCCATTCGTAAAAAAAGAAACACTTAACAGCAAAAAAAAAAAAATCTGTGTGAATATCTGAGTTGATATAAATTATTAATAGCAAAAACTTACAGCCTCCAACTAAAGGGTTAACTTGTGCGCTCAAAAAGGTCATATTTTTTATTATATTTTATATATTGATTCTTAATAATTTTATTATTATTATTTTCTGTTTTTTGATTAAATTAAATTGAATATTTTTTTTAAATCTGACAACTGTTGCTTTTCGATTTTAAAAGTAAATTTTATTGGCTTTCATGTGATTTTCTACAAAATATTTTTCTTCTTCCTGGAATTGTTTTAGCCGCTTAACAACATCAGATATCCATTTACATTCAAAAATATTTAATTTTTTTTTTATTAAATATTTTTTATATAAACTAAAAGCGAAAAATGTTCTTATCGAAACATAAATATTTGTATTTTTTTATTTATATTTTTTAAATTATTTTATAAATAAAAACCTTTTACAATTTATGCATTAGCACATGCCATATTCAATTGATATTCGAGACAGAATTTTTGGTTTAGTCTGCAGTATTATAATTAGCCAAGTTCGGCACCAAAAGCTTAAGCATTATAAAAAGCTGTTGGTGCAAGCTTTATATATCTTTCACATACACCACACATTGGCTAAGCTTTCCTTTAGCACAGCCTTGCACCATTTGTAAACAGTAGCCATAAGTTAAACCAAATTGAACAACACAAAACTTATTTAGCTTTCACCATACCTAGAAAGCTTTACTTTAATCTCCGGGTAAATGCATAAGGAACAAACTGCCTATGAGCTATACACACACGATATCTGCAAAAGTGACGGACAGGCATGTGGTTTATGCGCTGACACAACCAGACAACTACTGTCAATATTTTCATTTCTGTCTTTTATTTTTTATCTTTTAAAGGAAGCTTTAAAAAATGCCTGTGAGAGACAGCTCTGAATATTGATATAAAATTATATATATGAAAACTGACATTAAATGTTTGATATTGTAGCAGTTTGCCTTTGGTTTATTTTTTACAGTTTTTCCTTTGTTACGTTTCCGTTTTGTGTTATCAGTCGCTTGCAGAAGTTTTCCCTTGAATTAGTTACATTCTTGGAAAATGCAGCTGGTATAGAACACAGAGTATTACAAATAGAAATATATTATATAAAAAAAATATATATATATATTTATATAAAAGGGTTGTTCATGTTTGTAAAGAGCAAACGAAAACGTTGACTTATTTATGCAGAAATTGTATTTCAGTTTTTATTACATTCTTGTTAAGCAATAGAAATTCTTCCTCTTAACAAAAATATATATTTATATATAGAAATCGTTATATATATGTAAATATAATATAAACCTATGCTATATACATATCAATCATTTAATAATAATATTTATATATATATATTTATTTTCTCTTTACAGGTAAGTTTGCATCTTCTTTAACTTGTCTAAAGTACAGTCTATCTAAGTAAGTAAATTATATGCAATTAGTATACTCAATATGGGTTAACTTTAAGGTTTGTCGCAACTTTTAATTACCGTCTCCTTAGTAGGAAACATACTCGTATTCCGGGCCAAACGAAGTGTAACTAATTATCATTTCGTGGGGCTCTTAAGCTCAAGTCAAGATCCTGGCAACAGGATATAAAATTATTTTATTGAAGTTGACACGCGTCTCAGAGTAAACATTTGATGTTTTAATTGGCCGACAGGTAGATACTCCCTTAAGCCTTAAGGATGCATTGAGTTAGTTAACTACCTATTATGCCTAGAGTTTAAAGGGTATATATTGTGCTATATAAAAATGATTTAATTGATGCTCAGAGCGTTGCAATTTGTGCTCGTTTTATAGGCCAAAGAGCAGCTCAGAGCAAGTTCCATCAATTTGACTGACATCCTTGCAATTTCAATTATGAAAGCGGTGAGAAAAAATGAAGTTAAAGAGTGAAAAAAGAATGATATAATATTATATATATGAAATATAATATAATATAATATAGTATAAAATAATATAATATAATATAATATTAATTATATTATGAAAGAGGCAAAGAGAAGTAAAGTTAAAAAGCAAAAAATAAAATAATAATATACAAATAAAAACAAAGAATAATATAATAAAATAATATATATGAAATATAATATAATATTATATAATGTAAAGGAAATATAATTAAAAATAATATATATGAATTTTGATTCTTATCTGATTATTAATATAGAAAAGATTTGTATTATATATTTAAAATTGTATCAAGTGATGGTAAATTTAATTATAATATAATATGTTCTATATGCATAATTCTGGAAATATATTTTTGATTAACAATAAATTTAGATTAAAAAAAAAACATTTTATTTTATAAGAAGTTAAATTTATTAAACAAAATATCAAAAAGCCATTTAACCTTTTAGACCAAAATTCATTTTAAATTTGAGTCAAGTACAAGGTTAGATTTGCATTGTTCCACAATGAAAACTCACAAGTGTAACAATAGTAATAGTATTTGTAATTGTAGTTGTATTTGTATTTAGTTGTAATTGTTGTTGGTTTAATGAGGTAATCGTCTACTATTTTCCTTTGCAATTGCATTTGAACTATTTAACAACTTTTGTGAGCTTAATTCTAAGTAGGAAAATAGAAGAAATACAAAAAATAAAATAAAAAAAAAAACACTTGCTCAAACCTGAAGCAGAGTTGAGAAAAACTTTAAATATTGTTGTAGAACTTGTGATGAAACAACTTAAAGTTAAATTTCAAATGAAAAGCAAAGCAAAGAGAAATTGTAAAGAAGTCGAAGAATAGAACTAGAGATAAGTTGGGAAAACTGTTAGTTTAGCTAAAGAACTATAAAGCCACAACAATTGCTTGAAAGAGTTTGCCGGCTTTTTCATGCATTTTGCATACCCTGTAAAGGCTAGAGTATATCAAGTAAATATCTATATAATTATATTTACAGGGTATCTATGAAGTTCTGTTTATATACTTATATATATATTTGTTACATTGAGTCCAACTACTGATAACTTTTTGCATCTTTCGCTTAATCTCAGCGAACATTGTGCAAAGTAAAATGTAACAAAATGGCTTTAATCCTTGGACATAAGCTGTAGCTATTTTCTTTTTGTATGGCCATTGGAAATCCCATCAAGGATTTGGATGTGTTGCCATTGTCACAGGCTGCTGCTGTTGCTTTTGCAGCTGCAATGCTAATGTTACTGGCCAGTTACCAATTCAAGCCCCATGGTAGCCAACATGTTGGCTAAAGGTAACGTTATGGCTAGCAACATGTTGGCTTTGGCCCGGGACACTGCCAAACACAGCTTGAATGGAGTCTAGACAGTTGTTGTATGGCAATGCAACAGCATGATTTTCTTTTCTTTTTTCTTTTTTTATTAAATGAAATATAATTGAATATTTCTGACTGGAAATGCATACGTATTGTTTTCCCTTTAATCAATTTCGCTTTTCATTGATTCGAATGAAATAAAAAGTGTTTGTTTTTTTAACTCTTTCCGTTTGGTTTGCTGCAAAAAGGACATGCGCTCATTGTGTGTACTTTTGTTTAAAAAAATACATTTTTTTAGCTATTTTATATATATTTTTTTAAACATCTATTTTATATACATTTTTTGTATATATTTTTTTTATATATATATATTTTATTTTTATATTGTTTTTTATATTTTATTTATTATTTTTATTTGAATATTTTTAATTAGAGATTTTACTGCTTCTTGCTAAGCATCTATATGCCCCATGTTTGTAGCAAGGGGCAGCATTCAGTTGCAGTTTACTTATTGTATTGTTTGGCTTATGTTTGCCGTTGCCTACCAATTCCGTGCAGCAGGTAAGCGGTCGCAACATTTGTTTTTTTTTTTCTTTTTCTTTTGTTGCATGCTACCAGGCAGCATAACCAAACAGAACTCCACAAAAGAAAATGCCTGGGAGGCTGGGTAGATTGAGCTGTTGCTGCTGCTGCATGCACTTTCACTGGCTGCTCAATATTGGACACACGCGCTGTTCGCAACATGTTGAAAGCGAACGTTAAAACGAAACGAACCACAGCCGAATCGCATGGTGTTCGTTGCTCGTTTTGAGCGCTGCTGTTCGTGTTCGCATGTAGCGAACCCATGCCGCTTGTCAGTTGCGAAGCAAACGTCTAGCGTGAAGGTTTAGCAGCAGCGACTAAATAACAACAAACACCAGAAAATAAACCGACTAAATACCGGCGGCAGCAGCAGACGCAGCAGCAGAGCCAGCACGTGTCCACAGCAGCAGCAGCAGCAGCAGCAGCAACGGCAGAGCACAAAAAGCAAAAAAAAAAAATAAAAAAAAAATTCAACCAGCGGCAAAATTGGCAATTGCAACCAAACATCAATAGCAAAGTACCGGTGTGTGAGTGTGCCTATTTCTGTGTGTGTGTGTGCGTGTTTGTGTGTGTGTGGTGTAGGTGTACTTGTGTGTATATTTGAGTGTGTGTGTGTTAAGTCAAGTGTTGTGCCATTTCTAGCCTACAAATTCTGTTTTTTTTTCTATTTTTTTTGTTGTTGTCTTCTTGTTGTGCGACGCTTGAAGTGCCAAAGGTGCGTTAAAATCAAATCAAAGTGCAAAAGGCACTAGAAAAAAGTGCGCAAAGAAGTGAAAGAGTTAACAAAAAAAAGCATAAAAAAAAATAAAAGAAAAGAGCAGCAAAAAGACGTTGCAATTAGTGATAGAAGAATCACAGCAGCAGCAACAACCAAACGAACTTGTTGCAAGACACATAAATTCAATACCAAAAAAAAAAAAGAAAAATATATATAAGTTTGAGATTTGATCGCCTCGTTGACTTTTTGTTGTGTTAATCTACGTTTTATCTTTGCCCCTTTTTGCCTTCCAAGAAATAGGGAGAGAGAGAAAGAGAGACAGAGGAAAGAAATACAAAATACAAAGCTATAAATGAAATATATAAACAGTGTGCACATTTGTGACCCATATATGGTGGGCATATATAAATATACACACACATACATACATACATACATACATACATGCATAAATATATACATATGTAAATGGGCTTACAGCCCAAACTCAAACAGCAAAAAAAAATATAGAATAGAATTGACAATTGTCAATCTGCGAAACGCATTGTCTCTTTACATACACATATATATATATACGTGTATGTGTGTGTGTGTGTGTGTGTATGTGTGTGAAGCGTGGGTGTCTCTCATTTCAGGCATTTCCCAATTTATTGCGCCAAATTAATCGCTTTTATTGATTGTTGTTGTTGTTCTTATTGTTGTTTGTTTGTTTTGCATAAATTTTAAGCCGTTGTGCCCGTCGCACCCGAGCTAAGCCCTGCTGCTCTAGTCTCTACCGGAAAAATGACTTTGTATTCTAATTTATAGCCAATTTCATAGAGAGAGAGAGAGAGAGAGACAGACTGAGAGATTGAGAGATGGAGAGAGAGAGCGAGAGTGCGAGAGTGCGAGAGAGACGTGCCTTTTTTAGGGTTACAATATTACAAGCATTATCGCCAAGATCTATGCTGCATAGAACTTTGTACAGGTGGCCCAAAAGATAAACACAAAAGACAAAG
>JBAMBS010000344.1:107500-365000 GCA_037044455.1 Zygothrica quintamaculata | reverse complement strand
GGCAACTTGGCTAACAGAAATTGGCTTCACTTTGATAGCTATTGGCTAATTTGATATATCATAACGTATATTATCTTTATTCATGCACATTTTCTTATACAACTGCAATAGAAAAATTTCTATTTATTTTTGTATATATAACATATACATATATAATATTTGCTGTTATTCAATCAAAAGTTTGTGCATACACTCAACCATATATATTTTAACTAAAAATTGCAGCTTATGCTCTATTATATATAAGAGAGTAAAGAGTATAAATAAAACTTAAAATATTGATAAAATGATTGGATTATTAAAATGTTGATATTATATAAGCGATACCTAAGAGTTTTCTACTTTATTTTCCATTTATTTTTCTTTTTTATTCTCTTTGAGCATTTTGTTTCAAGTGAAAACGTGTTTAAGATGACTATCAGATACTGTGATTTTACACTGACATAATAGCAAAATTCCCTATTTATATTTATATTAAAATATATATAAATGTACATTATCAAAGTTCAAGGGTCGCTAGTTTGAAGTTGCTTTAGGCGTTGCTGCTACTGTTGAGATTTCCCTTTTTGTAAGCGAAAATTGTGATTTATTTAAAATTGCACGATTAAATCTATATCAAAATTATATATAACTTACACTTAGGTCTGAAGCTCTAAAATATGTAAAATATTTTAATTTTATTTAAAAAATATATAAATAAAAAAAATTAACTTAATAATGCTGGTTAAAGCCCCTCCAATTGTGTCCCTCTTATGACTTTAACAGAAAATTTTTAAATAAAATTAATAATTTTCTACTGCATTTTTGTTCATTTTCATTTAATGTTGTTTTGGTTTTTGGTATTTTCACAACAACAACTTATTATATATGCAATTTATAATTATGTTTTATATATATATAAATTAGTACATAGATTTTCTCTATGGAAATAAGTGAAAAGCATGTGTGAAAGGGCAGCATGATTATGGTCAAAGTTGATCAGCTCGTTGACCATAAAATGGCTTTTAACATTTATTACTCAAATGTGACATAAATTACATGAGGTAAATGTGCCATTAGCATGCAAAAACAACAACAACAACAACAACAATAACAATTACATATAATGTACAGTAAAGCAAAATGCCTTATGACAGGTTGGCAACTTCGATTTGTGTCTCGTCTTTAGCCTAAATGAATATGAGAGCATCTATCTACATTAATAATCAATATATACACTTGTAAGTGTGTGTGTGTGTGTGTGTGTGTGTGTGTGTGTGTGTGTGGGAACATTTTATTTGGTATAAGCTTGTGCAATCTGCCACAAAAACACAAAAAAACAATAAAAGCAAATTGTATGTGAAGCTCACACATTGATTGATTAGACAGGCAGCCAAGTGGCTTTATCAGGCCACAGGGAGCTAAATGTATTCATTATTTTGTTGTTCGACTTGCCAATTTAATTAGAAAACTTTTTAACTGTTATTACATTTCTCCTGATTATGCATGTATGTATGAGTGTGTGTGTGTGTGTGTGTGTGTGTGTGTGTGTAAGTAAGTATGTAAGTTAAAGCTTATTTCTGACATTTGCAACAAAACAACATAAAGTTGAAAATCTAAGGGAAAAACCCACAACAAGTAACATTCCTTATGGCATGTATTATAATACATGAAATAAATGAAAAGTAAAGCCACATAACATACAAACAACAAACATACAATCAACACACTTAAAGCTACAGCTCTAAAAATAAATGTTATATAAAATATTGCGTATACGCACAGTTGCACAATTGCAACAAACGCAAAAAACAATAGAAAATAGAAAATAGTGGAAGAGAAAATAGAAAATAGGAAACTTTACAAGCAAACGAAAGTTACTTTAAAATGAAACATTACACCAAAGCAAATTTCTATATAACTTATTGAATATTTCATATACAGTGGACACTCGCAATAATATGCAACATTTTTATGCTGGCAGAACTTTAACTTATTGCTAGAAAAAGGAGATATAAAGCTGCCTTGAGGATAGAATAATTATAATAATAATTAATATAAATTATTTAATATAATATATTAAATAAATAAGATACAAAAATATAAAAATAAATTATACTATAATAATATATTAATACGTAAAATTATATTTTTTATTAAATAAACTTTTTTATTTCTTATATAGTTATGATACTTTTTTGTTATGCTGCAAATATTTACCCCTTTAAAATTAAATAAAAATTTTTCTATTTATAACAAAAGTAAGTCTTAAAATTCTTGTTTAAAGCTCATTTTTCATTAAAAGTTTTGCTTCGTTTTTCTACGAATTTTTAATTTTAAGCATTTCTCTATTCAAATAGAAAATAAACTTTATATTTAAATCACACAATTTGCAGTGCCATCTCTGGTCAATTGAGCTGTTTTAATAGGTTGAACATCATCATAAGATGCTTCTTTAATATGCGTTTTAGGTTTAAAAAATATAAAAAATATTTACAGGGTGTTAAATGAGGGGTACACGAAGGGTGAGCGATGAAATAAATGAGATTTTATTCACTTTACCTTACAAAAATATGAAAACTAATTTACTAGTGTAACTAGCAAATGTATGTAGCAGTTAGAACGAAGCAACTGCTACTTTATAAAGTATATATGTAATAATATATATAAAATATATATTCGATCAGCATCTATAACCGATTCAAGCTAGCCCTGTGTGTCTGTTGTATGCCTGCATAAAGATTAGTTTTTATCAGAGTTTATAGGCGATAAAATAACTAAGTTTGCTTTTCAATTTTACAATTTCCTATTCTCCTTTGGTTCAAGACGAACAATTTTACGCCACACATAATATACGACACTTAAAGAATATGTTTCATTAATAGTCTGAAACAGTTCTTCAGTGATAAAGAATCATAAGAAGTGGCCAATATCAATGGATATGAAATTATGCAGGTTTTGACTTGCCACTGAACTATGGATTATATTATATTATATGTTTTATATATACATATATATATATATATATATACTCATACAAAGCAATTGAATGCTACTCGAAATCATTTCATTTCATTTGATTGACTTGTCAATGTGATAGCCCATATGAGCCATGTTCTAGTCAGCTTCTTAGACATGTGCAAGAGCCCCAAAAATAGATTTGTGTATTTTGAGTGAGAAGCGCAAATGTTTTCATATTTCAATGTGTATACGGGGCATATTAGCTGTCGCTTGTAGTGGCACTTCACTGTAAGTGTGTGTTTGTGTGTATATATGTTTTAGCTAAGAGGAAGTTCTTTTTGGTTTTGGCCTGCTTTATGTTGACAGAGATTATGTGACAATAAGCTTGGATAATGTATTAGTTGGTGTGGGTTGAAAGTGTGAAAGGGACGCTATAACATAATAATAAGGGCACAAATGTTGTTGCCCTCAAGCTCCCCAGCCCTCACCTTACCCCCACCTGCTTATTGCTTAATGCTGACATACGACAACAACAGCAGCAGCAGCGTTGAAGATGTTGTTGCAGCAGCAAACAGCTGTCAATTGTGTAAATATTTTGAGCGCAAAAAAAAAATCGAAAAAAAAAATACAAATAGAAATGTTGTCGGTAAATCGAAACACATGATCAGCCTTGCATCACCAGTTGTGCCTTGTATACGGTACATTTTATACTATAGGTTCTATTATGTATATTGTATAATGTATATTCTATATTCTATATTGTTGCCTTATGTAAATATATATTTGAAAATATTTTATTGGCTTCAAGGGAGTTATTGCCATAATGCAACATGACAATGCAACAACTAAATCGCTCAGTTGCAAGACTAATATATGCAATCTTTGTTATATTTTAGTTAAACATACTAGTAAGTAGACAAGTATAACAGACTGCAAGTAGACCTTTACCTTTCTGCATAGCTGAATACGCACAGTTTTGCGGGCACTGTAAATTTCGTTACCCGCTGCTGCTGACCCGTCGCGCTGCAGTAGGTGTAACTTTTTGTTGCATAACTTTCTTGTTTTTTCAACAATCTGTTTGAAATTTAAAATATAATTAAAGAAATATGCTATTATTCAGTGTGTAAGCTGTGCTCTGTATACATTGCATTTATGTTATGTGGATAAGGCGGTAAATTGTTAAATCTAAAATGCACTCTGCCTTATAGTCATAGGGTAACTGACTTCTATACAGATGAATAGACTGTTATATTGACTTCAAGTCTATATGTACATATATCTTCAATATATATGTATATGTTGCTATAAATATGACAGATGTTGGTTAGATTTATGCGCCCAATACGCAAAATGCAACTTTATTTGCTGTCAAGAATCTTTATGCGAATCAAAATTCCATGCAAATAGAATTTTGATTCCTTTGCAGCTGTGACAATTTCACAATTCTATTTTAGCTATTGGGAGTTGATACTTTTATACCATATAGCATATACCATATAGCAACTACTGTATACTGTATACTGTATATTGTATACTGTATGGAGTACTGTGAATCTTTATGGAATTTCACATATGTAAATTTTGATGCCATAATATCAAACCACAATGAGTACACACTCCAAGGCCCGTGTGGCATTTATTAAATCACACTATTCAAACACATATATTCAGACGTATTCAAACACATATATATATATATATATATATACATATACACATATGTATATATGTGAATAGCCAAACTCAATGCAAATAGATTGGCTGTTGGTCTCTTATTAAGTTGAATGTCAGCCGCACAAGTTCCAATGCCACAAATCTAATGAGTAAATGCTTCCTGCACTGATTTACATAACAAAATATGTTTACTAATTATGTTTATATTTAGATAAACATATATATAAATTTACTGATAAAATTCTAACCAAAAATAAACATTACATATTAATTAATAATAATTGCAAACAAAATTTCACTTAAAATTCCAATCAAAATCAATATCAAAAATTAAAAATATATTTAAAAAAAATAAATTTCAATATATATTTCCATCAAATGTATTGATTAGCTATAGTGCAACATAAATGAATGTGTTGCAATATCAACCTGTCGTTGCTTTGAAGTGGCAAGTGTCAGTTAACATTTGCGTTTCGCGTTGAAGGCGAAGAAGAAGCAGACTTTTTGCCACCACCACCGAAAATTAATGTCATGCAGCCTTAAGCACAATTCAAATATCGGAAATCGATGACTCAAATTGCTGCTTGGAATATGGCAACGGGCAACTGGTAACTGGCAATTGGCAACTGGCAACTGGCAACGAGCAATTGGCATGTAGCATGTGGCATATACCATACAGAATGCGACGTTGGGTAAAATGGTGGTGGCAAATGATGGCGTGTCGCTCATCGTTTCATTTTATACAACTGAAACTCATGCAAATGCTGTACATTATTTTTATTCCCATCTCGTTTTGTGCTGCTTCGTGCATCATTGATTTTGGAAACGTTTGCCAGAAAGATGGTTAAAATGAGAGTCAGTCAGTCAGGGAATCAGCAAGTCAGCGAGTCAGAGAATCAGTCAGACATTTGAGTTGTGTGTGAGTGTGATGGCAGTATTTTTAGTCTATAAATAGGTGCTTCAAGTCAAACAATTAAATTCAATTATTATCAAGAAATTGAAAATGTTGACGACAACATGTCGTATACGCAATTTTAATAGATCTCAAACTCTCAAACAAGCAGAGCAGATGCTTCAAAATTTTTTCGTATTTAACATATTTCAATTTAACTTTCAAATTACTTTAATTTTCAAATGATTTTCAGCTAGCTCAGAAGAAAAAAAATTATATTTAAATTTTTCTATACAATTTCACAATTTAAATTGCAAATTTTATTCTCATTTCAACATTTATGTTATATACAATATATTTAAGATAATATTGATTTAAAAATAGCATATGCTATTTATATTTTAGATAATTATATTATCTATTTAGATTGAACACACAACAATCACAATTGTTGATTGCCCCTTGGTAGTAATAGCCGATGTACAGCACTAGAAATAACAACTGTAGTAGTTGGCCAAAAGCAATCACAGCAAAACGTACCAAATCAGAGTTAACTGTTGGCAAATTGTTGGTAAACCACAAGCAGACCTGTTGTATTTCCCATATTAGCCATGCTCTGGCCAGCAGCTAGTCCGAGGACAGTGGCTAACCTGCAGTCATTCAGGTCATCAAAATCAGCAGCAAGGGGCAGCAATGTTGAATGCAACAAACTAATGGCATGTCCTTAAGCTATGCTCATATATGCACACACACACACACACACACACACACTCACACATACATATACACACAAAGTTGAGTAGCAACAAATCAGCATTGTCATAATCATAAGCAACTTCATTATGCTCAGCATAAACATAATTATGAGCAGCTTGTGTTGAGCTCACAAATTCTTTATGGCTGGCAATGTCCTGCCAGGCATTGGACTTCAAAGCATTTTCAATCCCCCTTCCATCTCCCGCCACGTATATTTTATGTAGTTTTGTTGTTTTAGCCCCACTTTTATATATATATATTTATTTTCTTTTTTTTTTGGTGTTTTACCTGAATATTTATGCCGCCCACTGAAACTGCTGCTGGCAGCAAATGTTTTATGCCAGTTGACGCTCAATTTACAAATATTTATGCACAAGTCTTACGCACAATTATAAGGAAGCAAAACTGAAAGATAAATGAAGCACAACAAAGAGAAAAAGAGAGAAAGAGAGAGAGAGAGAGAGAGAGGAAGTAAAATAAAATAAGTATAGCAAATGGCCAAATAGCCAAACAGTCAGAAACACTCATAAACACATCAATCAATCGCTTTAATGGCCATTATATTATCGGCACACATATATATAAATATATATATATATTTATATATGTATTTTTTGCCCTTTTTATTACACTCCACAACAAAGTTCAGCTACTTAAACTTAACCCAAATTCCATTCTAATTTCCTAAAAGAAAATTTTATACACAAAAAAAAATATAACTCAATTTTCAACACATTTTTTTCTACCTAATATTTATTATGACTTGTTTATGATTAAAAATTGTTTCCTTTGCTTATAAAAAAGAGGAGAAACAAGTAAGAAGTCTGTAGTCGAGTGTACCCGACTACGAGAGCCCCTTTGCCTACATATACAGCCATACACACACATACTCATACATACACACAGTTCTGCACGTACTTAGCCATTGCGCGCACCTTTTAGCCCCCCACGCTCTATAGCGCGGTACTTAATGTTGTATAACTTCCGTGTTTATTGTTCAATTTTAACGAAATTCACAACGTAGATGAAAAATGGTATACTTAATATGTGTGCGTAAAAGATATTTGATCGGTTGAACATTGTATCGAAAAATCGAATTTTTCAAATTGCGGGGGTCAGGGAAGGAAATTGAAAAATCTAAAACAAACTCGTATAGCGTACAAACATAACAAATCTACGTTCCAAATTTCGTTGGACGGACGGACGGACGGACGGACGGACGGAGCAGACGGACAGGGCTAGATCAACTCGTCTTGTCGTCCTGATTCAGAATATATATACCTTATGGGGTCTCCGATGATTATTTAAATCCATTAGCTCCGCTTTGCTCTTTTTTACAAAAAGGCAAAGGGGCTAAAAAAATGCCAAAAATGTAATTAGAACAACTGAAAATTAATATATATATACACGTATATATATATACATATATATTTGTATATTAATTTGTATAAAAATTACTTTTGGGTAGAACGTTGGCAACACATTTTCAAATGTAATTGAAATTTATGAAAATGTTTTGTGACCCTTTTTAACTCGGATCCTTATTGGGGGTATTAACACAATTGAAAACAGTAGGAGAAAGTCCTCTGTATATACAAAATGTATACATACATACTGTTATACATATATATATAAATATATATATATATATATATATATAAAGCTGTGCTTATAGTTTCGCTAGACTTGCTTAGGCTTAACCCTTTGACGTGCGATGTTCTTGCAGGCTACGCCGCTACACACAAGTGTTAAGGTTTGATGTTTTATATATTTGCTATAGTGTTAGGGTATTAAAATGTCGTTGTTATCTGTATTGATTTTGCTGTTCAACTGCTGTTTTTTTTCTGATCTCTCAACTCAATGCGGATGGCTGCAATTTAACAATATTTTAATATGATGCTTCCATTATGAGCTCTTGTCGTTGTTGCTGTTGCTGTTGTTGTTGATTTGCCATAAACTTTTGGCAAAGATTTAAATCCTAGCCTTTTACTCATTTTATATTCCTTTTATTTGCAATTTTCCAACATTCTCTGTTTCTCTCTCTCTCTCTCTCTCTCTCCGCGTCTCATTGGCTATTTGATGTTCAGCTGTTACATTGTTCTTGTTGCTGTTGTTGTTGTTGTTGTATTTGTTGGTTGCCAACAGCGAACTGCCAACTGCTAACTGCAAACTGTAAATTGTGAACTGTGAACTGCCACCTGCTACATGCCACATGCTTTATGCCACATGCCGCGCCATAGCAGTTACCTGTTGTGCATATGAATTTTCAATGAGTTTTTGATTAGCTTTTGACACACTGAGCAAACCAGCAGACATCATGCACTCAAATAATCCTTTATGGCTCTGATAAAATGCAAAAGTTTTTACTTTTTTCAATTTTAATTTTTTTTTTCAATATATCTATATCATAGCAGCCTTAGTTTTATTCACTCACTCACTCTCTCTCTCCCTCCCTATTGCTTTTACTTTTTCTGCATACATATTTGAGCATGGAGAAAGTTTTGAGCAAAGTGCAAATAATAATTAATTAAGTTAAAACTTAAAGTTTAGCTGAAAGCCAAACCACAAAAATGTATAAATCAAATGATATTGATATTGAGAGCATGATTCTATACATATATATATTTATATTATATATATATATATATATATATATATATATATATCGTTGTTAGCTTATCCTCAGATTTATTATCAGCCTTTTAAGCTGATAAGCAGCAACTAATAAGTTGTTAACATTTGTACATCGCTTTCATGATTATGTTTATATATTGATTTATATTGTCTAACACCTTATCAATGTCTGTCAAATCATATATATATATATATATATATGTATAGTTTATATTATATATATATATATATATATATATATATATATATATATATATATTATGTTGCGTTATTAAACCTTTTCGAGTATATAAACAAATTTTGTTATCAATAAGAACAAAATGTCAAGTGTTTCGGTGTAACAAATCATTTGGAAATTATTTTTTTTATATGTTGCACGTTTTCAAGCAAGTTTTGGCAGCAAGTTTATATACAACTACTCTAAGCTATTATGAATCATTATATATACCAGTTTAGAGTCGAATTTTAATATTATAAAGAATTTCCTAATCGATACTATCTCATTTTTTTAACCATTCTTGAATCATCTTTAAAAAGAAATATCAAATATAATGTAAGGAAATATATATATATATATATGTCGAAGAATCTTTCTCCCCGTTTTGACGTTCTGTCTAACTGATAAATTGACGTATCGTAGAGCGGAGCGAATAACAACTTGCCCAAATCAATGTCTGAACGAGACTAGCCTACACTAGATTAGACTGCCTGCCCTTCGTACTTCGTACAAATCAAATTTGTTGGAGGTGCAAGTTGTACTACACTCGGCGACAAAGCTACACTATCTATCGCCTCGCTTAACAAAACTTTGTTTTTGTCAATATACTAGATTGCAATTTCCGAACGCTGCACATGCGTCCAACTTCGTAACATGGCGGACTATTGCGCCGCCGCGTCAGCACACCGCTGTCGCTTTGCCCTAACGTTTCTTTGCAACGCGTTCAGCGACAACAACAAACCATATGCTAGAGTATATTCTACAGAAAGAACATTCTAGATACACCGACATAAAATAAAATATAAAAAAAAAAACTTAAGTTTTTAGTACTTCAGAAAATATTCTTCTCTCTCTAGATTACAGTTTGAATACAGTTTAGTTTGCAATTTCAGTGACATGTATATGCTTATTTTATTTTAAAAATTGTACAGCACCATATTGAGGCTAGTAATCTTTCATATATAATCTGTAGAATAGTAGAGTCCAGTCCAATAAGTAGTACTCTATAGAGTCCATGGTAAAGTGCATAAAATGTCTATCGTTCATGCCACAGTGAAGTCCTTAGTAGTGTCCATAATAGAGTCCATAGTAGAGCCCATAGCAGAGTCCCTAGTAGAGTCCTTAGTAGAGTCCTTAGTAGAGTCCAGGTTTCATTCCAAAATAGAGTGCATCATAGATTCATAGTCGAGTCAATGGTCAGTGCATAAAAAAAGTCTATCATTTCATAGTAAAATCCTTGGTGGAGTCCAAAGTAGAGTCCAAAGTAGAGTCCAAAGTAGAGTCCATAGCAGTGTCCTTAGTAGAGTCCATGTTTTATTCCATAATAGAGTGCATAATAAATCTAAATTCGACTCCGTTGAGATTTGATAGTAGAATTGTATAAAGAGTCCCTTGAAGTGTCCATAGTAAAGTAGATGGTTTATTCTATAGTAGACTCCTTAGAAAAGTACATAGCAGACTAAATAATAGAGGCCATAGTAGAATGCGTTGTAGAGTGCATTGAAGATAAATCCCCTCATTGGATAGCTCAAAGCAGAATCAGAGGAAGACTCTTTAACAGGAGATTGAAATCCTATTGCATTTAATAGAATTGTAGGAATATAACTTAGTACATTCCATAAAAAAGTCCACATTATACCTATAAAAAGAGTTAATCATTCAGTTCATAATCTAATATATATATATACATATACATGCAAAACCTATAAAGCTAAAAATTTTTGCATACATTGTGCTTGACTTACCGATCGATGGTTTTATAAAAATTTCTTTTAATTTTCTTAAAATTTTCTTCAAATTTTTATAAAATTTTCTTCAAATTTGATTTTGTAAAAAACTTTACGACAGTCAAACGAGGAATGCGACAAAAGAATGAAAATGTGATTGTTACATTAAAACTTTGACATATACAAGACTATCGAATATATATATATCGATATATTATATTAAAATATCGATGTGTATAAAAGAAATTTTTAAAATTTTTTTATTGTTATTGAGTTAAAATTTAAAGAAGTTGAAATGTAAAAGGCATTAAAACAACGAGCAACAATTTAAAAAAAAAATAATTGAAACATGTGCAACTTTTGCATTATTAAGTATAGGCGTCATTGTTGCCAAAGTTCTATATTATTTACAGGGCTGTCGAGCAACTAACTTACACACACGGTTGCCACTTCAAAAATTTTTAATGAGCCAAAAAAATATTAAAAATGAGCCAATTTGAATAAAAAAGAGCCAAATTTTAATATATTATTTATTTTGATATTTTTTTAACTTTTATCATAAGAAAGTAATATAAAAACATAAAGAAGCCAAATTCAATAAAAGTGGGCCAAAGAGCCAACGAGAATAAAAAGAGACAGTTTTGGCTCAAAAGAGCCAAGTCTGGCAACCGTGCTTACACACTCAAAGTTGCAATTAATTGCCTGAAGTTAGAAATGAGTTCGAGCTGAATGTAACGCCACATTCACCTGTTAAGTTTACACACCAATAAAGCCAACACACACACTAACATACACATACACATACACATAAAACTTGCTTGTCAACTCTTTAGGTTTAGCTGGACTTTTATTAGTTTTTAATTCAAATATGCAATGTCATATCTAAAGGCCATAATAAGACAGGTGTGCTGTGTGTGCCTATGTATGTGTCTATGTGTGTGTGCCTTGCGTGTCTATATAATAGTTCTATGACCGTTGTTGATTTGGTATTTTATTATTACTCCTTGTTGATATGACGAAAGCAATTTTAAGAAGACATTTGAACAAGTCAACGAATACTGTTAGCCCACTCTCATGCCACATTGTATTGGCCCAGTTATTTTTTTGTTGTAACTGTACTACTGCCTGCAATTGGCTTGTCTGTTACATGTTGCATTATGATTGGCTTGTAATTGTAATTGAACCCTTGAGTGTAACTTTCAATAATATAGACTTACCTTACTTTAGTTGCTGGTCAACAGCTGCAATTATAACACACACTCTCTATCCCTCTCTGTTGCTCTTGAACAGCTTGTAACTTGCAGCAAACAGTTTCTTGCTGCTTCTTCTTATATCACATGCCATAGCTTTAGCCTTTACATTTCTTATGTAGCTGTCACTGTTGCAACATTAAATATTAACCAAAGCCATATTAAGTTTTCTTCCAATACAACATGCAATTTTTATCTTTCTTTCTCAATTAACTGCACGTGTTTTCACTCTCTCTCTCTCCCTTTCCCCTATTTCTATCTTTCCTGTTTTTTTTTTTTATTTTTTACATTTTCATTCCTATTGCAACACATGAACTACCGTCAATTTGATTAAATAATGTGATTGAAATTATTTATTTATTTTAGGCGCTAACTTTTATCACTCTCCAAAGAATCGAACAAATTCTTCCAGTTTTCTAACAAAAAAAGTACACCAAAAAGTATACCAAAAAATTCAATTATATTTTATAACAAAAGATACTATATAATAGTATATTAAATAAATATTAAATAGTATATTTAATATAACTGATACATCAAATATTTTACCGATTAGATCTAGTGCAAATTGATGGCGCTTTGGCTTTACTCCATACCAAATTAGCTTCTGTCTTGCTGCAAGGTTGGTGTAGCAAAAGTGGACTCAAAATGTATTTTTTATATGAAAATATATTTAAATTATATTTAACTATTATTACTTAATATATTAATAAGAAAATTGCATATTAATATCAATAATTATATATTAAATTATATCCTTATTGAATATCCTCGAAATTTCCATTTGCCTTTCGCTTGCAATTTTCTGCTATGAAAAAAAGAGTTGGAAAATATTTTGCTATAAATTAACTTGTATTAATAACAATTACTTAATGTTATTTAATACTGTTTTTTTTTCTCCTCTTTCGCTTGTTTTATGTTGTGGTCAACGCTTATTTAAGGTGTAATAACATTCAATAACTCTTGACTTTTAGTAGCTTTATCCTTGATATAATTTCAAAAATATATTTTATTTTTTTTTTTTTGGCTGCGTTTTGTTTGTGGTTTTGCGTGTTAATGGGCACCTCATTAGCTCATTGTATATATGTGTGTGTGTCTGTGTGTTTGTGTGTGGTTTAACACTGTGCAGTTTGTTTGTTTGTTAGCAATTTTAATGCCTTTTTTTCGACATTTTATTGGCCTTATATTTTCATTTTTGTTCTCTTTTTTTTTTTTTGGTTTCGCCATCGTTCATCACGTATACATAGCGTGCCACCGGGTTTTCTTCTCCTTTCCTCTCCGTTCGTTTCCTTTGGCTTGCCTTTCCTCTCTTTTATTTCCTTTGACTCTCCAATTGCCAATGCTGCTGGCATCTTCGCCTCATAAGTCTTTCATCATTTTTATTCGTTTTTTTTATATTTACTTCAATTTTTTTTTGCTGCTCTTTGCCCCCTGCCAAAACATAAATTTTGCTGCTGTTGCTGTTTCTTGTTGCTGCTGTTCTTTGTTGCTGCTGCTGTTTGTTGTTGTTGTTGTTGCTGCTGTTGTTGTGGCTGGTGTTCTTTCTACTCCACTAAACCGCCCACTGTTTGTATTCAAAATTTATTAATTCTGTGGGCCCGCAGACGCTTTAAAGTACAAATCCCTTGTGCACCCGCCCCCCACCCCCTACAGAGCATGATTAATTATCTATATGTATATATTCACACACACACACATACACAGAGGTAGAGATGGGAGTTTGAGTTACATCGTGCTAATAAGTAGTTGTGTTGCTGGGTGTTAGAAAAGAAAAGAAATTGAGAAGTAAACTGCAGCGAGAGACGGACTCTACTGACCTGACTACGCCGGTGTTTCCCAGTCGCTGGAGCCTTCAATAGGCAAGTCCACAGCCAAGTCGTAGACCCTGGTAAGAATAACGGTCAAGCTAGGAATGCGCTCTTGAGTGGAAATTGTTATAATTTTTCCGCAGATTTATTCTTTTGACAATTTGACTTCCAAGACAGCTGTTCAACACGCAGCGTTACCAGATCAAGTGCATGCAAATTGTAGTATTTTTACAGCATTGGGGATAATATAAGTCAGTTGCCTTGGAAAAACATAGATGGCGCCACCACACGATTAAGCAAATCTGTTCCATAATCCAGACACCATCAAGAATCAAGAAGACGACGGACTATGTTTCAATGGCAAGAGCGGTGGCAACAAACTGGAAGCGGTAGATGGACCAGAAGGATCATCCCAGACGTACGTAGGTGGGTTGATAGAAAGTTTTGCATCACTGTGTGCGGACCACAGAGGACGCAGAACATCTATTTTTTGTCTGTCCGCGTTTTACTGCTAAACGGGAAGAACTGAGCTTAAGCATTGGGAGGCCATTTATAGTCACTGACTTGTTGAAAGACAGCGCAAGCAGAATTCAATTCAGAATTCAAACTCTAGATGAGTATATAGAAGAGGCCTTCATGCCATCTCCCCCTCGCGGGGTAATACCTAGCGGCTTAGTTCCATGTGAGGGAAAGTCCCACACTATTCGGCTTTAAATGCTTTCAACCCTATACAAGAGGTAGAGAGCAGTAACACATGTGTGTTAGTAGCTGAAATCTTGAGCAATTTCTAACCGATAAATGATGGCACCAAAAACAAAGTTGCGTCTCCAAACTTTGCTCTCTCTCTCTCTCTGTCTCTGCCCCCCTTTCTTTCGCTTTCTCTCTCTCCCTCTCTCCCTCGCTCTCTCTCTCTTACTCTGTGTGTGTATGGGGTCGCATCTGCTTTTGGCTGTTGCGTAATGAGCGTTGTCATTAGCTTGTTTTATGTCGCTAATCAAGTTGACCACGCCTACTCTGCCATACACCATAGTATGCTGCATGTTTATGGCTGTGCACACACACACATACGCACGCGCACACATACCAATACATATATACACATAACAAATGTTAACATGTCAAGCTATTAAGGACATAATATAAGATTGAGGCTTGTGGCCTAAGGCTAACTACAGCGCATTATTTTTGGGCCCAAACAACAAATTCACAATATTTCAGTCTTAGACTTGAACTTAATTATGGCAAGAGCTAGATAGTTAGTTTTATTTAAAAAAAAAAAAATAAAATAAACTATGACATTAACTTCTATGTTTCATGTTGCATTGACTTATACAACATTGAGCCATAAGCTGTGTGTGTGTGTGGCATGTCGATAGCTATTGCTGCATCCGGCCATCAAGTTGTTGTCAGCTGTTAACTGTTAAGCTTAAAAAAAGCCAACATCTCCACCTTTTGTTTGCTTTACACACACCACATGCTGTGCCTTCTGTGTGTGCCTTGTATGTGCCTTGTGTGTGTCATGGAATGCAAATATATGTGTTGCATAAACTACAAGTGTCAGCCAGCAGCAGTAGTAAAGTCAAATGCAACTACAAGGATACGCAAGGACATATATCAAGCATTGAGAGCATCAACTGCTGTCAACTTTATGCCAAACGTTGACATGACATTGCAGCAGGAACTTGCAGCTAAAAACAAGGACTGAACTTGACTTGCAAAATGAAGCAAAAAAGCAAAGAGGAAAAAGAAAAAGGATATACAAAAAAAAAATAAAGAAAAGAAAATGCTGAAACTGAAGCTGAAGCTGAAGCTGTAACTGCAAATGGCTGCAGCTAAAGCAAAGGAAGGACTTATGACAACATTTGCCTTGCTGCTAAAATGAAAATATGCGCCAAGTATAATAGGCATATACATACACACACACATACATACACACATAAACATACACACATACACATGGATCAGCGTAAGCATAAGCATAAGTATAAGTATAAGTATAATAAATGGTTTAAGGCGAAAGGATTTGCCTAGAAATAGAAAACTAAAATCCCCTAGTGTCTACAGCTGTGGGTGAAAGTGTGGTGAAAGTGAAGTAAAAGCGACTTAAGCGCATCAATGTTTATAGCCTGGCCAGTACTAGACAACAGTGCTGCCAATATGTGTGGTGGTGGGGAGGGGAGATAGCAGTGGCAAGACAACTCAGATTTAAGCCACATCATGTGGCAATCATTGGGATTAAATCAAAAGGATTACACTAAAATACATAATGCTATATACTAACTATATATATATATATACTGTTATATATAGTAAAGTCAACTTGATAAGACTTAAAATATATATATACATAAATATATATATATATATATATATATATATATCAATGCAAATCCGCCTAAACACTTTATATAGTTAATATTAATCTTACTTTTGTTCATATGAAACTAATTTTAGCATAAAATTTTCTCTTCGATTTTTGGTAACACCTTAAGCCTTTGTTATGTTGGCCATTCAGTTTCTTAGTTCCATTAAGCAAATTGCAAATAACTCAAAGCTCTTTTGTCACCTTACCCGACCAACAACTTGTTCAACTTTACAGCAACTTGGCCAACAATATGCCAGCCAGCTCAAACCTAAGCCACTACTCTGCCACAATTTTAGCTCTTCGAAATGCATTAAACTAACAATTTCGTTACTGCTGCTGTTGCTGCTGCAACATGGCTTAGGACTTTGCCACCAATCAAATTTTGTATGCCCTTCACTGGCTCGCATTGCTTTCCACAAGCGTTGCACAAACGAAATTTTGTTGTATTGCTGTCGTCGCTCCAATACATACATGTATACATACATATATATATATATAGATATATATAGAGATGTTGCAGATAAGAATCAAAGGGCGCGAAACGTGGCATTTTCAGCTGTCAGTCAGGCTGACAGGACTCTAAATTAAAAATGAGCCTTCAACGCAGCAGAAAACCTCTTGCCTCAAAGGCGATGCTGCTGAAAATTTACGCAACAGTTGAAAGCAAATTGAGTTTTGGAATTGATTTTCTCTGCTGCCACATGCAACCATATGCTGTACTTGCCCTTTGCTTCCATGTATATATATATGTGTCTGTGTGTGTAAGTGTGTGGTTTCATTCTATGCTAGTAACAACTCTATTAGCCGCTATCTGCCAGCTTATTTGATGCTAGAGACAATTAAGTGCAGGCTTCGATATCGATAGACTTTTTGCTAGGTATAAACTGTATGTACCTGCTGTAAGAATACATGAAAAGGATGCACGAAATTATACATAAAAAAAACAAGAAATTCTCACTTTATCTTTACTCTATCATTCGCTATACCTCATCCTCCACTCTCTGCTCTTGATTAATACTAAGTGAAAGAAGCACATAAAACGACATTAGTTTTCATAGCAAACAGCTTTTAGTTGACAATCAAGTCTAATTCTATTAACACTATGCTATTTGCTATGAATTTTGTAGCTCCTCCTCAAGGGCATTACATTTCCTATTATTATAACAGAGCCAGAGAAAGAGATAGAAAGAAAAGAGAGAAAAAGAGAAAGAGAGCGAGAGAGAGGGCTAAGTTAATATCATAATGCCATCAGATAAGTATGAGCAATTGTTGTACATGAATGTCCTTAGACCTTAAGGAGCAACATAACAGCCACCTGTTAGCCAAATCATAAGGTACCTACAGCCTCTGCTGTATACTTAATATATGTCTGTGTGTGTGTTTGAGTTTGGTTTCCTGTGCTATGTTTTATTATCGTTTATCTTGTCTGCTTTGGCAATTTACTTTTACTTGCTCAAGAGTATATAAATCGATAAGGATACTCACACACACACACAAACACACATAAAGAAATTGAAGACACAACATGCACACGACTCAAATTAAAAAGCAAAAAACGAACGCAAAATACAAGTATAATACATAATACAAAAGACAGAGAAAATCAAAAGCATAAGCTATATTTAAGCTCAGATTGCAAAAAAATAAATTAAATAATAAATAAAAAATTATAAATAAAAAATTGCATTAAAAAGTAAACTAAATATTTTAACTTTACATATAACAAAAAATTCTATATAAAATTTTAATTCTAATATAAAAATATTGAATATTTTATTATAAACGGTTTGCCCAAGTACAAAGAGCCAAACGTATATAGGGTATACATGCACAAACACATGGTTAACATTGTGGTAACAGCATCCGGTAGAACTTTTTGGCCATAGGCCCTAAATGCGTCTCATATACTGACTTCTATGGGCGATCCCACCGCAAATCGTTATGAATAATGTTAAGCATAAAATTTTCAAGGGTGCTGCCAAAAAGATGTTGTTGTTCCTGTTCTTGTTGTTGTTGTTGTAGTTGGGTATGGGTTGAGGTTAGGGGGGGGGGGGGGGTGGTGTTGGTGGAGTGGGATATGTTATATGTATGTGTAAGGCGGAAGAAAAGTTTGTGGTGTATGTTTTTTGGTTGTGGTAGCACATCAAATTTCCTTTTGCATAACAATGAAAATGAAAGCTTTACCTAATTATGCCAAACATGACTGGTAACAACAATGTCAGAACGTAAATACACACACACACACACACACACACACACACACACACACACATACAAACACACAATCATATACATAAATTATGGAAATTTATGTTAAGTTAAGCTAAGCCAAAGCAATGACATACAACATAAGACGAAATCAGAACAAAAACAGAGCCAAAAGCCAAATGAAACCAACTGAAACCAAAGCAAATCAAATCAAATCAAATCAGATATAATAAATATAATAAATGAGCTGCTAACTTTTAAAATGAATTTATTATGATATACTAATACAATGATATATATAATTTTATGTATATAATTACTGTATAATTGACTATCATAATGGAAATTTCAAACAAATTTCAAATATATTTTGATGTAAACAAATTCACACAAATTTATGCGATAATTAAAGCAAATTCTAAACAAATATTTTAATTATTGGTTTAATAAAATTTTTAGTTGTATATCTTATAATTTGTATATAATTTTCTATACTTTAACCATTGAATTCAACACTTAATTACCACCAAGTCTTATAGCATCAAATTACTTTCATGTGTCAATAAAAAAACAAGTAAGAAATCTGTAGTCGACTGTACCCGACTACGAGAGCCCCTTTGCCAACATATACAGCGATACACACACATACATACAGTTCTGCACGAACTTTAAGCCCTTTAGCCCCAGCGCTCTATTACGCGATACTTAATGTTCTGTACCTTCCGTGTTTATTGTTCAATCTTAACGAATTGCACAACGTAAATTAGGAATAGTCTATTTAATATGTGTGCCAAAAAGAAATGTGATCGGTTGAAAATTGTGTCTTATAATCGATTTTTTCGAATTGCGGGGGTCAGGGGAGGAAATTCTTAAATCTAAATTAAACTTGTATAGCGGCTTTTTTTTGCTAATTAATATTTTTATCTTTTAACTACTTTTATTTTACTTTAGTCAATTCCAACATTTATTAATGTTTTTCATTTCCAATTCAAATTTGCATTGTAAATTATATTAAAAAATTTATATTTGTAATTAAAGTAATTACAAAAAATTTTATAAAGACAAAGAAAATAGATCGCAAATTTAAAAAAAAAATTATTTTTTTAAATTTTATTTTTTAATTTTTCAATTTAATTGCTTTGGATTAATTAAAATTATTTTTTTTAACATTCTTATTTTTTTTTTTTTAAAATTTAGTTATTATTATTTTTAAATTTTTTAAAATTCATGTACTTTAATTTTATATAATTAATTAAAGCTAGTTAATTTTACCTGCAGTTTTTATTATATTATTTGGGCATAAATTTATATATATATCTTTTATTATGTATTTTGAGTTCTTCTTGGAGCAACTTTGATAGCCAATAGTTTGAGCTGAACTCTACTTAATTGCGACGTACTTTTATATATTATACATACATATGTTCCTAAATATACATCAGATATATTTTATATATATAAATTATATAGGGAAACCTTTATTTGCTTTAATGAATACTCTGCTTTAGTTCTAGGCAGCAATTTGTTTTACAAGTTTTCATACAAATGCCATTGGTATTAACATTTATACAAAATCTTATACAAAGTGTAAAACGTCTAGTAGTAGTTTTATTTATTGTTATTGTTGTTGTTCGTGTAGATGTTGCCGGTGTTGGTGTTGCTGTTGCTGCTGTTGTTGACCCTTATATTTATTTGCCTACTAATTTGTATACAAAGCTTGCAAAGTTGCCGTCGCGTCGCAGTCGTGTCGCGTCGAGTCGCATCGCGTACTAACAAAAGCAGAAGTTTACACACAGACACATATACACACAAGCATTGACACACACACACACACAATCACACACATTAAGAGGCACACTTACGCACACATTAAGCAGGCAGTATGCCATGTCGTGTCGTGTCGTATCGTGTTGAGTTTTCTCAAGCAGCCCAAGCTCAAACAGCTTCCGTTTCCGTTTTCCTTACTTGACGCTGGTCATGTACCATGGGCTAAAAAGTATCTTTAAGCGGACAAAAAATTTTACTTACTAATTATATTGTATTCTTTGGCCAATTTTAATTTAAGAACTGTTTAAAATGTTTTCATAAAATAAAATATTCATTTTATTTATTTTAATTTAAAAGTTATAAAAATTTCAATTGATTTTCTTATAACTTTCTCTATTTAAAACAAAGAGTATGATTTGATAGCATATACTTTTTATATGATATTTGTGTTAATGTGCCCATTGTACACATAGCTAGCTGGCTTAGTGTGTGTATGTAAATGTGGAGCTGCCAACTTGTGCCTGGCATTCGTCTGTTATAAGCGCAAGGGTTGCCGCCTCGCTGAGCATTTCAGACCGTACAGCAACAACAGCAACAGCAAAAAACAACAATAACAACTATAATAATAATAACAACAACTAATGCACAGTGTGCTAGTAACATGCCGATTGGATGCTTAAAGAAGAGGTATGGGGCGGGGTGGAGCGGGGCAAGGCGAAGATGTTAGGTAAATGTAGCAGAAAGCACTTCATAATTTAATTAGTGCTGCAGCCTCGGTCGACAGCTTGACACGACTGACATCTTCGTGTGTGTGAGTGTGTGCGAGTGTGTGTGTGTGTGTGTGTATGTGTGTATGTGCAGGCAACGAGAAAAAACATCATTAATAATTATAATAAACAATTTTACGCACGTTGTGATAGCAACAGCCACAACAGCAACAGCAACAACAGCAGCAGGACACAAGATACCTAAGGCAACTTCTTCTTCAAGAAGAAGGGCAAAGCCTGCTGTGAATTATGCTTCGTTGAAGAGAGAGGTATAACTTTCAAGGGGTATAAGCAGTGGGCGTGACTAGTAAGCAACATAGCGAACAACAACAGCAGCAAAAACAACAGCAACAAAAGAAGCCGCAGCAACAGATAAATACAACTAACTGGCCAGAAGAGTGCGGCGAGAGTAAGTAATTGCCAGAGGAGCAGACAAAACTGAAGGGCAAAGTATAAAAGGAAGAGGAAGAACAAGCAAGTTGGCGAAGGTGCAAAGAGGGAATGTAACTGTATATATCTTGTTACTTACTAAAGGTCTAAGGACTAAGAGCCATTTTAAAGGCCAACAAAAGAAATGCAAAAAAAAAAAATTTATATATATATATATATATATATATATTTATATATATATACATATTTATATATATATATATATATATAAAATTAAAAAATAAATGAAATATACTTGGCGCAAAATGAGAAATATGAAATGTGAAATCTAAAACGTGTAGCATGCTTTGAGGCGCACAACAACAACACAACAAAAACCAAAGCAAACGCAAAGAGCGACTAAGAGAGCAAGTAAGTAAGCTAGAGAACAAAATAAAATGAAACGTAACGTTACGAAAGCAAAGCAAACACCAATTGAAAACTCAAGTGCAAAAAGAAAAAGAAAAAAAATTAAGAAAAAAAAGAAAAAGAAAAAAATAAAATTAAAAATTGTTTTCAACTAAATAAAAATAAAAAAAAAGTCAGTAGAAGAAAAAAGCAAGCGACTGGGGAACAAACAGCTGACTGTAAAATAAACAACAGATGAAGATAGGGAGACAAAGAGAGAGAGTGAGAGGAAGAGGGGGGACAGGCACAGTTAGACAATAAAATTGTAGAATATAAACATAACAATGATAATGATAATGATAATGATAATAATAATGACAATGATAATGATGTTGATAATGTTGTTGATAATGTTGTTGATAATGATGTTGATGATGGCGATGATTACGATAGAGCTATTGTTGAGCAGAAGAAATGAAAGAAATTGGTGTAAAAATGATTTTAGTTCAAGTGAATCAACTTTGCTGATGAATTGAAATACTAGCAGCAAAGAAAAACATATATATAAATCGCATATCAAAATAGCTTTATAAATATATATATATATATACATCAGTATACATTATATAACTTACATATTTATATATAAAAAGCAATTTGCTGCATTGCAAAGAAAATTTTGTACTGCAATTTGAGTTGCGCTTTAAGCGCTGATTTGAGAATTTCTTTGATAAAAAATCTAAGCAAATTGAAGACTATACAATATATATATACATAATTAGAAATCTGCTTTATATAATGATTAAATATTGATAACAATTACTAATAACAGAACACCCGCAAACCACCCCCACACCAACAATCAAGACTCCTTTAGGTTGTCTACATTAATTGCTTGCCCATTTAAAGCCCTTGCTTTTAATAGGTTTGGTTTATAGTTGGTTATAATTAAAGACAATTAGTACAAGTAGCACTAGTAAAAACAATTAGTAACTAGTAATAGTTAGTTAGTGTTTTATATAGAATTACTATGTAAATTGCTACTTAGCTATGCAAATTGATGCGATTCCTTAGAGCAAAAACTTTTCAAAACAAAAACTTCTGCATTCGCTTGAAGAGCGCAGAATGTGCGCAAGTCTTAAAGAGACTTTAATAATTCTTATTAAAAGTTAAATTAAAAAATTTTTATTTGTTTTATAGTTTTTTTTTTGCTTAAAGAAATAATAAATTGTTTTATAAAAAATAATAGTTAAAATGTTGCTGGCAAATTGAAGTTTTATTTATTTTATTTTATTTTTGCAACAAAGTCTTTGTGATATTTTTGAGAGAATGTTGAAAATTTGCTTAGTTTAGTTGGGAAATAGTTTTCAGTTTTTGTTTATATAGTTGGGTTTGTATAGGAAGTAAGTTAACGGTACTTTCTCTCATATTTTTTATACAAAATAAAACACATTTAGTAGCTGTTAAAATGTATCTTTAAAGCAAAGCAACAGCAGTTACTTAAAGCTGTAAAAACGCTATCAAATGAGCACAGCCATTGAAATTCATTTATATATCTATTTTAATTGATTTATAATCAAACATCAATATGATTATATATGTAATATAGAAATTATATATATGATTAAAGGCTTTCGCTTCGTTTCTCACCCGCTCCCTTTCTTTCTCTCTTACTATCTATCTCTATATCTATCTATCTATCTATCTATCTCTCTCTCTCCTATTATATGGAGTAAATTGCACAACTTATGTGGTTACTTTGAGAACAGAATGAGTCTTGTAACCACAATGATGATTGGAACCACATTGCATAATGGAAACATAATGAATACAGGAAGCGTAATGAATATTGGAAGCATAATGAATGTTGGTAACACATTCCCAAGACATTGATACAGTACAAGTCGAGGGCAGCAGCACATTGCTATAGCAATAAAACATTCCGAATCTGCAAGGTCTGAGCCTAAAGCTGCGGTTGTATTGTAATCCGATACTCTGCCTCATATGCAGCTGTGGCAGGGTGGTGTTGCAACTTGCCTTTGTGTAACTAGAAAGTGAAAGTGCAACACTAATAATGTACCAAAATGGAGGAAAACTATGGCAGACTTAAGCAGAGGCAATGAACGTGTTGCCAATTTGCGAGAAATTGTTTGTATTAAAATGTTTTATAAAATATTAAAAGGAAATTTTTATGGCAATTATATAAACATTAGCCAACACACACACACACATACATATATAAATGTATATAAATTAATATTTGAAATAATATTTAAAATTATTTAAAATTTTAATTTTAATAGTATCAAAGAAACGTCAGAAAATGTCAAAAGGATCTAAAAACTATTTATAATCAATTGAAAATAATTGAAATACTTTTGGAAAAGCAAAAAAGGAAATTGCAGTGATAAAAAAAAGACCTTTGACAGTTGAAAAATATGCAGCAAACGTTTTTATTTTTCCTTTTTTTTTTTGCCTTCCGCCGTATTCAACTATCTTTGCGCTATGACTGTATGTGTGTGTGTGTGTTAGTTGTGTTTATAGTGCATAAGTAGCTGCTGCCAAAATCAACTTTTGGCTGTCATTTTAATTCCATAGCACACACTCACACCTAAACATTGTAGCAGCAGATGCTATTTTATATGATAATTTTATTGTTTAGTTATGTAGGTATAGAGAGAGACAGAGAGAGAGAGAAAGAGAGAGAGAGAGGTGAAAGAGCTGCAGGCAAATTGCTTATGAGATTGTTATTCATTGAATTATGGTGTTATGTAATTGCCTGCCACAAAATATGCTGTATGCAACAGGACATAAAAAAGGGGAAAAAAAAGAAAAGGAAAATAAAGTAGAAAACAAAAAAAATTAAATCGCCACAAACTGACACAATATTGCCTGGATATAAGCACACAAGTATGTGTGTGTGAGTGTGTGTGTGTGAGTGTGTGTGTGTGTGTTGGTAAGAGCTCATAAATATTTGGAGAGGCGAAAAAGTGACAGAAAAATAAGCAGAGACTAAGCCACAGAGTGAAAGAGAAAGAGCAAGAGCAAACAGTGTGTGTTTGTGTGTGCGATAGGGAGAAGAAGAGAGAGAGGGGGGGATAGACAGAGAGAGACAGAGAGAGAACGGAAGCATGCAGCGTCAGCAATATTTTTGAAGGAATGCTCATCTGTCCAGGTTAATGCTTGTACATCATAGTCTGTGATAAGCTATGCGTGTATGTATCTGTGTGTGTGTGTGTGTGTGTGTGTGCAAAACAATTTGCCAAAAAGTCGTTCTATAGCTTATATTCACACACACACCTACACACACATATACATACGTATATATACATATAAACTCCCTGGGCACACGGTAAATGTTTGAAGTACGGCGCTTTAACTGCTTGCATTGTGTTTCACAGATATATATATATATATATATATACATACACAGCAGGTTTACACATATATATATTTATCTATGCGTGTGTATGTGTGTATTTGTCATTCAGCTTCAGCTTCCTGTCTGTTCGCCTTTAAAGCTCTGAAGCCGCCTAAATGCTCAATAAAAAAAACAGAAAAATTACAAAAAAAAAATTCCTCAAGTTTTTTGTTCCCATCGATTTTGCATTTTGCCATTTACCCACACGAAGCCAACACCCAATTACACACCTACTTGACCTCAACTCAATGCTACCTTAATTCTATCAATATATATATGTATATGTATATCATGACTGCATGAATTGTGTTTTAGCGAGCAAAGTTAACAGCCGCTGGTTGACCCAACTCAGGCCTGCCCAATGATTGACTGACTGAATGGCTGATTGACTGCAAGGCTGCCTGAGTGATTGACTGACTGATTGTTAGTATGATTAACGCTTATGTAACATATATTACTTGCTGTTATATTGAAAGTTCTTCAATTAGTTATAGCTTCAATACTTCAAACATTACAGCCAATTTCTTAACTATTTTGCAATGCAACAAATTTTGGTCTCAAATGTATAGTTTTATATATATATATATACATTTTCTATGCAATATAAGCCAAATCTATAAACTGTTAAAACATGTCAAAAAGAGACGAATAGTGAGGGTGAGTTAAAGAGCGAGAGAGAGAGAGCATACTCTTGGGGCCTGCCGCAATGTTAGTTGAAAATGTTTAAGTAGAAACTTTTTTGAAGCAAAAAACTTTCACATAATGAGGAGAGTTGTCTTAAAAGTTTTCTTTTTTTTTTTTTCTTTTGTATTTTTATTTTACCTTATTTACCAGTCTAAAAGAAAACCCTTGAATTATGTACTTATCCTTATAAAGACTGTCAAACTTTTTTAAACAAAAACAAATTCTTACAACAAATATCCTTATATTATTGTATAAAGTTTTTGTGTTTTTTTTTTTATTTCCACCTTGTAGCCAATAATGAAAAAAAAACGTCAAGAGATTTCATTACCAACGTAACACATTAATACAAAAGTTTATATATACATATATATATACCATAGAGTCTGCTCGACTATATTCTATGCTACTTAACATTTGAACTAGAATTTAAAGTTTTCGTGTTGAAGTTTTAAATTGAAAAATGGGCAATGAAAATCCTTTTCACAAGTTGAAATTATTCAAGCATAAACCGACAAAAGCTTATGAATTTTTCAATACACTAATGAGTGTTGCAGTTTGGTTTATACAACAGCAACTGTTGCCACAAACGTTCAACTTTATGCCCCTTACAGCTGCCCCCCATACACCTGACATACGGCCTACAGTTTTGTGACAGCTGACGAGCTACCCAGGCAAAGGTCAGCAGTTGAGGTCAGTTTAGTTCAGTTAGACTAAATATGCCTCAAAGTGTTGTTGTTCTTCTTCTTGTTGTTGTTGTTGTTGTTGTTGTTGTTGTAAAGCAACAACATAACTCTGTTGATAAAATTCATGGTAAGAAGTTTTGTGGCAACAACTTCATTTTGAGCTTTATATATAAATTTCTATGGATGTTTTGTCTTAAGTTTAATTTGGCTTACGATTGGCTATTTCCGTTTAATGTTGGCGCTTTAAAAGCCTAAAAGCCTTGCTAACACGCACAATAAATTAAGTAAATTTATGGACCAAACTTACAACAAATACCTCTCAAATACAGCACCCCGCCTCACCTATTCATTCCATTTTGAATCAACCAAGCATACAATACTTACCACTTTCGCGTGCCAAGTCAACTCAGCATTATAGACATTGACTTGGCCCAACAACACTACGCTATAAAAATTGGGTTTCCGTTTTAGTTTAACATCAGTTTAACTTAGCTAACTTATACCTGGTAGCATAGTGTAATTCGACTGTATACTAAATAGTTGAAAAACCCATTTGAATTGCTGTTGCTGTTTGTCGTATTTGTTGCTGCCTTTGACTCGTTTTCTATATCTTTGATTGTCGTGTTACCTTTCTGGCAGAAATTACCGTTAACATAAACCAACAAGCTTTTACCAATAACCATCCAACCATCCACCGAACCACTTTAAGTGCAAACCCTCATCCATAGCACGTACAGGCTTTAATAGGCTTAACTAATGCGCTAGCTTTATCTATTGGTTGGAGCTACAGTCGCGTCCAGCTTAACTCATTTTACTGGACGCGACTGTATTTCATTATTAATGGAACTTTGATTAAATTGCAAGGATGCCCCGAGGTGGCGTATAAAAAATTTACGCTGACAAATTTACACAAATTAGTTGTAGCACACAAACATACACACACACACACACACACAAACACACACATACACACAGACATGGCGAGAGCATCCGGTACGGTAAAAGGTTCTTTCAGGATATTTCATTTTAAGCAAAATGCAAAATGCAATTTGAAATCATTTTTAAATTTTTTTTCTTTTCACTTTCACAAAACTTTCTTGATTTTAATTAAAGTTTAATTGAAATTTAAGTAAGAATTTCTACAAAAGATTTCATTATCATTCTTATCAAAAAATGGTTCACATAATTTTCCATTAATTAATTTGCTAAACATTAATTAATTAATGCTAAGTTCTTTTCCGTTTTTCCACTTTTCAACTGCTTCTTTTTGCTTCACCTTTTTTATTAGTGTAATTTGAGTGTGCTAAGTTAACTGTTTTTTCTTGTTTACTAAATGAAATTGAATGTTTACACACACACACACACACACACACACACACACACATACACACACACACACGCACTCGTTAAAGGTCAGCCGCTAGTATGCATTGAAAACTACTAAAATCTCAATCAAATAGACTTTTTGCGTAGTGGCAAATAATGCTATAGTCGGGTATACACGACAACAAAATACCCTAATAAGTGCTATATTCTTATAAATTACGAAATTTTATAAAATTTTTAAGACTCTTCCCTTTCTATAGCATTGTGCTTATTCGCATTGCTATAAGCGCTGAAAAGAGAATGTTGCGAGTTGGCTGGAACCCGTGCCGGACATCCCTTCAGCTATTGCCTTCATTAAGCTCTTCAGTCAGCAATTTAAGAAAGTTGTATAGTATAAAATTTTTTTTTTAAGCTGCTTTTAGCTTTAACTTTTATATAGAGTAGATTCCTTTAACTGCGTTAAATCAAATGTAGTCAAATTTTTGCAATGATTTTTGTGTTTTATTTGTTATGTGGTAACAGATCAGCTGTATAGCTTGATTGCACAAATATGGATAATATATACTTTATACATATATATATATATATATATATATAGCACTGCCTTAAGCTATATGTGGAGATATTTCTTGGAATAAAAATAATCCAATTGTAATGGCAAAAAAGTGAAAGAAATTTTTGTGGCAAATTTATTGAACTAAACCTTTAATGGCTTTCAATCAAGATTGTTTGCCGATGGATTTATAAAAAGAATTTAGACAAAAATATTGGCCATAGTAACAAATTGTCTTTAAATGAAATTTGTATAAACTGAGAGAATTCACTGATTGCCAGCGATTATTTTGCTTTAGATTCAATTTTATGCACAAAATTAACATAATAGTAACTGTGGGGGGGGGGGGGGAACAAAGTGAAAGAAAGTAGAAAATGAGAACTTTCTTTTGATTTTATTCAATTTACATTTAAATTGAAATGGAAAAGGTTATAAACGGAAAGTAAAGTGTAAAAATAGTAGGAATATTAGAACAGTTAAAAAAAAATAAAATTATATCAATTGGTTGAAAAAAAATAAACAATTATTACTGAACGTTAAGTAAATGTTAATTTAATACAATTATGTAATTGATTTATAATATTTATTAATGCAATTTTTTACAATTTTATTAAAAATATATTAAATATTTTTTTTTTATTTCAAATTTTGATAATAAATTTGTGTTAACTTTGCGCATGGAAAGCCAGTCAACCGTTTTAAAAAGCCAATTAGTAAACAGAATTTGATAAATCTGTGCATGCACATGAATAAATATATATATATATATTACATAATATATATATTATATATATATATATATACATTTTCAATTGAATTGATGAAATGTTTGCAGCTGCTTCATGCGGCAGCTCAAAATCATTCAGCTGCAATTAATACGTACAACTGTTTTAAGGATTTAACTTTAACTTTAGTTTCAATTTTTTTTATTTTTTAATATACTTTCAACTTCTTTTTGGTTTTTTTTTTAAACAGTTTTTTGCCTTTATTAGCCTTTAATCATTTTGCACTTTTTTCTTTCTGTTTTTTCTTATTTGCACATATCAAAGCTCATGTCAAGTGCTTATAAATGAGCTTTGCCGGAACACCCTTTGGGATTGCCTCATTTCACTGGGAAACTTACATTGATATATATGTATATACATAAGGCTAATGATGTTGACAGCAACATAAAAGAGACACGAAGAGAAAGATTTATATATATATATATATATATATATATATATATGTAGAGAGAGAGAGAGAGAGATGGTGCAATACAGAAAGCATATAAAATGTATATCAGAGATGAGAGACTTACTTTGAGTATCACAAATTGTTAGCAAAATTTTCTACAAAAAAAATAGGTAGAATTTAACTTTAATTTTGTGTAGACCTTGCAACAAGATGCTTGCAACCAAAAAAAAAAAAAATATTCGAAAATTAATGTTGAAGTGTGTTTTGCTTTTGAACTACTATTATTATTATTTTGTTGATTCGTAGCGAAACTTGTGGCAAGGGGCATATTATAGTCACAACTCTGGCACTCAATCAACTTGCCACATTTGTGTTGCAAATTGCGCAATGCTTGCGCTGTTGTGTGCACAATATATGCAAATTGATTGTGTTGTGCGCCCCCTTAAGAATGGCCAGTAAAGTAAGCAAATCAAATTTTACCTTTTGCCATCGTATAACTAGGCGTATACGTAATGGAAGTTAGCGCAGGGCAGCGCAAAGTCATATATGGGGTGGAAAGTCATAGACGGACGCAGAGGTAAACCAAGAGGTAGAAGTAGATGTGGAGGTGGAAATAGAGCGGACCCAGATATAGTGGTAGAGGTAGAGGTAGAGGTAGAGGTAGAGGTAGAGGTAGAGATAGAGGTAGAGGTAGAGGTAGAGGTAGAGGTAGAGGTAGAGGTAGAGGTAGAGGTAGAGGTAGATGTATAAGTATAGCTTAAGATAAATTTAGAGGTAGAAGAAGAGTTAGAAGTGGAATCAAAGCTCTACTTACAGGTCCAGCTCGAGTAGGAATGATAGAGAAAAAGACAGAGAGATAGAGAAAGAGAGAAGGAGAGTGGTCTAGGCAGGAAACCGGATGTTATGGTAGTCGCCTAGGACAATCAATAAGCTTGCTTATAGAGACATCAAATAGAATTGCATTTGCATCAAAAATTATGCAACAAGCAAAATGGCAGCTGTTGCTATAAAAATGACAAAAAAAAATTTATATAAATAATTCATTTTTTCCTTCTCTCTTTTCCTCTCTCTCTCTCTCTCTCTCTCGCTGTGAGTGTCTGTCAATGTTGTTTTGGTTGTCTGTTGATGACAACTAATTTCCCATGATGAACTGAATAACTGAAAAACTTAAAGCAATTACAACAGTATTGAATATAACTGTATCAAAGGATATAGAAATAATATAACTGAAAGTCACGTAAACAATTTGATTTTATGTTCTTGTTTTTGTTGCTGTTGTTGTTTCAATCGATTCGCTTGTAATTTGCATTTTTGATTATGTATACACAATTTCTGAAGTTCAAAGATATTATCGTATAGCAAATAAATTCAAGAACAATCGTAATGAGCTAATTAAATGTTGTTTAATTAAGTTCACTAACAAGTTCAAAATTGCTTAAAATTAAGCTATTAAAACTCTTTTCAATGCAAAAAATAAAATCCTAATGATCTAGCTCATAAAAAGAGAACTGGTCAGGATCTCAAAATAAACTAGCTTATTATACGAAGTCAACTTTAAAGCATTGATTACAGTTGAATTGTGAAACTAATACAAATCAATGAAAACCATAGAATAACTTTTTAAAACTATCGATGTAATCGATAATCAATATATTATATTTATAATATAAAGGGAACTTAAGAGGGAATCGAGTTCATATGTAAATCATGGCAATTAATTTTAATTAATTGAAGTCCAACGAATTTGATTGAAGAATGCATATTATTAAATTGAAATTATAAGAACTATATTTTAATTTGACAATGCAAATAATGAACTATTGATATTTATAATTTTCTTGTTAAAAAAGAACTAGTTAGTGAAGGAAAATCATTTCAATAACACTGAAAATTAGTTCCTTCCACTGTAATAGATTGATATTAATGGATGCTAATTAAAGACTGCAAACTAACCTTAAAAACTATGGCATAAAACGTGGGTCTACTTAATACTTATCGATATTTCCATTTTCTAATATTGAAAGAAATAGTTCACAATTCAAATTCATATTTCAATAAAAGAGAGTTTTTGATTTTCATTGAAAATGATTGAAACTAATTGAAGTTTATTAAAGACCAAAAACTAACCCTAAAAAACTATCGCATAAATCAAAGATCCACACAATACTATCTTTAACTTAATACAAAAAGCAGTTGAAATCGAAATGAATTATATTTCAGTAATTGAAAATAGTTCACTTCATTGAATTGAAATGAATTTCAATGAGTTTGATTGAAGCATGAATGCAAATCAAACATAAAAGTTAAACAACCCCTAGAACGATTTACACTATAATTCCAATATATATACATATGTATATCTGTTTCTATGTAGTTTAATTGTCAAGCATTCAACTAACATTTAAATATTATATAATTACATTTACAGTTAGTTGATTATATAATGATTATGTTGGCAACAGCAGCAGCAACTCTTGTCGCAAGTGCAACATCGATAGGTGTGAAGGCAACTAAAGTTACATGTTCTCACTTTTGGCTTTGAATCAATTCAATTAATAACAGTTATTTTGCAGCAAATCGTTATCAACAGTATGACTATTATCAGTGTCATAATCATGATCATTATGAAGTTCGTTAGTCTGGTGCATAATCTGTAACTGACTGAAAATCAATTAGCAATTTCACCTGCATATCACAGGGTCACATTTCACACTTTATAGTTTTCCCCCATTTTACAGTTGTTGCACTCAAATGTGGGCTTTTAATTATGCAACTTGTTAGTGCCACAAAATTCAAAAGGAAAATTCGCAAAAAAAAGGAAAAATTTCAAATGAAAATAGGAAAACTGTAGAGAAATCTTTTTCCCAGTTGACAGCCAAAAAAAAAAAAATATCAAAATGGAAAATCATTTTCTGTTTTTCGGTTTTCCTTTTTGCACTCGATGCAAGCTCAAGGCCAAAAGTTGTTTGGCTGCCTCGTACTTGCTTCCAATACAAGTGGGTGGTTGGATGCTTAGGTGGTTGGATGGGTGGGTGATTGGATGTTTAAATGGTTTCTTTCTCTTGTGAGCTCAATGTTGAAATTTTTTTTTTTTTTTTTTTGATAACAAAAGAGTAAGAGATAAACCCGCCACAAATGCTTTCTGCCAGAGAACATGTTGCGCTTGAGAGTTGATGCCAACTTTTATGATAAGCCGTGGCATGTGGCATGTGGCATGTGGCATGTGGCATGCGGTTACTGCCACATCTCTACACATACATTTTTCATAATACGAAACAGCATATAAAATAAAATTAACACTAATTACTTCAAGCTCACATAATAAACTTTACATTAGTTTTTATCTCATTTGCTCAAGCAAAAAAATCCTGATTAGTACGAAATAATTTAAATTTCTTGCAGTGTAGCAATATAAAAATCAATTTATAATTCAAGATATAGTAACTATATAATATATAACATGACTTCTACTAAGATATTGCTGCATTTAACTGTATTTAAGTCTGTTCAAGTCCTAAATTATTGTATTTCTTGTTAGGCAAAAAATTTAGCTAAAAAGTTTAGCTTAAGCCACCGGAATGCACATAAAAATTTCAAATAAACTCAACAAACAACAATAAGCTACTTGCAACGTAGCAGCTACAACTATGTTGCAGCTAGCTGCCACATTTTTAAGCTATTCCCCCATACAAAGTTTGTTAGTTTTATGAGCATAATTGTACCTTATATTAGAGGCAAACGAAATTGTAGTTGATGCATTGCATTATGCTCAAGTTAAAAGTCCAATCAGTTAGGCATTATATATACGCTACTTATGCTTATCAATATACATTGGCTATATATATATATACAATCCAATATATATATAAATGAAAACTAAATTAAACTGAAAATAATACTCTTTCTCAAGGTCTGACTGAAAGACTCTTTTGACTAAACAGAAGACTTGCCTTGGCCCTAACTTGTATGCAGTTGGATTATATATAATCATATACATATAACCAGATATATATATGTTTAAAATATGCTAATAAGTTGGTTTATAGACTTGTTAACCAAGACAAGTTAAAGTTGGCATATTTAAGAGGATTTATTTGGTTGCGTTTAAAGCCCAATAAAGTTTGAGTATGTGGAAAAGTTGTTAAGTTTGTTGTTTTAGGCAAAAAAAAAAAAGTTTTTGTTAGGGAAATGGATTTGTTGAGCTAAAGCCCACAGAGCGAGAGTTAAAGTTAACAGCACAACGAAGTATGCAACACTTTTTGAGTACGCGCATAAAATGAGTAAGCGAGATAGAGAGAGAAAACGAAAAGGTTTCAGTGTAAGTTCAAGTTTCAGTTGCATGAAGCAAACGCGTTTTAATTTTGTTAAACAAAAAAAAAAAAGAACAACAAAAAAAATAGCAAAAAAAATTCTTTTTTGGGTTTTCATAGCCAAAAGGTAAAGGGGCCACAGACAAGTGGCAAGTGCAACCACCAAGGAAATACCAGACCACCTTACAAAGCAACCAAAACCCAACGCAATGTCCGGCAAGGCCAGTGACAACAATGGAGCAACAGCTTCAGGCGGTAGCAACGGCAAGGGCAACGGCAGCCATGTGCCACCGCCACAGTATATAATAACAACGCCCAGTGAGGTAGATGCCGATGAGGTGCGCTCTGTAGCGGATATGGAGGTCACTTCACCAGCTGATAATGGTGTATTTTCGACAAACCTTAACCTAAGCGAACAGCAGGAGCAGCAAATGCAACAGCAATTGAAGCTAACACTTTCCCAGAAATATAGTCAAAGTGCCAGCAGCAGTAAACTTGCAACAAGATCCTATTCAATGACCAGCAGCAGTAGCAGCAGCAACAGCAGTGCAGCTATGACAACCACATCAATTGCTAGTACAGCACATCAGACACTGCAGACACAGCAGACACAACAGCAGCAGATACAACAGCAACAGCAACAACAGCAGCAGCAGCAACAACAACAACAACAACAACAGCAAGTGCAAATGCAACAAATACAACAGTTGCAACAAACCACACAGCACAGCCAACAAAAGATCATGTCAAGCAGCACACGCAGCCAGAGTCTACAATCTAGTGCAATTGTTGGTGAACAAAGTGGACACATGCTGAGCACAGCTGCTGCATTGTCGCAACAATTGAAGGCACAATCATCGACATCGATCATAACTAGCGAGCAGAGGAGCAGCAGCAGCAGCAGCAGCACAACAACACGTTATGTTAGCACCAGCACACAGGGTGCAAGCAGCACGGCAATGGCAACGGGCAGTAAATCGAAATTTCAAAGTTTCTTGCAACAACCGGAGGCACATGGTTTTCTTACAGCACATCAGAAGCATGTGCGGCAATTTGTACGCTCAACATCGGCACATTCGGAGGCGGCAGCCAGCATGACACCGGTGAGCGGTGCAAGACCGGAAAAATGCATACGCAGCGCATCTACACAGATCGATGATGCTTCGGCAGCCAGTGGAGATGCACCATTGGGCGAAACTGGTATGCAGCTATCAATGTCTAAATTAGGCTTGCAACAGTCATCGTCCATATTGATCTCCAAGTCGGCCGAAACTATCGAAATGAAGAGCACTGCCTCTTCGGCTGGCATGCGCACCCAGCTGACCCTCAGCGGTGGCTTTCTGGCTCCCCCGAATCGTAAGATAACCATATTAAGCCCCATTCATGCCCCGCCAGGACTTCATGATATGCTCAAACGTGCCGGACGCTCACCCCTGTCGCCGCGCATTAGTTTCCCGGGCAGCGAGACAGATATTTTTGGGTAAGTCTACATCTTGCATAAAGCTTTTCCGAAACGATTCCTAAATGATTTCGATCAATTATTTTAAGTATTACTTAATATCATATTGATTACTTATATTTTTTCTCAATTTTTAAACATATTGTCAATCGTATCTTTAATTAAACTCCGAATTCGGTTTCAAAATATTTTAGGGAAATTTAAATTTGTTTATATTTCTTATATTACTTACAACAATATTTCTACCAAATCTTAATCATAGTTGAACTCCAAATTCTCTACCTAATTCTACTCCTAATTCTAAAACTTGTGATACTTTAAATTGTAATACGTAATTGTCTTACAAATTTCATTCAAATTTTTTTTCCTACTCCAGCCCCTAACTATATTTCTTATTATATTCCAAACTCTTTACTCTTCTCTCCCCTATTTTCCCATTTATATTCCACATTGTAATTTTATCCTTACATATCGATTATCCAATTGTCTTTCCAATTATATCATATCATATCGATTATCCAATTGTCTTTCCAACTATAATCATATTTAAACTGCTCATTTTATTCCAAATTGTATACCCAATGGCATTCCGAAGTGTTTCCCAATTAAAAAGTTTTCCTCAAACTATATTAAAATATGAGTTCCACTTTATATAAAACGAACTTTTCACAGCTTAAGTTTACAGTAAATATTATTATAATTTAACTTTTGGTCTACAAATAATTTAGTAAATGTTTTCGGACTTCAAATGTCTTTGCGAATATAATGACGATAAATATCAGAAAAGCCTTAAGCAAAAGTAGCTAAACAAGTTAATTTTGTAAACAAAATGAAAAGGAAAATAGAAAAAGTGATAAAGTGAAAAAGAAAAACTTAAAAATTTTATATTTAAGAATTTTACAGTTCATCAGCTTGACACAGAATTGCTTAACAAACTCTCATTGTTTATCTACTAAAGCAAACAACAATATTGACAACAATAGTAACAGCAACAACAACAACAACAACAACAACAACAAAAACAATGCTTTGATTACAAACAGTGAATAGCAGCCCAAGCTTCCATATTGCCTCTGGCTAATGAGATTGTCTGTGACCATGTCCGTGTCCGTGTCCATGTCCATGTCCATGTCCATGTCGAAGTCCATGTCTGTGTCTGTGTGCGTGTCCGTGTGCGTATCCGTGTCCGAGTCGACATCAATGTCCGTGTGCGTGCTCGTGTTCGTGCCAGCATCTGCGTTTTCATCCGTGACTGGCATACACTTAGCTCCCGGTTAATTGTTGCCTTTCCACTGCTTTCCTCTTACTATACCTTAGCATAAAGTATGCAGATTCTATTCACATCTGACTATATATAAAAAGTCACATATATAGTATATATAGTATACATACTTCTATACAAAATCATAGAACTGTTGCCAAAAGCAATTGTCATAAATTTGCAACATGCAAAGGTGCTTAACACTTGTTTATTTTGTGTTAATTTAAATTAAATTTAGCTTACTATTAAACTGATTTTGTTTACGATCACTTGACCATATAAAATATATATATATATATATTGTAGTTACGTTATATTATTATTTGTTAATTTTTCAATTTATTTAACTATGTAATAAATTTCGCATACGCTACGTATACGCTTCAAATGTCACTGGCAGTTCGACAGTTGCCAGTTGTCATCATTGAATGGACACCAGCTAACACCCCTCTCAACCACTTAATACTACACAATCTTGTTGCCGCACCGCACACCTGACCCTAACGTATAGCCATCATCCGGCAGAGACTGCCACAGTTTCCCAATTTCCCAGTTCGTTGTCAAAATGCCAAAATTGTTTGTCATAGTCGTATAATTAAATTTAAATGTTTTCGTACGAGGCCTGGCAACGACAGCGGCAGACCTGAGGGACAGGTAGATATATACAGTAGCATCTTTATCTATAATATACTTGTATATATGTATACTATATATATATATATATATATATATGTGTGTATATAAGTGAACATTTATATAAATAACAGCAGGTAATTTTTAATGAACCAGCCACAGTCAGAAGTAGCAGTAGAAGTAGCAGCAGGAAAAAAAACAATGCGAATCGTTAAAGCAAGAAAACAATTATTGAAATTATCCTGTAGGAATACCTGATGACAGTTGTACTTATAGATAATGGAAGGTCATACATATTTTATATATATATATATATATATATATATATATATAATTAACTGTTATCTTTATTATTTTAATTTCGTGTGTATACAACAAAGAAACACACAAAAATTTAAGATGAATTTAAATTAATCAACAATTCAAGCAGAATTTTACAATAAAAAAAGAAAATTTCAAAAATTTAAACTGTTTCCAGTAAATACGTGGAGTTAATGCCAATTACATAAATATTTTCATCTTTATTTCATATTTTTATATTAATAAAAAGTGAAATTTAATCGCATCAAATTAAATTTAATTGAATAAAAAAAACACAAAAACCTCAATACAAAAACGAAATAAGTAATTATACTTAAAACGATGCCAGCCAACTACGAAATACAATACAATAACTATAAAATAATAATTTTATATAAATGAAATTAACATCAAAATAAATAAAATCAATATATAAAAAAAAATAACATTTAAATTTTAAAATTAATTAAGTTAAATAAAAATATTTCAATAAAATTAAATAAAAACCTGAAACCTAATTAAAATTAATAGAATAGCATTAAAACTAATTTAAATAAAATACATTAAAATTTAATTAAATAAAATAAAAAAATTTATAACATTAAAATAAAATAATTGAGCCGAAGGTACCAGGAGCCAGTGTCTTTTTTTATGCTAATTATTAAGCTTAGTATTTAATACTAAACTTAATATTATAAATAAATAAATAAATAAAATAACATTAAATTAAATCAAGTAAATAAAATAAACCTCAAATAATATAAACATTTTCTTAAAAACAAAACTAAATTAAATTAACTAAATATTAATAAGCAAAATTAATTTAAATTAAAATTTAAATACATAAAAAATAAAGCTTAAAGAAGTTAAATTAAAATATATCAAATTACATAAAATTAAAAAGATATTAACAAAATTACATTACAATAAAATAAACAAAATATATTTAAAATAAAATATAACTTAGCAAAGTAAAATTAAAGGAATTTGAAGAAAAGCAAAGCAAAAATAAATGAAGTAAATATGTATTAAAAATAATAGTTATAGAGAGTGTAGCAAAAATAGAAAGTGGCAAAAATGAAATAGATTAACTATAGTGCTATAAAATTTACAAACATATCAAATAAAGCATAAAATTATATATATATACATGTATACAAATATACACATTTTCTTCTTAGATTGGATTATTTTATGCACAGTTTTAAGTCAGATAAGCAAAAGCAGCAACTGTTGTAATCTGAATTAGGTAATATTCCCAGTAAATCAATCTTAGATGCTCAACCTTTTGTTTAACATAAAGGATAATAGGGATTATAGCTATTATTCAAGTTATTATTTAAAGTCCATTGTTATAAATGAATAGGTTTGGGGTTGGGATTCTTTTGAATATTCATATTTAAATAGAGCGCTTATTAAAAGTAATAAATTCTATTTAATGGGTAAATATTTAAAACGTTTTTGCTTAGATTTTAATTGGTTATTGGCATATTTTAATTTAAGAGGTTAATTAAACTAAAATCTGAGTAGAGTATAAATGGATGAGTGTGGCATTTGATTTATGTCTTGAATTTTAAAACACAAAGGGAGCTGTATAAAGTGTGTGTGTGTTGCGGGGGGGGGGGGACTGTGGTGGAGTCAGCAGTTAATAAATAAGTCAATTAAAAGCACTCTGGGTGTCCATCAATGATTTATGCATATCAATTTCATTGCATTAAATTCAATTCATATTGATTGTATATGCTCTCTGCATGTATGCTTAGTGTTAATGAAGTCCATTGGAGTCCATCCAGGAAACATCCTTTTGTGTTCATTGTAATATGTATGATTGTTTGTGTGATTGTCTGCATAACGTGAAGACCTCAAATATATATATATATATATATATATATATATATACATATATATATGCATACCATTGGCATAGTTAACTGGAATGGAGGCCATAACAATGTGGCTAGGCTGAAATTTCTGATACGGCCCAGAGGCAGCCCAACACAGCCCTGCCCAGCCCAGCCCAAACCATCCCAGTATAACCAACCAATGGCCCCTGGGTACTACATACAATACTCGAAATGTACAAGGATATAAATCTCTTAAAGTTAAGGGCTCAACTTTGCGCTTTATGTATGCGTGACTTATGTTTACAGTTTATTTATTATTTAAAACATAACAGTCAAGGGGGTTTGGGGCAATGTTTTTTTGTAATTTTTTTGTATTTTTGCCTGTGCAAAATAAAGATAAAAATTATTTTAAACGAGTAAGGAAGAAAGAAAAAAACAGAAACACACCAGAAAGAGATTCATATTGTGAAAGCAGTCACCCAGGGACAAAACCCCCAACTAACAATTCCTTTGACTTGGACTTCATTTATATGTGTCCAAGTATTTTTCGATATACCCTCTCTCTCGCACACTTTTGCTACCACTCATTGTCTTTCATACTATCTCTCTCTCTCCATCTGTCTCTTTCTCTCTCTTTTTGTGTGTGTATCTGTATTTGTCTTTAAACTCTGGGTATCTCAGTGTTTCAACTCTGAACTGCCCCATCCTCATAGCATTGTCGCTGTGCGCAATTCTAATGCTAAATTAAACTGAGCAGCTGAAGGCGTTTTGGGAGCTCGATTAGAGGCCAAGCGGAAGCCTCAAGCTTCAAGCCTCACGCACTGAACCCCAAACCCATCTGGGGCTCACTTTCAACACAGCGAACTGTGCAAGATCCAATGACAAACAGGCAAAGGAAACCCGCTGCGAAAACAAAAGAAATACACAAAATGAGACACACAGGACAAAAGTGTAATGCGGGTAAAGGCCAAACGTTGGTAGGATTGCGGCTTGTTAGGTGCTACAAGGAAGTTGGAATCTTCATTTTGTTTCGTCTAAGGAAACCCTTTCAAGACATTCCACAAGCCTAACAAAACGATGAAAAAAATAACCAAAAAAGGAAAAAGAACCTGAAAAACACCAAAAAAAATTATAAATTTGTTTACATGCCAGCAGTGCGCGTGCCTTTGTTTGCATATTAAATTCGCGTTGCATACTTTCAGGCGATAATGAAGGCATTTTTACGCGAACAACTCGAAAACGTTAAAATGAAGGGGAATGGGCAGTTGAAAGACAGAAAACGAAATGCAAAATGATAGAATATAGGCAACATTATACAGGGAAGCTGTGAAAAGGTTGTCTGAAAGCCCACAAGTGTCTGTTTCTGTCTGTGTCTGTCTCTGTGTCTCGTCAATTAACTGCGAATTGTCGTGTCGGGGCAATGTAATTCTTTCATCCGGCCAAACCCAACCCTCCCAAAATAGCAATTATTATGCTCTATATTCGTTTAAAATTAATGAATACGCTACAATATCAATTTATACCTGCTCATTAGGGACTTAAGAAACTTAAAACAAAACGTTAAAATTTAACTTTTTGTCGGTTCCTGGCTTAAACAAAAACAAAGAAAAACAGGAAATTAAAATAATTTAAATAAAATAAATAAAATTTCAAATATAATTAAAATAAATAAAATGTCAAAAATATATAAAATAAATAAAATAAATAAAATGTCAAAAATAAATAAAATTTCAAAAATAAATAAAATAAATAAAATTTCAAAAATAAATAAAATAAATAAAATTTCAAAAATAAATAAAATAAATAAAATAAATAAAATAAATAAAATAAATAAAATAAATAAAATAAATAATATAAATAAAATAAATAAAATAAATAAAATGTCAAAAATAAATAAAATAAATAAAATAAATAAAATAAATAAAATAAATAAAATAAATAAAATAAATAAAATAAATAAAATAAATAAAATAAATAAAATAAATAAAATAAATAAAATAAATAAAATAAATAAAATAAATAAAATAAATAAAATAAATAAAATAAATAAAATAAATAAAATAAATAAAATAAATAAAAAGTCAAAAATAAATAAAATAAATAAAATGTCAAAAATAAATAAAATAAATAATATAAATAAAAAATAAATCTAAATAATAAAATAAAAGTCCAAAAATAAATAAAATATTCGCAACAATTATGGCCTAAAATTTAAGGTTAACATATAATAGAAAGACTTTCATAATTCTTATGTTTTGTTATATAAAAGTATTAGCAAAGTGACTCATTATCTCTATAAGCATCTTAATTATTATTTAATATATAATACTTTTTTATACCTATTATATGTCACATAGTTGAGTAGGTGAAAGATTGTTACCAACAGTACGAGTGTCCTTAACAAAAGGTTTCATAATTTCTGTTTTTAATACCTCTGAGATAAGCGGCCGTTACGAACAAAAAACTGCATTAAATTATGAAATGACAGTCATTAGCGAGCTTTTAAGCCCTCGCAAATTGCTTCTTAGCGCCAAATTGTTAATTAGCACATAAATGCAACATACACACACACACACATACCTATATACATATACATATGCGGATATAAATTTATATACATTTGCAGTGCGAGCATAAATTGAAAACAAATAATGTTACGCATACGACACGTGACACCCATTAGCAGTTAGATAAAATAATTTGAAAATTTAATACAACTGAATGATACTTATATTGTGAGTAGCTACTCGGTTTAACTCTCAAAAGAGATATAGAAAGAAAATTCGAAGCTAATGAAATAGATTAAAGTGAATTTATTGCGTGTCACTGTTTGAAAGTCGTTTAAACTTAAATCGCCACAAAGTGCGCAACACTTGGATGCAACAGCATCTCTTGCAGTTGAATAAAACTGGGGGAATGGTTGGGTGGTTGGTCCACATTGCTAACACAGAGCAAGCAAAGCAAAATGTTGGCAACAGAAATCAAAGAAACTTAAAAAAAAATTCACATTTAAGCCGCCAAAAAAAAAAATGGAAAAAATAGGAAAAGAAAACGCAGAAAATCCATCTATAAATCAGGAAAATGTCATGCACGGCAATTTTTACCTAAGAAAAAAAAAGCTGAGTAGAGTACACAAACGTGTGCACAGAAGGTCGAGGCACATTGCTCAGAAGAGTTGTACAAACGAAGTCGCAAGTTGTAGCAACCGTTCGATTCTTGTCAACAAAGTGTGGCATACTTTATATGCCACATAGGCAGTTAAACGTGCAAATATGTGAGGTACTTGGCTTTCTTAAGTATATATAAATATATACATATATATATATATATATATATATATAGTATTGACCTTGCACCATAACCGACTTTAAAGCTTGTTGTTGCATAATAAAATAGCGACACATTAAGTTGTATTAAGGCTTCATTCATTTAGACAAACATTCAATTAAACGGCCTGGTTGAGCCTTAACATTTGGACACTGTGTATTATGGATGCGGCTTTCCCGGGTTAAAGATATGGGTGGAAGGGGGAGTTCTGTGTTGAAAAGCTCTCTGAGTAACAAAAATTTAAGTTTAAGCTTTCACCTCACATTTCACCAAATAATAGAGAAGCACATACCAAAAAGTGAAAGCTTTTTTCTCAACTTAATTCAGGATCCAAACTCAGCTCCGTATAGACATCCACCATATTATTTATCACAACAGCTCTTTTAGCTTTCTCTTCCGTCTTTCTTTATAAATCAAATAACATATATATATAATCTATTTTATTTAATATGACCTGCACCGATTTTGTAGTACTCTGCGTTTTTAAGAGAGGGACAGAATGGGACATTGAAAGGGAGGCAAAGTGAAGAATTATATATTAGATATATATAAAAGAACTAACAAAAACTAAAAAATGAATATTCTAACGTTGAAAAACACTCATTGTATATATTTGCCTATGGTTCGGATACATGCTCCAGTTGCAGTTTTTATAACCAAAAAGCTTCTTGGTACAGTGAATTGTATAAAGAGCTTTGGGTCAAGAACTTAACTGAAAGCTTTTGTGGGGTAACTAAATGCGATCCTATTAAGTGAATGTAACAAAAAGCTTATCAAAGTATTGGCCCAGTTTGAATACGTCGGGTGTATTAAAAAAATAATAGAATGGAAAAAAGGACAGAAATAATAGAAATTGATAAAATTGATAAAATTAAAAGACTTAATTATAAAAAAATCATAAAGAACAAAAATAGAGAAAAAAGATAAAAAGAAATCAAAATGAATTTTAAAAATATTAATAATAAACAAGTAAGAAGTCTGTAATCGAGTGTACCCAACTACGAGAGCCCCTTTGCATACATATACAGCCATACACACAAATACTCATACATACACACAGTTCTGCACGTACTTAGCCATTGCGCGCACCTTTTAGCCCCCCACGCTTAATAGCGCGGAACTTAATGTTGTATAACTTCCGTGTTTATTGTTCAATTTTAACGAAATTCACAACATAGATGAAGAATGTTCTACTCAATATGTGTGCGAAAAAGAAATTTGATCGGTTAAAAATTGTACCTTATAATCTATTTTTTCAAATTGCGGGGGTCAGGGGAGGAACTTTACTATACCCCACTGGGGCCCATAACGCCACTTTTGATAATGTATAACTTCCGAGATTTTTGATCAATCTTACCCAGATTCACAACATGGATTAAAAATGGTGAGAAACAGGCGTTCATACGGACGAACGGACAGACAGACGGACAGACGGACGGACGGACGGACGGACGGACGGACGGACGGACGAACGTACGGACGGACAGACAGACGGACAGGGCTAGATGAACTCGTCTTGTCGTCCTGATTCAGAATATATATACTTTATTGGGTCTCCGATGATTATTTCTATGTGTTTCATACTTTAGGATTTTGCACATTTCCAATAGCTCCGCTTTGCTTCTTTTTCACAAAAAGGCAAAGGGGCTAAAAAAGTATAAAAATGCTACATGATTCCCTCTCTGCTTTAGCTGCAGCTTTTCACATTTTTTCATCAGTTGATTAAACCAGGTGAGAAGCTTTAGACCCTTTTTCTTGCCCAAGTATCTGTGTCAATTATAGCTTATAATATATATATAGCATTCCGAACTGAAATTAATGAAGTCACATGAAGTTCATCCCCCTGAGCACATTTCTGCCACAATGCAGCTTACAGGCATCATGCAACTCAATCAGTGCACACTCTTCACGCTCTTAACGCACTTAAAGCAGCTTAAAATTTATAGAACGAAAGCAAAATAATAATAACAAAAGGGGAATGTAATAAAAATGAGAAAAGCTTACAAGAAAATTAAATTTAAATTATTTTTAAGTTTTTTTAAAAATAACACAATATAAAATAGAAAAAAGTGAAGGATAATAAAAAAGAAAAATGACAAAAAATTATTTTTAAAGGAAAAAAATAAAGAAAAATAAAAATAAATAGGAAAATAACAGAAAAAATAAACAACATTTGAAAGACATTTAAAAACAAAAAGAGAAAAAAAATTATAAAAAAAAGAATAGCAGATAGAAAAAAAAATATTGAAAAATTTGGAAAATAAAAAATAAATAGAAAAGTTGAATTAAATATAATAAAATGGGGAGAGACCAAAAGCAAAAGAGAATTTAATAGAAATAAATTAAAAAATGAAAGAAGAAAATAAAATATTAATAAATATAGAAAAAATAATAATAATATAGAAAAATTAATATAGAAAAATATAAAGAATAGAAAAGCTAAATAATAAATTGGGAAAAAAACAAATAAAAAGCAGTTAATAAATAGAAATAAAAGAAAAATAAAATTATATTGAAAAAAATTAAGCAAAATTTAAAAACATAAAATTATGAAACAAACACAAAAAATATTAGGTCAAAATAAATATCTAGAATTATTTTTTTTTATCTATATATAAGTATATATATGGATTAAGATAAGATAGTTATAAAATTTAATTGTAATTATTTTTTAACTAATTTCAAGTTAATTTAAAAAGTTTCTTTAACTGTTAACAACTCTTTTCTTGACTTTGTTCTAAACAAGATTTATAATTAAATTTTATAAAAAATTTTTTCTCTTTTCAGGTAAGTGAAAGTCAAAAAGTTTTCTATATACGTTACATGGGTCATTGGTAAGCTTTAAAAAGGTCAAAATGATTTTAATGTGTTGTCTTTTTTTTGCTGTTATTGTTATTTTATGATGGGATGAATAAGGAGGAGATGGGATTGGGGACTTTGTATGAAAATTGTCAGCAAACTTTGGGTCAACAATATTATATTTTGCATTGATGGGCGGACATTTTAATAAATAGTATATAGTATATAAATCACAATCTCAAACACAATCTATGGGCTGACTTTAGGCATGAAAATGTTGCGTATACGCAACGTATGCATGAGGCCAACGCCGCAACATGTTGTTTGGCTTGTAAAGCGAAAAAACAACAACACAAACAACAAAAACAACCTTTTAATACTTTACATATAGTATAAGAGGTGTGAAAGCATTTTATGCATATTCTCGATCAGAGGCGGACTTCAACCATTTAGCCGGAAAAAAAGGAAAGGAAACAATCATGCAACATGTTGAACCTTAGCATTTTTTTTTTTGCTTTTGGCAGTTTTTATGATTAACTTTGTGGGCGTGTGCTACTGCTGCTGCTTGTTGACTTGTGCCCTTTGTGCTGCAGCATACACAACAGTTCCCCACCCCTCTGCCCACCGCAAAACATGCACAAACAGTCAGCGAAGCAAAGCAGTAGGTAAACGCCCACACGCTGTGGCAACAATCTGCTGCTTTCATATCAACTGCAACTCCTGCATTCGAGCACAAAGAGCAACAAATATAAAATAAAATATTTAAAAGAACTAGGTAAAGGGGAACAAAGGTTGGGGGAGAAGAAAAACTGTTTGAAGCAAAGAAAATGAAAAAAAAAGGAAAACAAAATAAAATGAAAACTATATGCAATTTGTTGGCTGGCAGTCACGCCCATTGGCTGGGCAGGAAGTGCAATAGTATCGACTATATGCCATAGCCACAGAATCAGCACACACAGATAATGCCACGCACACATACACAGGCACACACACACACACACACACACAGATACTTGGCAGGCAAATCTCAAACAAAAACAGAGTTCAAAGCGCAGGAAATTGAAAGTATTAAGAGAAAACAGAACCAATAAAAGTGAGAGAAAAGCAAAAAGAAAAATATTTTATACATAGAATAAAAATACAATTTAAAATCAATATAATTTACAACTAATTAATTAAAATTAAAACTAAATATATTAACTATAATGCATATAATTATAAAAATAAAAACAGCTGTACTTTATACAGTAAACACTCCTATGAGAGCAACAGTGTAATGCTAGAATTAGTTCAAATGAAGGAAAGTAAAAGTATTTGTCGACATATCTTAAAATTTAGCTAAAAAGCGCACATAATTATCGCTATTTATTGACGACATTTTATTCTTGATTCACCTGTAGATAGATTGTAATTATATATACTATTTGTAATGATGAATTTGAATTTATTTCATATTTCCTTTACACCAGCAAAAGTAGTTCGTCATAAGTTTGAATAAGTGTATTAGAGCTGTACCTAATATTTTGTACACAACTGTAAATTCTAATTATTTCATAGAAATCTGAATATCTCCAACAACACAAGAAGCAAAATAACATTAGCAATGCACAAAAAAAAAATAATAAACAAATGTTACAAAAAAACGAAAGAAAAAAAATATCTAAAAGAAAAATTCTGGAAAATCAAAGCTGCGAATAGGTCACAAAAAACACATGAAACAACAGCAACAATAGCACCACCAACAACAACAACAGTAACAAAAATTGACTTTAGTTTTATATGGAGAATGTTTGTTGTTTTTTGTGTTTGTTTTTTTTTGTGTTATTTTTTCTGTTGTTGTTTTTTTTTTGTTTTCATTTTGCCGGAAACTGTATGTCTCTTGGGTGCCATTTTCCATCCATTACTTAGTTGCTGTACATTGTTGCTGTTGTTGTTGTTATTGTTGCTGTTGTTTATATTGTCAAAGCACAGAGCATAGCGGTTGTAAATAAAGTATAAAAAGGAATTTAAAGACCAACAAACAGAAAATGTTGACAAACTCTACAAAAAACTTTACGCACTTGTAGGTTATGTTATTTAATAAACAAGTTATCGTTATCAATTTCGACTATGCATAAACCTTAAAGATTTAGTTACTGTCATATTTAAACAAAAAGTATAATAATTTATATGTTTACTGAGGTATACGCTAAAGTCAACTGCTTGAACAAATTTCGATTGGTTTATGCCTATCGAAATTTAGATTAATATTTAATCAAGGTAAAAGCCCAACTGAGTTCTATCGCCCAACTCTTTAAGCTGTACTTAAAAGGTGAATTTAATTGTTTATTGAAAATTCTCTTCAATTACTTACAAAACTTAATATCGATACCTTATCGTGCCACACATGAGGCAACTTTGTTTTATCTATATACTTTATAGTCCCATCAAAAGGACAGGCAAAAGAAGTATAGGTAAACGATTTTATCTTATATTGTTGTTATCGATAATTTGGTCTGTTCAAAGTAAAGATGAAGATGAAGATACTCAAATCAAAAATAGAAGGTGAATTTAATTGTTTATTGGAAATTTCTCGTCAATTAGTTATAAAAGTTAATGTCGATAACTTCTCATGCCACACATTAGGCATCGGAAAACATACATAACTTCGTTTCGTGAATTAAACGATATTTTCTTATATAGGGTGGCCCATCTAGCTGTTGCTTTTTGAACTATTGATAATTTTGACTTTCACATTTCGAATGTCATTGTCAATGTGTCAGATATTTAGAAGAAGGTTTGCGGCTTACGAAATGGTTAAGAAAAAATTTTGAAAAATATATACTCATTGTTTTTTATAGCGATTTTAAAACGCAAATCTTTCATGAACCACCCTATATTGTTGTTATCGATAATTAGGTCTGTTAAAAGTAAAGAAGAAGATGAAGTTACTTAAATCAAATTGTTTGTAAAAAACACAATTAAAAGATAATGAATTCTTGCAACAACATACGATAGCTCTAGGGGAGACAAATCGATAATTATAACAAATGAAGATGAAAGGAAAATAACTCTTAACTTTTTAAGCTGTACTAAGAAGGTGAATCTAATTGTTTATTGGAAATTCTCTTCAATTACCTATAAGTTAATATCGATATCTTATCGTGCCTCATATAAATCACAGTTAAAAGATATTGAATTCTTGCAACAAAATTCGATAGCTCTTGGAGAGGCAAATCGATAATTATAACAAATGAAGTTGAAAGGGAAATGAATGTAATAAATGCTCATAAGTTTTACTTAGTTGCTAATTAGATTCCTTGTCTTATTATCGATTGTTAGTAAAGCTGATTAATGATAATAATATTATTATTATTATTATTATATATTTAATATTCTAATTAAAGGGAAATTCAAGTTAATGTTAGCCTTTTGCCTGTGGCTGATTAACCTGTATTTCTTTTTTTGTTGGGGCTTTCAGTTTGAGTTTGAGTTTGATGTGGAATAACCGCTTAGTATCCTGGCAACCATCTTGACAGATCTCAGAAGTTTGGTTTATGCAAATGATGTTAAAGGACAATGCAAACGGTAAACGTTAAATGGTAAATGGTAAATGGTAAAACGGTAAAGTGCGAACAGGCCTCGCAGCTAGAAGCCATAAACGTAAATGTAATCTAGACACAGCTGTGTCCTTTAGAATCTGCACCTTGACAGTAGATGCGTGGGCTTAGGTTAGGGGCAGGGCGGGGGGTCGTTGGGTTGAATAGATGGTACAAAAATAGCAGCGGGCGTTGCCATAAAAATTAGCCAAGAAGCAGCAAATATCAGCGCATCCAATTGCTAGTAGTTGTTGGTGTTGTTGTTGTTTGCTACCGTTGCCGTTGGGCAAGTGTTGCCGGTATGCGGTATGCAGGATGCTTGAAATGCTCCACGGTCTACGCTGATGGATAGCTCTCGAGGCGACTATGGCCTTGAGTAACAAGCGTTGGATAATTGCAATGTTGGTCGCAGGTGTCGGATACTAGAATATGGTTTGAGGTTTGTGCGCTATGAGTTAAAGGTTTGGTGGGGTTTTCTTTTTATTTTCTATGGATGGGATGTAACGGGCAGCAGGTATCGAGTCACGAATGTCAGCTTGTACCATCTTTTCGTACACTTTGTTGTACACGTTCTCTTATTGGATTGCTTGCAAGAAATTTGAAACTTTCTTGGGGACACTAACTGACGGACCCGCGACGCACCTGAGCCAACTCAAGAGCCAATAACAAAATGCTAGCCAACAACAAGCCGTCCAACTGCACCCAGTTTTTGCCAGCTTGCAACTCATTCCCGTGCGGCGGGCCATTGAAACGGCATAAGGTTACTGCGAAACGGATGCCAGACAAAACGTTATAACTAAAGTATGCTTGCTGAATTTGACAGTATTTGACGGTGATGGTATGTGTTTGTGTGTGTGTATGTGTGTATGTGTGTATGTGTGTGTGTGTGTTTGAGTGGGTGGGTGGAGGTGGGGGGTGCAACAGTAGAACGCAGCATACATAAGTTCAATGTTGCTATGAATAATCTTGTAATCAAAGTTGCCTTATGCCATTCGTCGCTAATTACACTTATCAACCAAATTAAGATTAAGTTTATATTTAAACAAATTTACTTTATCAAAAGTTAGATTTATTATCAAAGTAACTACTACTAAATACTATATGCATAGTTACTGTACTCTAAAGCAACGTTATCAAGACTCTCTGTTTAGCATATCCTTCAAACTCTTACACTCTCTGTCTCTCTCTCTATATATATATATATATATGGGATTAAGTTTTGAATCTAACAACCTTAAGCTTAAGTTCTTGTTACACAGTGTTAACTGAGACGTCAGTAGCAGCAGCAACAGCAACAGCAGCAGCAACATAACCAGCAGCAGCATCAGCATTAAACAGAGCCCAACACTTGACCCAGCTTAGGTGAGGGCGATAGCATCAGCGTCAGCGTCAGCGTCAGCGTTAGCGTCTTGCATCTTGCGTTGACGTTGGCGGTGACAGCGGTGGCGGTGGCGGTGGCGGTGGCGATGGCGGTGACAGCGGTAAAGGCTCTATAGCAAATGCAAATGCAAATGCAAAATTCAACTGCGTGAAATGATACGTATGGGGTAAAGGGCAAATGGGAAGAAGGAGATAAGCAGCAATGCGTAAATGAAACTTTCAAGTGCAATGCGCAACACAAAAACAAAAACAAAAACAATAACAAAAACAAAACAAAAGCACAAACTAAAACAGAAGAAGCGAACTATGAAAGCGGCAGAGTTAACGTTGGCGTCAAAGCAGCAGCGGCAACAGCAGCAATAAAACCTAAGAGCGCGCAGCTTTGTATTGCTGCGCAAAGAGAAAAGTAAAAGAGCGAGAGAGAGTGAGCGAGTATGACAGTGGGGGAGAGAGAGAGAGGACGAGAGAGTGTGTATGGAAACTAACGGCATTTTAATGCTCGCTCTCCACTCATACTATCTCTCTTACTCGCATGTTAACAAGCTGTGCTATTGTTGACGTTTGTCTAAGAAATGAAACTCAATTACAACAACTCAAGGAGAAGCAACAAGAATTGGCAGCAACAAAAACCGCAAAGGCAACAACAGCAATAACAACAACTGTAAGAACAAGAAGAAGAACAACAATATCTTATGCAAAAAATTTAAGTAAAAAAAATCTAAAATTTTGACAAAATTGCAATCGGCAAACGCTTTAAGCGGCTGCTCTCTGCGCACGCAGCCTCCCGATATTAACAACAACAACAACAACGAGAATACAAAAACAATAGCAATGCCAATGGCAATAACAAATACCGACAAATACAACAAGAAGAACAATAACAAAAGCGAAAACAAACGAAAACAGTTATTGCCATACAATCGTAAAAATTGAGCTGAAGCTTTAGCTATGTTAAACTTCAGCATCGCATATGATGCACAGCCTACATAGCAGCAACTTTAGCATCAGCATCAGCATCAGCATCAGCATCAGCATCAACATCAGCGTCAACAACAGCGTCAACGCCAGCGTCTACTACTATTTTTGCGCACTTCATTCACATAGAATAGCAATAGGCAAAGCGCCGCTCAGTCTCCACACAGCTTCCGTTGCTTGGCGTGCTTTGGCTTTGGCTTTGGCTTTGCCTTTGGCTTTGGGTTTGCATTTTACTTTTGCTTTTGGCGGCGTGCGTGGTCGGTCGGTCGGTCGGTCGGTCGGTTGGTTGGTTGGTTGGTCAGACGGTCGGTCGTTTGGTTGCTCAAACGTTCGGTCGATGTCGTCGTCGTCGGCGTCGTTGTCGTCTAACGTTGCTGTCGTTGCTCTCAGACAAAACGTTGGCGTCGCGCGTCGCTGACTCGTTGGGGCCAGTGTTGTGCGGTCGCTGCAGCTGTGAGCATCGCGAGAGCGTGCCGCGTCGCTGTCGTCTTGATACATGTGTGTGCGTGCGTGCGTATGTGTGTGTGTGTGATAGACAACAAACCGCCTCGCGCGTAAAAGAATCAAATACAAAATAGCTCTACAAATTGTATGCATTTCTTTTATTTTTGAAAAATTTTATTTATTTTTTTTTGTTTTTGTTTTGCTTTTTTTTTTTTTTTTTGCAAGTGCTTGGCACCGCTGCGGGCCGGCGGCTGCCGCAATAGCATTGACCACGCCAATGAAAGAGGCGCACAAAGCAAACAAAAATTACATAAAACAACAGAAAATCAAATAAAAAGAAAATAATATAAAACAGAATCAAACAGCGGGTGGGATATAGGCGGAAAGCCCAAAAAGCGAATCTAAATTAAAATCGTAAATCAACACAAATCACACAGCGGCAACAGCAGCAGCAGCAGCAGCAGCAGCAGGAGCTGAAAAAGAGGAAGAATTACCAAAGAAAAAATTAAGGAAAAAAAAAATAATAATAGTAATAACAATAACAATAACAGCCGCTTATCAAATGCCGCGACGTCGACGACGTGCGCCGCGTGCGTGAATGTGCGACGGTGTATGTGTATGTGCATGTGTCTGTATCTGTGTCCGTGTGTCTGCATGTGTGCGTGAGTGTGCGGCAAAGTTTTGAACTGGCGGCCAAAGGCGACAACGCCGCCGCCGTCGCCGCCGCCGCCGACGCAGCAGCAGCAGCAGGTGCAGGTGCAGGTGCAGCGCCAGCAGCGCGACAAAGGCGAAGTCAAAGTCTTACAGCAGCCGCTACAACAACAGCAACAACAAGAGCAACAATAACAAAAGCATTATCATCAACAGCAGCAGCAACAACAGAAGCAACAACAACAGCAACAACAACAACAAAAACATCAACAACAAAAACATCAACAGCCGTTTCAACACAAACAGCAGCCACATTTAGAAACAGAAATTTACTTAAAGCCACAGCCAAAGTTAAAAAGAAGAAAAAGTGGAAGCAAATCAGTTTTGTTGATGATACGCTGCAGTCGACGTCGCTGTTAGTGCCAACGGCAGCATCACAGCAACGTAAACGCTCAACTTGCAGTGCACCACCAGCTCTTGGTACCGGTACGGCATCCACCTGTACCGCACGTACCCACACCCATACGCATTCTACACATACAACAACAGCGGCCAGACGTTTGAGTAAATTTTTAAAGCAGACTGCGCATAAAACAAGCAGCGCAGCAACGGCTAATGAATCAGCGTCGACAGCGCAACGACGCAAATCGTCAGCTGCATCGATCATAGTTGAAACGGCATTAAATGCAGCCGCTGGCCGCTGTGCGGGTGGACGTGCCGATAAAGAGGAAGCAGAACAAATAAATTCTGAGCATATTACAAGTCGTCATAGCAGCAGCGCCACAACGGGCACAGCAACCGAAGATAGCAGTAATTGTCATACAAATACAAACGCAACAACTGCATCAGCATCAGCATCAGCATCAGCAACTGCAACTGCAACTGCAACTGGAACTGCATCAGGAACTGCATCAACATCAGGATCTGCCACAACATCAACCTGGTGTGGCAGTATTAATTTTCTTGTTTATATGGTCTGCTCATTTTGCTGTTGCTGCTACAATTTTCGTAACTCTCCATCAAGGTTAGTGTCTACATATGCTACAATATATATCTTTCTCTCTCTATATATATATATATATATATATATAGATAACTGAACTATACGTATATAGTACAGTATATAGTACAGTAGAGTATCCATGCTGAACTTTAGAAACTAAATTTTAAAACAAATTTTATTTACACTTCACATTCAATTGATTCTTTTTTTCTTCCCCCCTCCCTCAACAATTTGCTAAAGAAATTTCATAGAATAATTGCAAATGAAACTGTTAATTATACAAGTAATTGTAATAAAAAAAAATTTTAAACTATTACATTATTGTTTAAGTCTAAAATAAATAAATAAATAAATAAAATTAAACTTGTCTGATATAATAATAGTCAAACCTATAAAGAGTCAGGTTTACGAACTGGTTCTCTGATTGATTTTCGAATCACATAAAAAAAATTAAATAATTATCAGATTGAAATACAAAATTTAATGCACTTTGATTTACATTATATAATATACATTATACAAATATAGATAGATATATATATATATCTATATATATTTAACTGATTTACATTGGATTTACGTTTCAGTTCATTTGAATAAACATACCACGATTAATTGTGTTAAATGTTAACAGTTATTCGCTCTATGAAAATCGCATTGAAAAATTTCCATTTAAACATTTTTCAATTGATGATTTATTAATTTTATTGAATTTTTATTTGATATCAATGATTTGCTACTTTATATATATATATATATATATGATACCCTGTATATCATTGATATTCCTGCATTGGGTATGCTTAGATTTATATAATTTTCTAAATATCTCACATATTTCATATAACGCAAGCAATAAAACTCTATAAAAATTTAAAGGAATATAAAATATATATTGAAAAATAATTTATGCTAAAAAGAGAACTGTGTACAGTGAAAATTGCATTTAGTGAACGATTATTACTGCTGTAGCTCTGCATTAGAAGCAAGTTTAGCTTATTTCTTGCATGCAATAATGCATACAAATTCTATCAACATATCATAATATAATATAATAACAATATGTTTCATATACTAAAACATAATCTATTGTTGATTTATAATTTTAAATTTAAATAGTAAATTTATATAGTAAAAAAAATAACTATATAAACATTTTTGCAATTTAAATTGTTCAGGTTAAATTAAAATACATATATATATCGCTTATATGCAAAACCTATAATGTTTGCATATTCGATATTTTCTTTTAAGCAATCATAAGTTATATGCAAATACGTTCTATTTAAATAATTATTATAAATTAAACAATATAAATAAAAAATAAAAACAAAATATTAAACATAATATTAAATATAAAATGAGATAAAAAAATTTTCATATTGCTGTCCTACAGCTTATAATTTGTTTAAAACCGATAAAAATTTATATGAACTGATTCCAAATGAACGATTTTTTATGTGTTTATACACAATATTTTCTTATAAGCAATTTTTTTGCATTTATGAGGCTAAATTAAGTTCTAAATAGTTTAAGGATTTTTAAAAATAACATAATTTTGCATTTAAGCAATATTTGCATATAAGCAGTGCGTCTAATAACCGATATATACTATATATAAATTCATGCAATATATTTTTAACTTTTATAATCGGAAAAGAACGCTTCGATTTATTGTATAAATTACTATAGGAAACTTTATTTTGCAATCTTAGCGATAAATTTGTTATGGAAAAAAAACAAAATTTTTCATTTTTTATGAACCGTGAAATTAATAGGGAAAAACAATAAAAATTTAAAATATATTTTAAAGGTTTTTTTTACACATTAATTTATTTTTATTATTAACTTTAATTATTAACTTTAACATATGTTTTACCAAATGCATAAGGTGCAATTTTTTTTTTTAATTATTATTATATAGTACAGTAGTAATTGGGTACAGGGTATGCAATTATTATAACACTTGAAGTTAAAACATTATTGTTGTTTTTGTTTTTCTCGTCCATTTGTAATCAGCGCAAAACTCTAGCTGACCATTAACCACAAACACCCACCGTGCCTACCCGGCTGCCGCCATCAACAATCCCAGCAGAATCCATCAAACATTCGGCCTAATGGCCGAGAGGCACTCGTTGCTATGAAACCCACTTGGGACTAATTATTAGTTCCATTTCCATCTACCGTTCATCAGTCGCAGCGCACAGTCATTGAGCGCAAGCGGGCGAGATGATTCTATAAAGATGTTGAAATGAAGGGAGAAGGAAAATAGTATAACTGTCGTCACATATCGTCAAGTGGATGTGTTGACAGCATTGAATGGTTTCTGACAGGGGTAGCAGTAGGGGATCTGATTTCGGACAGGCAGGTCAATCAAATTTTTAGGCTTAGATTAGAATTCTATGTATCATTCGTTTTGTTCTATGCGCAAGGTCAAAGTTCAAGGTTGCAGCACACACACACACACACACACACACACACACACACAAACACACAAACACACAAACACACACACACACACACATACACAGACCAACATACAGAAATGAATTCCAGCACCAATAATTCCATTCCTAGAAAATGCTTTTGTTTTTTTTTTTATTTGTTACTTTTGTCAAGTAACTGTACTTCTATTAAGCTCTTTTCAATAGTGTAAAATGCAAAAAAAATAGAAAAAAAATAATAAAAAAAAAAAACTGTAAGACTTGTCAATCGCATCAAAAAGAAAGAACGAAGAAGCAGCAACAACGTGATAAAATCCCAATAAGAAGTTGAAGAAGGGAATAGCGTCAAGCACAAGCACTGTGTCTGCATTGTCGCTGCTACCTTATTCTGCCTCTCTCTCTCTCTATCACACATTCACACACACACACACACACAGAGTCACTTACTGCCTCTCTCTCTCTCTGTCTCCCTCACTCTGTCTATTAATTTTTCTCTGTCACTCTCTCCTCTTTCAATTCGTCTCTTACTTTGCTCACGCTTAGCGCTGCGTAGCTGCGCTGCTGCTTCATTGAATTGCCTGATGTGCCATTCTCACCGTTTCACTCGGGGGCCGGTCCGTCAGGTGCCGTTATTATTTGATAAGCGCACGCGGTAGCTGCGATCGTTGTTGTTGTTGTTGTTGATTATAGTTGTTGCTGTTGCTGTTGCTATTGCTACTGATAAAAAAAGGTGTCGGCATGCTTTGTAGCTGCTGCCCAACTGTAAACAAAACACAAATTGTTGTTACCATTTTCTTACTGTTTTTTTTTTGTTTTGTTTATCGCAAATAAAATAAAAGAAAAAACAACAAAAAAAAGTAGCAGCCAAAGCTTAATAAAGTTATTCAAACACTCAATACGTCTACCGATATTCGTTATAACTACATTAAATAATTTTTTAAAATAGATATTTAAGGTTTAATACACACCTATTAAAAGAAAGAGAGAGAGAGAGAGAGAGAGAAAAAAATAATTAAAACAATAGAATAATTAAATAATTAAATACTAAAAGTTAATTTCTTTATACTCGAATCGTAAGTTATATACAATTATTACATTTTGGCACGTTTAAACATGTTTGCTTGAGTATGTGTCTGGCTGTTGTATGTGTGTGTGTGTGCTTGTGTGTGTGTCAAGTCATTGTACTTTTGTAAGCTGCAAGTTTTGCCGTCGACGCTGTGTCTGCCTTTGCATTTAGGGTCTGGCACTCTTCTCTGCTTGTAATTGGATTTCCGCTGTTTACCAACAAGAAAGAGTAAGGGAGATATACAATAAAGACAACGAAAGTTAGACAGAAAGAAGGCTACAAATGCGGCAGCTGTTTGATGATGAATTTCATACAAAACGGAACGTTGCTACTGCTACTGCTACTGCTGCTGATGCTGATGCTTTTGGCGCCGTTTCCGTCGTCATTTTCGTCATCGTCGTCTTTGTCTTCGTATTCGCTGTTGCCAATGCCGCTTGCTGTTGCCTTTGCCGTTGCCGTTGCCGTTGCCGTCGCTGTCAGCGTCACCATCGAATTACAACTTTCAATTTCAATTGCCAAATGCTCTCGCAAGGCATTGGCACTCATTATGCTAAAGCACGTAATAAAACGGTTTGGGCCACCCAAAAGCACCACCCAACAAGAACACGCGACAAAGCTCTCACGCATGGCGCCGCTCTTATGTGCCGCTCTCATGTTGCGCTCATTCATTTTTAGCGACAGCTTCGTGTGCTGATTCGACATCGTTTGCATTTACGTTTCGTTTCGTTTCGTTTCATTTCGTTGCGCTGCTTTTAATGCTGCTGCTGCTGCTGCTGTTGTTTCTGCTTCTGCTGCCTAGTATTGCCTAGTTCTGGTGCTGTTGCTGCTGCTGCTACTGCTACAGCTACAGCTACTGCTGCTGCTGCTGCTGCTGTTGTCAGTGAGCCGTTTTGAACGCGTTGTTCGTTCTTCGTTGCCGTTTCGTTTTCACATCATATAACGTATAAGCAACTTCGCTCGTGCGGCAGTTCGTGTGTATTTTCTTATGAAAAAAATTGTATATCGCTTTAAAATAATAATAATAAACATATTATTATATATATTTAATGCTATATAAGCATCGAAAATGAATTAATTATATAAATTACAAAACGTTTAATTTATCGAGCGCGCGCTTTTATTTAAAAACAAAATTATATTTTGTAATTTATTTGTGCGCGTTTTAATTTTTGTGTGCCAAAAAGAGTTGACCAAGGGGAATGCGGTATGCGGTGTGCGCTGTGTTGCAGCTAAAGCACTGCCAATGCTAATGGCAGTGGCAGTGCCACCGTCAGCGACATTAGCGACATCAGCGATATCAGCGCAGTCAGTGCCGTCCGTGCCGTCCGTGGCATCAGTGGCGTCAGAGGCCGGGGGCAATAAGCAACAGCACCAAAAACTAAACATTCAATCAAGTGTATAATTCGTTGAGTAGAGTGTACATAATAATATAACATATACAATATAAAAATGCAATGAACAAGTGCAAAAAAGCGAATGCTAAAAAACAAGTGAAACAGACAAATAAACAAAACGTACGTACCAGCGGCTACAACAAAACATACAGAGAGCGACAGAAACAGAGAGACACCGAAACAGACAGAGAGAGAGTGAACGAGAAAGAGTGGGAGCGGGAGAGGGAGAGGGAGAGAGAGCGCGCGTCGCAGCTGCTGCACAGCAAGAGAGCAAGAGGTAGAGTAGAACGCGTAAGCAACTACCAAAGGTGCAAACTAGCGTAAGAAAATAACAACAAAAATATATAAGAAAATAACGACGACAACGACAACGACGACGCCAACGTTGTTCAGCGAAATTAATTAGAAAAAAAAAAAAAAAAACAAAATACATATATAAAATCCCAAACGACCTCACGGCAAAAAATTTTAATGCTTTAAATTAATTGCGTCCGAGACGCGATAAAAAAAAAACACAAAACCAAAAAAAAAAAAAAATCGCACTAGTCGCGGCGACAAAACTGTTGATTTTTATCGCGGCGAAAACACGTAAAAAACAACAACAGAAAACGCAACTCAATGAAAATCTTTACTGTCACCCAAGTACATATACTACACACACACACAAACACACACACGCACACATGTGCATATGTATGTGCATGTGTATGTGCGTGTGTGTGCACAGCCGCCTTATAAAACGGCACTAAATTGTCATCGGGCTTCCCAAATTGTCGCGTGGCTGTTCGCTTCACATTTGTATTTGCACTTGAAAGAACAAGAGACACTTAGAACAAGGCAATGAATTAATAGTATAACGAATTTTGCATACTCTTTTTTATTATTTTTTTTATTTTTTTTTTAATAATATTGCATACATACATATATACATTAATGTGCATACATTTACATTAATATTAAATACAAACAATACCAATAACAATTCAATTGATTGATTGACATTCTATATAAAAATTTGTTTAAAAAATATAATATTATTATTAATATACCATAAAATGTTTGAGTAATTATCAAAAATGCTTTATTCTTTTTGTTTTGTTTTACTTCTTATCTTTATCATAATGAAGCAATTTAATTTAAGCAAATTATTTTTGCTAATTGCATTTTTATAAAGAATTTTGATAACTGCTTAGAAAAGTTTAAGCAATAATATTTATTTTGGGTTTTATCTTTTATATTTATAGATTCTATTGTTTTACAGTGCTTAAATGTTATCTATATAGTATATATGTTATATATATATATATATATATATAACATTATAGATCTTAAACACATTAATTTGATTTGATGGCTTGTCTTGTGACTTTGCTTTATCATATAGCATATATGACCTTTCGCACTTTAAGTTTAAGCTTCTTTAGTCGCATCTCTCGTTGTTTACCTTCCCCTCGTTTCGTGTGTTATTTAGCTAACTGCCTTCTCTTACTTTGCTGCTTTTGTCAAGTTTTGTGATCTCTTTAGCTGTAAAGCTTTTGCCATTCTTAACTTTAAAAAATACTTGACTTCTCCCTTTCCTTTCCTTGCTTCTTATTATTTCTTCTTCTTTTTTTTTTTGGCTACTGCTTGCTGCCTGCGCTTACAGAAAAGACAAGCCCAATATTTTTAACCTTACAAACTGACTGTTGTCTGTATTTGAGTGTGTGTGTGTGTGTGTGTGTGTGTGTGTGTGTGTATTGTAGAAGGAAGGCAGCTGTGCAGACTTTTTACTTCTATTTCAACTAATTTGATATCATTTATTTGCTGCCGCTGCTGCTGCTGCTGCTGCTGTGCATTCAAACGAAAACGAAAACGAAAATCAAATCAAATCAAATTGAATTTTCAGCACAGTAAAACGTTAGTGACTAACCCCAGCCATGCCCATACGCTTACTTAGCAAATGCGTCCCTACGTCCCCCTACTGCTTCCTTCAACCTCTTTGCTTACCGTATACTATCCTGCCCAGCCCAGCCCAGTCCTATCCCGTTCTATGCTGTACTCAACTGTCCCGCCAACAAACATACACACCAACTGTATATAAGTTGAATGGATTCGTGAATCAGTTGCTACTTCCTTCTACTCATCCCTTTTGCTATTACCCCACTACTTCCCTTTCTTCGTTACTGTCAGTGCGTCATCTTTCTTTCAACACTGCTGCTGCTGCTTGCTGCTCGCTGCTTGCTGCTTGCTGCTCATTGAGCGTCATCTAATGCGTTGCGTTGAGCTGCGTTGTTGCCATACTTCTGCACCAAACCCAAACCGATCCCATTACCAAACAGACCACTTCATCACTTCATCCAACTAAACTAAACCAAACCGAAAAAAGAAATCCAAACCCAACCCACCCACCGCTACGCTTAACTCCATCGACAGCGCTGCTTGCGTTCATTTCAAAAATTTCATTTAACGGCAAGCAGCTGGTGCTGCTGCTGTTGGTTGCTGCTACTGCCGATTGCCCTTCTTCAGGTTTGCCGGTCAAAATTTATATTCTATTTATTTGTCCAGCGAAATTCTATTTGCTGCTTCGCTTGGCCGATGCGACGCGTAAATTAAAAGCTGAGGCCAAAAGAATAGTAAACAAATAGAATGAAGAGTAGCATAAAAGAGGTCCAGAAATAACTGTAAGCAGCGGTGTGGGTTACCGCAACAACAAGAACAACATTTTCTACACTTTTTGTTCATCTGCTTTTGCTTCTACTTTTCTTTTTTTTTTTTTTTTTTTGTATTCTTACTTTTCTTACTGCCACTGTCAACGCTGGCGTCAACGTTAACGTCAACGTTAACGTCAACGTTGTCGCTGTTTTTACTTTGCATAAACCAAACGCAACAACTTTTTACCTAAACAAATCACAAAGTTTTTGGTCTTTCGCCAAGGGACATGAAAGGACAACACAGTCTATGTCTGTATGCGTGTGTGTTCTATGTGTACGTGTGTGTGTGTGCTTGTATGTATAGGGTAGAAAGAAGTTGCAAGCTTCAAGTTTTTCTTACTTAGCTTCTTGTTATTTATCGCCTGTGGGGAGGGAGGTAAAAAATTGATTGAAGTGCGGCAACATGGCCAACTGCAACTTTTGTCCAAAAATTTCTTTGCAACAATTAAGTCAATTATCAATAGAGCTGGGCACACTTGAAATAATCCCAAACTAAAGCAAATAAATCAAAGTAAAAGTACTTTACTTAAATTTGATTAACGATCTTTTATGATCAACTACGATGTATCGTTTACTTTTTGCAATTATAATAAATTTTAACTGTTAATATTCGCTTTGCAATTGCTTTTTGCAAATGATTGTTCAGATATCTATATCTATCTCTATATATACTTTATATATATGTGTGTTTATCTCGCGACAAGCTATGCCCGAAGAATTTGTACGTGTCAATGCGCACTTATCGTTAATTTTGTATACAATATATTATATATATATATATATATATATATACTTGTATTATATAAATATATATATATAAATATATTCATTATAACTTTTGTCACAGTATTTGCAAATTAATTCCTACCCATCACTTGTCACGTAGTGATTAGTGAACGATAGTGGCAGAGCCTTCACAATATTTTGACCGCCACTGTATGACAGTTTCATATAAAGTTTTTTATATAAACTCAATTCATTTGAAATTGTTATAACAAATTTGTCTAAATATCTATATATATATATATATATATATATTGGTATAAAGGGTATATTTAAGTGTTTTATATATACATGTGCTTGTACATGTATATGTGCATGTGTGTGTGTGTGTGTGTGTGTTTGATTATGTAAAAGTGTAGAGACTATAACACAGTTAAGTACAGCTACCCACAAAGGTAGGGCGCTGGCGCCAGCGCTAATTACATGCATTGCTAATTGCAAAAGTGTAGAAAAAAAAGGGGAGTATTAGTTAAGTAGGCATTTGCATATGTCTCGCTGATGCCTCAAGCTATTTATATGCCTTGCAACACACTGGAAAAAAATGGCTAAAAAGTCATTTTGATATGCTGGAAACATGATTAAGAATGTTGCCTTAGATATATATATATATATATATATATGTATATATTTGTAGGGTATTTGCCAGTCGCATACTTATGCTAAGCAAGCACTTCCACTTGTTGTTAATGCAAAAGCCGTAAGTACTTTTTTTTATAGCTTCAACTAGCCAAAGGTATAGATAGATTTAAATAATGCTAATGTGCCTTGCCCTACGCCCACACCAGCTTCTTTATACGTTGAGTAGCCACACCCATAAATCAGTAACCACTCATATATATATATATATATATATATGTATATATATGTGTATATATAATGCCCCATCAACGCAGAAACTGGCACTAATGTGGCAGCTAAGATATAATCAAGAATTTGCATATTTATTCTATTTTTATTTTTTCTCTCAGTGTATAACGATGACACATTTCAACTACATTTAATGCAAAAGCCTGAACGAATTATGTGATACACTTCCTATACAAATTATGCATTATGTATTTGATATAATTTTTAGAATGAAGGGAAACCCAAACTCAAATCTTCATAAATATTAAAGCTATTCCATTGGGTAAAGTCGAGCATAACATAATCAATCAACAAACACTCAATACCAGCAACAACAACAACAACAACAATAGCAACAACAGTTAGTTGAAGTAATATATGCACTTAAATTTGTATAATCAAAGGATATATAGAACGCTGTATCCTTGAAAGTACTTATTCGATTATTGTATGTAACGAGTAGTTTAATCATCGATTGAATTTGCAGTCAATTTTCTATGCGTTTTTTATTTTTCTCTGTACATGTATATATTTTTTTTTATTTTGCTATTTACAAATTGTCATCGCTTAGCCATTCGTTTGTTTCCATTGATTGATTGATAGATTGATTGAGGCACTCACTCACACAGTTTGCATTCAAATGACTTTGATTGACTAAATGTCCTCGTTGTCAGCGCTCGTTTGGGTTTTCTCTTTTTTTTTTTATGTTTTCTTGTTTTTGTTTTTTGGTTTTTTTTGTTTCTTACATTTTTTATGCACTTTTATGCAATGATTTATTAGCCAATTGCATTAGCATGCAAACCGTTATGAGATACAGTTAGTGTGGGGAGTGAGATTGAGCATGAAAGATTGCTAGATTGGCAGATTGAGAGACAGAGAGAGTGAGTAACAGCTATAGCACCCATCGTATACTACTTCCTTACATCTCTATATAACTATACCCAAGTGCAGGCACAACTACAAACAAAACACACACACACACACACACACAAGCATACCGGAAAATACAAATTTATTGATTTTGTTTTGGCGGTTTTGCACTTTTAGCTACAAATTTTTTTTTTTATTTTTTTTTTTGCTTCTTTTCCATGCTGCCTTTATGCTTATTTGCCATTTGCACTAAAACTTTGTCCATCGCACACACATACACAGCCATACACACACAGAGCGCAACATAGAGTAATACTGCCAATACATTGACACCCACACCCACACCCACACCCACACACACGCAACATCTCAGCTTGTTAGCCAACTCCCGGCTTTGGGGGTTGGAAGTCTACGGGCTTTGGCTTGCGGTTTGCAGGACTTTTAGCGATAAAAATTTTATTTATTGATTTTCATTTATGCTTTTCATACGGTATACACATTCAACTAAACAGCTGCTATCACCACTAACCCCCCCTCCCCTCCCCAAACTCCTCTCCACCCAATAACCATCGTAACCCATTTTCCATTTGGCATTTACCATTCAGCTTCCAACTGGGCAAATATTGCGTAGTATCCCATGGAAACCCGTTAAGCAATTACATATATTACCAACTAAAAGCGGCTTTAATGGCTTTCTTCTATTGAAAAACTTGTTTATTAATCAATTAGTGCCTAACCCCAAGCTATTATATATATATGTATATATATATATATATATATATTGTATACCGTTATGGAAGCATATACATAGTTTACTTTGTACCCAAACAAATTTTTTTTTGCTTACTTTCTGCCGTCCTGCAAATAGCAACAATTTTTGAATTATTGATATTAATATTTATATTGATTCAAAGGTTTATTTTCCATTTCTCAATTCTTGTTTGAATTTCATACCCCAAAATTTGACGTAGCAAGGTTATCAGCAAGTATATTCATAGGAGTGCAAATTTAAAATCAACTTTTTGGGCATCAAATTTGAAACGATTTCTTCCACTTATTAAACTGATTGATAAAAGAATTCTTTTCAATTTATTAGAATATGGATAAGGATCTGATTGAAGGCACATCTTTCTGAAGGCATCTTCTTATAGGCAGCTCTAAGCTCAGGGTAATATTGTAAAGGAATCTGCCTGAAGATAACATACTGTATATAATTCTTAGAAGTTTACTCTCCAAAGATATCTTTCGCTGAGTATATATTCCTTTATATATGTATATCTCCATGAAGGTGTCTTTTGGAAGATATCTCATAGAAGGCGTCTTCTAGAAAATGTCTCCTTAAATGTGTCTACTAGAATGTCTCTCCCAGAAGATCTCCTCCATGAAAGTGTCTTAACAGAGATGTCACGTAAAACGAATTTCCTGAATAACGTCTTCTCGAATGTATCTTCTAGAAGGAATTTCTTCCAGGACTTTTCCTGGAAGGTGTCTAACCGGAAGTGTCTTTTGAAGCTGTCTCTTTGAAGGTGTCTCCTTAAAGATGTTTCCCAGAAGGTGGTTCCCTGATAATGTCTACCTAAAGGAATTTGCTCGAGGACGTCTCCAGGAAGGTGTCTTTTAGGTGGAATTTCTCCTAGACGTTATCCCCAGGAAGATATATTCCATAAAAGTTCTCCTGGCAGATATTTCTTCTAAACTTTAACCCTTTCAAGATATTTCCCTAAAAATATCTGACATAATTAATCTTCCAGCTGTTATCCTTGTGTAAATATATGCCTTTGTTATCTTTACTCCTCGGTTGTAGTTTTGAGTACAGGACATCAAACAGTTATTTAGGAACTTTTTGCTCTATAAAGCAACTAAATTTGTACTAAAAGTCTTAAGCAGTTGTTGAATTTTAATCAATTTAGATGAGTTCTGGCTTAGAGGATTTAACTCAAAAGAAATTGAATGAATCAAAGCTTTCCTTTAGCTATTGTAAAATCCTTTTTGGCTATTTCTTTGTTGTTTAAAGAAGGAAAACACATTTTCTTTTTTTCTCTTAAATTTTTGTAAAATAATTCTTGAAATTCTTTTTACTTCGACTCGTTGTTTACTCCTTTTGGTGTTATCATTGTTTGCTTCTATGTTTATGTTGCCTTCTGCTTTTTATATATTAATTAAATTCTTGTGTTGAATTTTCAAATGCTACTGGAAAAAAGCCTTAAAAAATTTAGCTCTGTCTTTGTATTGGTGTTGATGCAGCAAGGACTTTGTTATAGATATTGCAGTATATATTTTATTATTATTATTATCATTATTATGTTCATTATTATTATATTATATCAACATAATTGAACAAAAATTAAATTAAAATTGAAGCAAATGAAAAAGAAGAAATAAAAACAGACACAGAAAAGAGAAGAAAAGAAATGGAATCAGTGCAGCAACAACGTTTATTGCGTCATGGCAACTGGCTGAAGGATACTCAACGTGTTTCCTTTTTTTCTTCCTTTTCTTATTTTTTCATTCTTTACACGTTTTGTCTATGTGTAAGTATGCGTGTATGTGTGTATGTGTTTTCCCCTTACGTCTAGCAAACAGGTGAGAATTTTACTTCTGTTGCTTCTGTTCTGCTGTTGTATATATATATATATATATATATATATATATATATATTTCTAAATGATTTTAAATACAGATATGAATGAGGAATTTTTGAAGAACTCACTTCGAATATTTCTCTTGCTTTCTATCTTTGTATCTATCTCACTGTCTTTCTGTTTGTCCGTCACTTGCTCTTTTCTCTATTTGTTTTTCTCTCAACAGATAAAACCATTTCTTTTTTTTTTTAAATATTTTGTTCTCTTTCATCTTTTTTATTTTATTTTTCCTTTTTTTAAAAAAATTTTCATCTATTTAAACGTTCTTATTAACATTCTTTATTGTTCCATTTTATTTTTTAGGCAGGAGTAGTATGCTTTTGCGGATTGATGTCCTTTTTCATATTTATATATATATACATATTTTCTTTTATTTTCTGTGGCACATTGTCGACAGGAGCAACAGCAGCAGCATGTGGATTTTAATTTCCGTTTTCCGTAACATGCCACTGTCATCGTTATCGTCACTTTCATCGTCATCGTCATCTTCATCGTCATCATTGTCCTTGTTGTACCTATTCCTGTTTTTAATATTTATCTCTTATCAAGTATTCATCCGCCAAATACTCTAAGCCTAAGCATATTATTATTCTCTTTTCTGATTTTCCAATAAAAAATTTACTTTTTCTTTTGTTAAAAATAAACCAGAAAAAAAATGTTTCGAAAGTAACTTGAAATAGTTAAATTAAAAGAATATTAAAAGGATTTTTCTAATTTTTCTTAAATCATTTGAATATTCTGAGTGATCCTTGCATCTAATGTAATTCGCTAAGGGACTCATTAGCTCATTAATAGAAAAAGTTCTGTCATTAATACTTTGCCTGCGGAATTGAAATATAAATATAAATAAAATATAAGAATATAAACAAAAAGAAAAAATAATTATAAATAAAAAATACAAAATTAATATAATAAAATAAATAAAAAATATAATAAAAATATAAAACAACTATTAAACATTTATAAAAATAAAAAATGATAATAATATATATAACATATTTCTTTTTTATTTAAAATAAAAATAAATAGTAGAATATATAAAATAAGCAAAAAAGAAAAATTTAAGTAAATATAAAAAATATAAAGTATTAAGAAAATATAAATTATATAAAAAATTAAAGAAATGAAATGTATAAAATAAAAACCAAATTATAATATTATTTATAAAATAAATTTAACCGAAAGAAGTACGTAACAAAATAAAATATAAAAGTATAAACTATATAAAAAATATCTACAAAATATATAAAATATATGAGCTTAATATAAAAATTAAAAAATATAAAATGTATGATAAAAAATTTCAATAAAATATTAAAAATATAAATTATAAAAAATAAACAAAATTAAATAAATCAAATTTTTAATCAAAATTAATTTAAATGAACATTGGTTTATAGAAAAATAAAGAATATCATATAATAATTAGAGTATAAATCTTTTGTTACATATATATATATATATATATGTACATTTGTATATATTTAACTATTATTCACTGTAATTAGTCAGAGATTATATACCTGATTATATTTTACGATTTGTATTATTTTTTCGATTTGTATTTGAATCTTTTGTGTAACTTTAACAAAAGAACACAGTGAGAGAAGGAGGGAGAGAAAAAGAGAGGGAGGCAAAAGAAACAGAAATGAAAAGCAGTAAAATTGTTAATAATTTCTGTTTTATTTATCTAAACATCTGTTGATCATTACAAGTTGCATATTATAACAAAAGCAACTTACAACAATAGAAACTATAACAATTGCAATTATATAGAGCAGCTAATGAACAACTGTATATTGTATAATATCTGGTTATTTCTATATACTATATATAAATATATATATCAACTAGTATAACAACAGCAGTGATCGCGTGATTTAGTTGACAATTTTCAGTGCAGTTTGTGCATTTATGAGTCATTTTCCAATTTTCTTATCAACTCTTGACCAGCTTTGCTTTATTTTATTTTATTTTATTTTTCCATTTTATTTCTTTTTTTTTTTTGCAGTAAATAAAGAAAGCAAAGTAAAGAAGGGAAAATAAAATAACAAATTTCCATTATCATTTCCATATTTTCTTCTTTTTTTGTTGTTTTTTTTTTTCATTTGCCAGCAGCTAGTATGCTTTGTCTTTGAGGGAAAAGTTTTTTTTTTGGTATAAAAAAAAAGAAAAAAGTTTTGCATAGCGCGCAATTTGTGGCAAGCAGAAGGCATTTGCCTTACCGCAGGATTTGGTAGCAGGAAGTATTTGAAATTGCATAAAGTCGCTCAAAAAGATTTCAATTAAAGTTGGTATACACAAGCCGCATTCATCCCCCCCCCCCACCCCCCCTAAACCGAAAACTTAAACTCAATTTCAATCTTCAAACCCAACTCCTGAGCAAAAGAAATGTCAGAGAGTCAAAGAAATCGTAATGACAAGGACATTCGATGATGTGGCATATAGCTAAAAGCGGAAGCTACACACAAAAAAGGGACCTAAATGAAGACCAATACACACACACACACACACATACACGCAGAAATATATATATATATATATATAATATATATAGCTATAAAGCTGCGTATCCTTGTTCAAGTCCAAGGATGTCTTTTAATAGATTTGTGTAAATAATCAAAGCGTGTAAATGCCAATTTTCAATGAAAACATTGCAAATGTCCAACCATTCTACTATGACACCAATACAATATCAATGTCCTGTAACGCAAATTATAACAAATACATACACACATATATATATATATATATATGTATAAACATCCTGATGGCATCCATTGAAATTTTGGTTGAAAATTGTATTTTTGTGTCACGTTAATTTTTAATCGATGAGCACTTGAACTCTGCAAGTAATTGCCACTAAATTTGTTTGCTTTGCCAATATATAAATTTAACTGTAAAATATATATATTTATATATACTTAAATAGCTGTTTATATATATATAAAAATGTTGGTAAACAGCATCAATAATTGATTTTGATTTCCGGCGTTTTTTGACTGTTAAAATGAATGTGAGAAATTCAACTAAAAATATACACAAAATTTTTACCAGCTTCTGCTGCTAATATAAAGGATCGCATAAAGGATAATTGTTTAGAGGATAATGTGTATATATAACTGTAAAGTATTATAACTATAACTTATGGTGTTTAAGTTACGATCTTCAAGCTGTGCCATAATTTATATAGTTGCGTTGCTTAAGTAAATTTTGTTGTACTGAAGAGAGCATTAAGAGAGAGTCAAAGAGAGATTTTGACCTCTCGCAAATGTTGGCTATAATTAGCGGTATTTAAAACCTTACTACATATAGCTATAGATTCTTTCTATACTTAGTTAAATTTAGGTTGGATTTAGCCAAATGTTTTAAGCCATCAAATTGATGGCCGATATCGCTTTGTGGCTCTTTGGGCGATTTAACGATGTGTTAACTTATTGAATACCAACAAATTTCTTTTATTTTTTTTTTTTTTGTTGCTGTTGTGGCATGCAACGGCATTCAATAGCTGTCTATTGTCTTAGGTAGATAAAGATAGAGCAATTGATAGAGTAATAGAGATAGCGAGAGTGTGAAAGTAAGTGTGTGTGTGAGAGAGAGAGAGAGAGAGAGATCTAAGTAAATAAAAACGTGAGTTGCATGGCATTAAAGTTGATCTAATGACCGCCTACGTGCGTTGACTGGCCAACTGGCATCTTATTTATGACCAAGTTGTCAACGCTTGTGGCATGGCAGAGCGGGTGTAGAGCGAATGGGCGTTTGTCAAGTATATAAAAAAAAAAGTGAAGTGGGCGTGCCACGTTAATGGCTACAAAGCGGATTAGCCAACAGGCCTCGCTGACGGCCCTGCGATGCGTATTGCTCAGCAAATACCGCCATGTGTATATGTATATGTATATGTATATGTATATATGTATATATGTATATATGTATATATGTATATGTATATATTTAAGCCAAAGAGCATTTTTAATGCAAATTGTTGAAATGCCAAAACGAATGCCGAAGGAGCCAACCGAAAAATAATAAAAAAAATAAATTTTATACATGTATATATATATATATATATATATATATAGATGTATATATGTATATATATATATATAAATAAATAACATTCATAGGACCACATCGGTCTTTTGTTACGCGCGCGCTTATTGCACAAACACAATCAAATTATCACTGAGGGATGCTTGTGGATAAGACGGGGGGTTGCTGTTAGTAGACAGCATTCAAAGTAAATGAAGGGTGTGAAGATGGGGTGTAAGGTATGTGTGTGTGGTGTGTAGTGTGATGTAGAAGGCATGCAAATGCCATGAAATAAAATTAAAGCACTTAAAAATGTTTCATTGCATATATACAGGCGCACAAACGAACTGCGATATGATGTAGCCAAAGCACACACCAAAAGAGAAGTAAAGAGCGAGAGAGAGAGATAGATAGAGAGAGAGAGAGAGGTAGGTGGGAAGAGATTGAGCCGACTTACGTTTTTGGCAGCAGCAACGCATAAATATTAATAAAGACATCAAAAATTGATTGGATCGTAAAGTCATAGACCTTTCACTACTCTCAGCGATGTGCGCATAAAAAAGTCTATATATATATATATATATATAGAGAGAGTCTAGATATATATGTATATATATATATATATATATATGTATATGTGTGTGTATATATAAAATCGGAAATATCTCACTTGAATACTATGAATATTATCTAAGCATTTGTGGCACACTAAACAATAAGCCCTACTATGCATGTGTGTGTGAATGTGGCAACGCTGCGTATGCGTAATATTTTTATGTAGTAGGAATGTAACAGAACTACAAAGCATTAAAGTTAAAGTATAATAAATCATATGTGTATTAATTATAACATAATTATAACTGCAATTGCCACAATATAACAAAATATATATATACATTTTTGGCTTAAAGTGTTTCTCTTCTTCTTTTTTTTTGGTCGTTAAGATCGCGCATATGTGTAGCCTACTTATGTGCGTAGATTGTTTTTTGTTTTTTTTTTTTTTTTTTGTATGTTTTTGCTTAACTGTTGAAACAGTGTGGCAACAAACTGTAAGAGGAGTGGCTTGTTGATGCCAGAGGGCTTAGGTTCATGTGTAGTATTATAGGTGGAAGGTTGTAGGTTGTTGGTTTGGGGGTTAACTTGAGTTGAGTTGCGACGAGTCGAGTCGAGTCGAGTTGAGTTTGAGTAGGAGTTGAACGCGCTGTTTTTTGGCTTAATGAGTTGCGCAAATGAAATGCAAACAAAAATATGTTAAAATTCAATTTCAACTTAAACTCGACAGTCAAAGAATAAAGGCAGAACGCAGTTTACGCACAAATTCACACACGCACACACACATGTATATATAAATACAGAAAGTTTGTTCTGATAAGTGGGTAGAGATAGAAGGTTATTGTGGGTTGAGTATGATATAAAGAGAAGACAACGTTCTGTGTATTTGGTTTCAAAAGGGTGAGAAAGTTATACAGCACTGTGGCAACATTGAAGTGGGGTAGCTGCTGTATATGGTGGGCAAGGGGTGGAGGGGGATGAGGGGCTGACAAACAGCTGTAAATTGTGCGGTCTCCTAATGGCGTTTGGCTTGATGTTGATTAGGCGTCGCTTCAGTTGATAAACTCGCTGTTAACCGCAAAAGCCCCATGCCACGCCTACAGCATACAGCATAACGCCCACACGTTACTTTTCATATGGAAATTTTGTTGCCGTCAACAACAACCACAACAACAACAACAACAACACAAACACACACAGATATACAACAACAAGCAGCAACCGAAAAAGTGAAACGTAAAACTTTTTGGCACAAATATTTTTTATGTAAATTGTTTTGACATTTATTCATTTATATGTGTACAAATATGTGCTTGTATGCATGTATGGTGGTGTGTGTGTGTGTGTGTGTGTGTGTGTGTGTCTTTCACACATGCTTTCGTTCTCTCTGTCTCTATCTCTATTGCCATCTCATATACACTGTTCTGCCACACAACCCTTCCCTTTACCCCTCAAAACATGTCGCTTGTCATTGTGTTGGCATTTTCATAATTTAACTTTCGAGATTTGCGTTTAACTGAAACCTGAGAGTTCAGTTCATTTATATACCCTGTAATCTACTTACCCAAATAGAGTATATATACAAATTTATGTATATATATATATATATGTATATTTAGCTGTATGTATGTGTATATATATGAGTAAAAAAAACAACTTTTAAATAAGTAAATTACAAAATATTTTCTTTCAATTTTTTGGAAGGCAACAGCTTATTGGCTCACAGTGGAACTTCCATCTAATGAACTGAATTATATTAAAATTAAAAATAATTATTATCAAACTTTTTGTTATAGTTTTTTTTTTTTAACAAATTTTATCAAACATTTTTTTTTAAATTTTCCTAGATTTTTTTCTATAATTTTTTTTAATATTTTTCAAAAATTAAAAAAAAATCATTTTATTTTTACCTAATTTTCTTACACTTGATATTAGCAATGAAAATGTGAGTTCAAAAGCTTTGCTACATTGTTTATTTACTAAATATTATTTTCTAACAGAAAATGCAGTTAATTAAGTACAATTTAAGGTACTTGCTGTGTTTATATCTAACCTTTTGACAATGCTTAAAAAGTTTTAAAATGCAAAAAGTAATGGAAAAATGTACAACTTTTCTTCAAATAATTTTGGTTAGAAAAATAAACTTAATTTATTTTACATTCTGCAGCTGCATTATAGCAGCATATATATACAATTATATAGCTGATCAGTCTATATATATATATATATTTGATATACAGATTTTATGTTGAATTTTTATCAAGGGTTATAGAATAAAGTTGTAATAAATATTTCTGTATTTCCTTTGCAAATGCATTTTTTTTTTGTATTTATTTTTCTATTTATAGGGTATTTGTTAGTCAATCATTTTTTATTTTTATTTATTTTAATATTGTTTTTGGGTTACTTTTTTTTTTGGTTTTTTGTTCGTAAGCAACTTGATTAGTGGCAAAAGATTTTGTTTTATTTTATTCTGTTATTCTTCGCTGCGTTATATGCTTATGGGGCAACCCTTTTTGCTTGCTGTTGTTGCAACAACAACAACGACAACAACAACAGAAACAGCAGTAACAAGAAGAATAACAGCAGCAACAACAACAGCAGCAACATCAACGAGCAAGCAGCAAGCAACTTGAAGAGGCTCAAGGATCCTTTGGGTGCCAAGTTGTTTTTTCTTATGTTTTTTTTTGTTGCTTTTCTCTTGAAGCTTTCACTTTTTTATCGTTGTTGTTGCTGCTCTTGTTGCTTTTTTTTTGTGCATTTTGTTAATGAGACTTTTCCCTCACTCAGCATGACGAGTGCAACAAACAAAACAAAATAAAGAACTCTTTGTTAATTACACTTACAAAATTCATTTTTGTTTTGCAGGCAGATCCTTCAAAGTAACAAAAAATAAAAAAAAAAAATGTTTTTGTCCTTTAAAAATTATTTTTCAATTAATTTGGAAAGTAAACAAATTATCTGAAACAATTAATAAAAAGTTTATATTAATTTTTTCTCAAAATTTAAATTATTTAAATAAAAATTATTTTGAAAATAATATTCCTAAGAAAAAAGAAAATAAAAAAAAATTTTCTGTTGGGTTGGCCAAGCTTTGTCAGTTTGCCAATTTGGCCACAAGGCGGCGTGCGAGTGTGTGAGTGTATATAAAACTTGTGCCAAAAAAAAAGGGCACATAAGAGGCATGAAGCAGGCTATATGAAGCATGCAGCAGTCAGTAGGCAGCAGACAGCAGGCAGTGGCAGGTATCAGGTGGCAGACAGTAGACAGCTCAGTTGGCGTTTTGTTAGCCTGGCTAAGAGTGTAACCAAAAGCAGTAGGTGTAACTGTTGTCGCACACTTAAATGTGGCATAGTCTTAAGGTCCTTGTGCCACTAACGTATCCGTTCATTCTACTTTTGCATACAGTATATATGCATATATATATATATATATATACATAATTTGTATAGTTGATGCGAGAGAATTTCTAGCAACTATTTTGCATTTGTCACATAAGTAGGATAACAGTGTCACAATGTCCTTTTTGCCATTTGATATGTTTATGTGTTGAAATGTTGTAAAAATTTCATTAAAAATTATTAAGGCTTTGTTTTGCTCAAGGATAACAAAGTGAAAGCAGTTTTTAAGTTGCTTCCTGGCATCCTTCTTTTACAGCAACTAAAAACCACTTACATTTCCTTTTTGAACTTACTTTCTTGAAGTCTTCTTCTTCTTCCACTACTAGTTTTTCTTTTTGGCTTTTCATTTGGTACTTGCACTTTATTGCAATCTCTTCAATTTGACTTTTTTTTTAATTTCTTTTGCCCATTGCTTCCACTCACTTTTCGTTCCTTTTTTTTTTATTTACGTTTTACCCTGCGGATTCCTAACAAATTTTTAGCTCTCTTATTGTCTACTTTTCTCTACCGCTGACGCTGTTGCCGCCGCCGTCGACGGTGCTGCTGCTGTTGCTATTCTCTCACATTTCTATTCATCTATTCATCTAGCTATCTGTCTTTATCTGTCGCATTTTTGCGCTACCTGTGCGACTTTTGCCGCCTTGTGGCGCCTAAAACGCTGCTATGATTTCTTCATATGTGCCACTTGGCATCGCTGCGTTGCTTGCCGTAAGTTCTGCCACTTCATTTGTGGCATGCTATGCTGACTGCCACAAACACACACACGCAGTGTCTCTTTCTCTCTCTCTTCTCCTCTCTCTTGCTGCTTTTAGTCTACTCAATCTTCATGGTTTGTGTTATATTTTTTCCTTTTCTTCTTGTTTCCTTGGCGCTTGAGCGCCTTCAGCGTTTTCTTTGTGCTGATTTGGTGGCTCTGTTCAGCCCTTGCAGCAGCTTACATGACAGCTTTTGGCATCAACGCACTCATACATACATACATATATACACACACACACACACACACACACACACACACACACACACACACACATGCATACATACACACATATCTTCATTTGTAGTCGCATTGTAAAGAGCAACAAAAAAAAAAAATTAAGAAATATACTGAGAAAAAACCCTTTCAAGCGCCTTTGCCTTTCAGGGGAAATACGAGTATATATTAATGTACCTCAATGTGACCGCATTTGTCTCCGTCTCCATCTCCATCTCTATCTCTAGCTTCGTTGGCGTCTCCATCCTCCTTTTTTAGCTCTTGTCTGCTGCTCATCATTCATTCACTTGTCAGACTCATTTCTCTTTCTCTCTCCCTCTCTCTTTCACTTTCTTACTCTTTTTATTGCTTTGTACGTTTCTCTTTCTATTCTACATTACTTTCTTTTACTCACAAACACACACAAATACATATATACTTTGTGTGTGTATTTGCATTTGTATTCAAAACGCTTAAAGTGGATTTTTATTTCCTGTTTCTGTTACATTCGCCTACACATATCCTTATAGCCCACCTTCTCTCTCTCTCTCTCTCTCTCTCTCTCGCGCCACAATATCTTCAACTTCGTCTTCTTCTATCTGCTACTACTACCCCTCTAACACTTTACCCCTCTATTGGGCCAACATATTGTACCGTCTTGAGTCGCTTATCATCTTCGTTTCAATGCGTTTGGTCTCCTTTTGTGTATTTCTAATGCCATTTTTATACGCATTTACTTTCATTTTGGCCAAAACATTCCTGTAAGTACATATGAGAGAAATATTTTTATGTGGTATTTTTATATCATCAAACGGCAACAACAGCAACACGCAACACGCAACAAGCAACAACAGCAACACAATAACAACAGCTCTTGAATGGTGTTCAAAAATTGTTATCGATTCCAATATTTGCTTCAATTCAATACCCAACAGATCAGCCGGAATATAATGCAGACTCTTTTATGTTTACAATTTCTATATATAACAAATTTTGACTTAACTTAAACCAAATTTTTATAGATATTACAATTTTAATTTCCACAAAGATTTTTTGACGTTTATTTCACATTTTTACAAAAGTCACATAGCATTTGCTTTATATGTCTTCATTTACTTTAGGAAATTATTTAATAAATACACATTTTAGTTGTATATAATTTTCCTGTGAAAACTGTTTATTTAGGCTATAAAAAAAGTAGAAAAAAAGGCTCTGTATTAAACGCGATTAACTGTTAACGAACCAAACAGAATACCGTATAAAAATTAAAACTCTTCGACTGTTAAAGCAAATAAATTTATCAATTTTGAACTTTCTCTAACTAAATTAAATATTAAATGTTTTGCGTTGGTGACCTTTTTTGTGTATTAAACTGTTTTTAGTTTACAGGCTCTCGAGGTCAGATGTTTATTTTTTTATAAATAAAACATATATTTTAATTTGTCGCAATATTTCGAACCCGCATCGGAGTTTGTCATCAGGCTCTACACATTTATTAGAGAAAAACATTTTTCTAATACAGAAGTTTATATGTTAATTAACATGTTTCTTACTCTTTTATAACAGGTCCGTCTGTTTTAACGTGGAGTTCTTTACTGATTTTTAAAAGATGCTTGTATATATGTGCTACATTGATAGATGGAAAATCTTGTGACAAGTTATATGTAGGTACAACAATGGGCAAACTCAAGACTCGATTGGCACAACACAAGTCGGACATAAAGCTAGCGGGGATAAAACGAAAACACAAAAAACTGCATTGGCAACACACTGTACAGAAAGCGGACACACATCCGACTTTGAGGGAACAAAAATTTTACAACAAGAAGAAAACTACAACAAACGGTTCACTCTTGAAATGTTACATATTACCAACACACCTAAACATCAAAGACTGAACTATAAAACGGATACAAACAAAATGTAGCACATATATACAAACACCTTTTAAAAATCAGTAAAGAACTCCACGTTAAAACAGACGGACGTGTTATAAAAGAGTAAGAAACATGTTAATTAACATATAAACTTCTGTATTATATAAAAAAAAAATGTCTTTCTTCAATAAATGTGTAGAGCCTGATGACGAACTCCGATGCGGGTTCGAAATATTGCAACAAAATAAATTTATGTTTTATTTATAAAAAAATAAACATCTGACCTCGAGCCTGTAAACTAAAAACAGTCTAAATTAAATATTTTTAAGTAAATTTTACACATTTTAGATTCAAAATTTAGAGTTTTTACTTTTTTCTCAATTTTGGAACTTTTAAAATAAATTTCTAAAATTTAAATCTAAATTTCTTGGACTAAATCTAACTCAAAATTTTTAAATTAAATATTTAAATTTTTTAAAATATTATTGTATATTTTCTAAATTAAATAATTATATGTTAATAAATTTTTAAAATTTTATTTTAATTTTTAAATTATTTTTTATTATTCTTTAATAACACTTTTATATAAATTACATTTTTATATTTTTAATTTATTTTTTTTTGAGTGTACCTCAGATAGTATAATAAAGAAATAATATAATATATAATACATATAAAGAATGAATGACATTTTCATAGAGCAGACCAAAGGATTTAAATAGGAAATTTGGTACAGAACGTTTCAAGTATCTTGTGGTTTCCTGTAAGAGAGGTTAGGTACTTTCTTAAGTAGCTGCTTCCTTCCTTTTCAAGTCGTAGGCTATTCCTGGTGCTCTGTTGACCTGTAAAGTTTCTCAGTGCAGCAGGAACTACACCGACATCAGTTAAGGCATATCTGAAATTATATTCTATACGTAGCTGTGTATAAAGGAATTGTGTAATGCTTCATATAATTTGTAGTCTAAAAGTGAATTTATTGTAGGATTATTTTGAACAAGAAATTTTGGGTTAAAAGGCGATATTGTCCGCGTAGAGATTCGAGCTTAGTTCCTGTCACGCTTCACACTAGAGGAGAGTAATTGAATTAGTATATAAATATATATATATATATATATATGACTGTATATTAACTATATATTATATGGATATTAACTGTAACTTACTGTGGTGTTGGTGGCCTGTATTTAATGCGTGCTTCCATACGTTCCTTAGCCTTAAGAACGTTCTCATTTATATTATAATTGGCATTTATAGTTTTGGTTTTACACCATTCAATATGAGAACTGATTGCCTTCTGATTGAAGCTGCGGCTGCAGTATGGACATGATTGTAAAGCATTCGCTGAACCACTCTTAATGGGTGCACTATCAACATGCTTCTTTGAATATTTCGAGTGACCGACGAAATCAGTAGTACATAAACCAAATCCTTCCTGTCGTTGACGGAATGAATTGAATACTGTGCGTTTCTTTAGAGGTCTCTCACAAATCGCTTCATGCTTTATTAATGACTGTTCATTGAAGGTACGTCCACAGTGGCGACATGGTTTTAGCTCGGCTTCCACAAAATTTTCATCTAATAAACTATTATCTTGTTGTGAGCCCAAACTTGTGCAGACATTGTTGTATTCCATGTTTGAGAATTTTTGGAATTTTAACTTTTTTTTTTTTTTTTTTTGAAAAATACTGTCTGAATTTTGCTGTTGGTTGTTAAGAAAATTAAAAATTAGTAAAACTGAACTTTCTGAGAATGGAAATTTGCTATATCAGTTTTCTACCATTTTAAACCTACTTTGATCTCATATTTTTCATAAAATTGTTGGTATATGCCTACTAAGTTATTAAAAATGTTTCCATTTAAAGTTTACTATGTACAAAGTTTATACACATATAAAATGAAATATATTAAAGTACTTTAATAATAATTTTTAATATAAAAGTATATAAAGTTATAAATAATTATATAAAAATTATATGATTATAATATGCAAATAATATAGAAATAATAAACAAATAATATAAAAATAAAATAAAAATAACGTATAAAAAATATAAAATTAATACATAAAAAGATAAAAATCATATAGAAAAATAAAAAAATTATATCAAAATTATATAAATAAAATTAATATAAAAATAATGTCTAAAAATTATATAAAAAAATTTCAAATATAAAATAAAATAAAATATAAATAATATAAAATAACATATAAATATAATATAAAGTATAAATATATTACAAAATATAAATATAAATTAAAATAATATATTAAATACAAATATAATATAAAATATAAAAATAATATTAAATATAAATATAATATAATATATAAATAATAATAAAATATAAATAAAATATAAAATAAAAAAAGAGTATAACATATAAATATAATATAAAATATAAGTATAATATAAAATATAAATATAATGAAATATATAAATATAGTATAAAATATATATTAAAGCTTTAATGAAATATAAAATAAATATAAAATATAATATAGAAATATAATATAAAATAAATAAATAAAATAAATTAAAATAAAAATAAAATATAAAATATAAATATAATATAAAATGTAAATATATAATAAAATTTAAATAAAAAATAAATATATAAATATAATATAAATAAAAAAACAATATAAAATATAAATAAAATATAACAAAAATATAAGAATTATATAAAGAATCTGATTCCGATTTGTGAAATTCTTAAAATAAATGAAAGCTGCAGGTAGATATAATGTTAAAGTAATATATATAAAATTGTATATTAATTAGTTATAGTCTTCGATCCACGCTCATTTTCATCAAACACAAAAGAGACCTCAAAATTTAAGCATAATTTATTTATGTCAAAGTAAATTGCCTCTTAAAGTTTATAGATATGGACAAGTTTGGCATTATTAAACATTATCATTAACATGAAAATTATTATAATTATCATTATTATAATTATAATTATGTTTATAATCATCATTATCATCATCAACTTTAGGTGGGCCGCACGCAGTTTATCGCCTGTCGCTATTTAAAGCTCATCATTTAAGCATTGAAACGATTAATTTTAATTTAATTTATGCACACACAGCTGCCACACACAGCTGCCACACCAGCTGCCTCAGTTGATGTACCGTACCCTCTTTGTATCCCCCAACACCCACGCACACACACTCACTCACACACACATATAACAGATTTTTGCAGCCAACAATTTGCAGTGCATTAAATGATTATAAACTAATTAGTTCTTTTCGTCTGTTGTGCGTCATTTGAATCCAAAGTGCTAAAGCGACAAAAAACTATTATTAAATATAATTTTAATAAAAACTTAATTAAAATTTAACTAAAAGTATGTATTAATTATAATAATTAATGGGAAATGTAAAGGTTAATACTGAAACTCATATTGAGCACAAAGTGTTTAAGTTTCAGTTATTTAAGCTTTATCATTTTAGACTTGGTCTTAATACCATCATAAAATATCTTTATCGAATTAAATACCATATATACATACATATATATATATATATATATATATATATATATATATAGTCATGCATAGCTATAGCCTTAAGTAAATTCTCTTATATTTATTACTTAAAGTTTTCCATTAGTTATAAATGTTTTTTCCCACGAAATAACAAAAAATTTCTTTATTTTTCTCTGTGTGAGTCAGTTTATATAGCCATCTCGTTCACCCACTGCTGATGTCTTTGTGTTATTGACACAAAGAAAAAAAAAAGAAGGAATTTGTCAAATTGTAAAAATTTTATTTGTATTTATTTTACGTTTACGTTTACGTTAGCGTTAACGTTTACGTTTTAAGCCATTCTCTTGAATTGTCAGTTAGTTTGAAGGTATGTGCAACATTACTTGCAACATGTATATACATTGTATACATACAACTACTAGTAACAAAATAATCTTATCTCAATCATGATAGGTATTATATAGAGTTCAACTTTGACAGCTTAAACCTACTTAGCTTCAAATTGAAATGGCTTAGTTCAGTCGTATGGCTGATAAAACTTTGTCTTTACATTCGATAGTCAATTTAAAGCTTCAACTTTAAAGCTTCTTGTGCGGTTTCAATTGCTACAATACACACAATACAAACACACACACACATATATATACATACACAATATGTGTATGTATACATTGAGTTATATATATATATATATATATATGTATATGCCATACATATAGAGAGGAAGGTAGTACAGTATGTGCCTGCTGGGCACACATGACGTATGAGCAATTTAAGGCCGATGGCAACGGCAGCAACAGCAGCAGCAGCCAGTCTTTTGCTGAGGCAGTTTTCCATTCCATTTTGCGAGTAACTGCTTGCAGTTTATTGCGCCTCACAAGTGCTATCAATGTGCTAACACACACTCGCATATACATACACACACATATACATACGTTACTCTCCTGAGTACCGCATGCATTTTTGTAGGACATTAGCACACAGACAACAAGAGCGTCAGCAAATAGCGCACATTATAAGATAGCAACAGCTCGTCTATATATATATATATATATAACAAATACATATATATATACTCATATGTATGTATGTGTCTTCTTTTAACTATAAAGCTATCAGCATAATGTATGCTGTGCATGAGGCAGCTTTGAAGTTGAAGCAGTGCTTAATATTTATGCCTATATTTTTTTTGGTTAAATGCCAACAATATAGGCTAAAAGCTGCTTTAAGTCTGGCTAACACCTGACAAAAAAAAAAAAACAATACCAAACACACATGTCTATATGGCGGCTCTTAACTCAATTGAATGTTGCGTATTGTTGACCAAAAATGTTGCGAGCCAAAACCAAGGCATATAACAGTAGATACAGCTGAAGCAGCAGCTCCAATATGTATACATATAGCATGTATGTATGCGTGTGTATATACCCACAGACAGACAGTGATTGTCGATTGTTGCTACAAGCTTAATCGTTGCTTATTGGCAGCTGCTGTTGCCATTGCCTCCTTGTCGAGGCAACAGAAAACGCTGATGGCGCAGCGTTGATGCTCATGTTTCCAGCAAGGAATTTCATATTGATTTCGCCAATAGATTTATGCTACAGCTATATATTTATATATATGTATGTATGTATGCGTATAATTGTTAGAGAGTATTGAATTTTATTTTTAGGTTTAATTTTTTATTTTACTTTTTTGACAGGCATTTTGAGCAATTAGGAAAATGTCAAATTTTTCTTTTTTTTTTGTTTCTTTGCGCTGGAACAACTGTCTTTAAGTGCTTTTTCTGTATGTGTTTGTATGTGTGTATGGGTGTATATAGGTGTATTTGTGTGTGTAAAAGTATTTGTCACACCTGCCTCCTGTGTTTATGTTTGTGTTTGTGTGTGTGTGTGTGTGTGTGTGTGTGTGTGTGTGTGTGTGTGTGTGTGTGTGTGTGTGTGTGTGCGCCTCAAGTATTTTCTTTAGCCTTGTCTTGCTGCTGTTGTTGTTGTTGCTGCTGTTTGCTTCTTATATTCTGCTTTCTACTTTCTGTCGAGCCCCTTCGGCCCTTGCGCCTTTACGAGCATAAAGCATACTTTTAGGCAGCCATTTTCACTGTCACATTTAATTGAGTTTGCCTCGGCTGGCGCGCTAAAAGCGGCGTCATTACCTACAGCCCAACCCATTGGTGCTATCGCAACCGAAACATTTTTAAGATGCCTGCCCAGACCCAGTTGCCAGCTATTACTTCCACTTTCACTTTAACTTCCATTTCTCAATTCTCCTTTTTCTTTGCCTTTTGCTCCTTTTCTCTTTTGCCTCTTTTTTTGTATTTTTACTTTCATCCTTGCGTCCCGGCATACATTTGGTGCCCATCAACCAGTTATTGTTTAGCTCAACGAACGCAGCATTTAATTGTCAAATGACTTTGGCAAGGACTCTTTTGGCTTCCAAAAATGTCTAGAATGGAGATCGTATATATATATATATATATATATATAAAGGATATGGGTGGTGTCTCTGTATGTGTGTGTGTGTGTGTGTGTGTTCTTGTGACGTGACATTTGTTGCAAGCCAAGCTATTTTATGGCCATCCAGCAAGATGCTGTCCAAAAGTTGTTGCCATTCTTGCTGTTGTCGCCCCCAACAACAACATCTGCTTCTGGCTTAAAGTCAGTTGCTTTACTCTTCTACCATATCTATCCTTATAACATCATCATTATCATCATCATCACCAGCATCAGCATCAGCATCAGCATCAGCATCATTATGAGCATTGTTATCTGCTACGTTTACACTATAATGCCTGTGAGGCACTCTGACGTCATCAAAAGTCGTCGTCGCCGCCGCCGCCGCCATTTTAGACACATCCGTTCAATTTTGCCGCTCAATTTGCAGTCACAAAAGAAATTACAAACTACAAAAGACATGAAAGAGACGCAAGTTAAACAGTGCGAGAGTGTGTGTGTGTGAGAGAGAGAGAGAGAGAGAGAGAGTAAAAGGCAAAAATTTACAAAAAGAAAAACTCATACCAATTGCCATTGCACAATGTCCTGTATAGACCATAACGGAAAAGGAAGTAACAAATTTTTGGCTAATGAAATGGCCTTTTAAACAATCGATTGAAATTTATTATTATTTTTTGCCTCTATTTTTGCCTTCCTTACGTTTTCAGATTTACACTGTCGTTTCCTTTTTTTTTGGAATTTTCTTTTTTTTTATTTTTTTTTTTTTATTGCATTTTGTTTTGCGCTTTGATTTCATTTTGGCAGCTGTACAATTGTGGGCGTGGCATTTTTCGTTTTTTGTTTCTGTTTTCGATACCTTTGGCAGCCAGCGTGACGCCTTTTCATGTCTTCTTTTTTGCTTGTTCCCTTTTGCATACACATTCGCAGCCATAAATCATTTTATCTACCACATTTGCACAATTTTTAACACTTGAATTACGTATGTAAACATCGCTATATATATATAAATATATATATATATATTTTATATTGCAATTTGATTTCAAACATTGGAATGAAAAAGATTTACTGAAAAATAAATAGAATTTTTTTCTCTTTCATTTTTGTTTCTGTTTGACAAGTTTTTCTTTTTTTTTTGTGCTCGTTTCCAAAAAACCTGCGTCAAGTGTCACAGACAATAATGTCACATATACACTCAATGCACACTCTCAATACACAAACACACACACACAGACACACAATACACACTTTGTCATGCATATGCTGTCGCATAGTTATGAAGTTGTTTGCATGTGGGTGTCATCTTTGTATGCTTGACATCAATTGACTTGTGTGCATACAACATACACCCATAGACACATAACATACATATATATATATATATATATATATAGGCATTCATTCACATACACGCATACAATTTACATACATATAGTACAATCAGCTGGTCATACTGTTAAAAGCAAATAATCTATCAGATTTTTGTTTTGTTTCATTTTTTAATTATGTTATGAAATTTGTGCTTCAAAAGAATATATATATTTTAAAGAGCTTAAGATGTGTTGTGCAACAAATGCAGTATGCAACATGCAGCATGCAGCTTGCAGCTTGCAGCATGCAGCATCTGGTGTATATAGCATATGGTATGTGGCAAGCGGTTAAGTGTATGTGGATAAGAGCCTAAGAGCTTCTAATGGTTGCAAGTATAAAAGAGGCGTATGTTTGCAAGTGGGAAGGGAAGAAGTGTGGGGCAAGGGTGCATGGGGCAGCGTATAAGAGATAGAGAGGGATGGGGTGGGTGGTGAGGGTGTGGTGGGCGTTGCCAAGTGGGTTAAGTGTGTTAGCTACAAAATTCATAGCATACACACAGGCGCCAAGGGATGAGGACAACGTTGACACACATATGCAAATTGCAACGCCATTAACAATAACAACAACAACAACAACAACAACATTCTATGTAGCTTTTGTGCTATGTGTGTGTGTGTGTGTGTGTGTGTTTGTATTTGGTGTTTAAGCATGTATGCATGTGAATCAATACGTTTGACACTAATTTCGGAGGCATTTGCATTGAGATTCATTGAAAATGGCATAGTCATTGCGCCCAGCAACAGCAGCAGCATTAATACGACTAGTCAGTTACAGCAACAATAGCAACAACAACAACAACAACATCATTATCATGCATGCTCATCATCGTTAACATTAACAACGACAGCAGCATTGTTATAAGCCATTTCTGTTGTTGTTGCTGTTGTTGTCGAAGGCTTCAAACAAAAAAAAAAAAAAAACAAAACGAAGCGCAACAAAAAAACAGAGAGAGAAAACACAAAACACAAAAGCTTCAAATTGCAGCTGGGCTAACAAAACAGGCATAAAAACCAGCAGCAGCAGCAGCAACATCAATGGAATGCCTGAACAAGTGTTGTGTGTGATATGGTGTGCGGGGTGTGGGGTGCAGTGTGCGTAGGGCTACACCAAAAAGCAGAATGAAATAATAAAAGCTGAAGGCCTGGTCAGCTTGCGGTGTGTTTTGACTAACCAAAAAAAAAAAAAAAAAAAAGGCAGCCAGCTGCTAACAGATCACAACACACACACACACACATACATATTGTTATCTAAACATGCATGTGTTAGTGTGTGTTTATGTTTGTGGGCATCAAATTGAAGTTGTATATTGAAAGCTTGTTGGTTGCTAAACCAACGGCAGCAACAGCAGCAGGAGCAGCAGCAGTTGCTCTTGTTAAGCAACTCATTGAATGCTTCAATGCATTTCTATGAAACTAACAAAGAACTTTTAATTCACTTGATTAACAAATATACACACTCATATACACACTCATCTATAAGCACAGAAACACACACAACACTCACATCTCAAATGATGTTCTATTTTAGGCTATGAACGAAACTCAATTGAAATTTAATAGATTTTGAGCTAGAAATAAATTAAATTATAATTGCAAAATTTGCTATTTAATTGTAATTAATAAACAAATATGTAATCATTAGTGAAATTATCTTAGCAAATTAATATATTTACCTTATAATTTGAGACAAATTAAATATATTTATTTAATAATTTGAGACCATTAAAATTTATTTATTTGCAAATTTTGACAACGAATTGAAAATTTCCGAAGAGCTGCAGAAAGTTATAGGAAACTTGTTGAAACTTTGTTGATTTTTATATTAAATATAGCACACTTTAGCTTCATTTTTAATTTTTATAAAGTAATAATTTTTTAACTATATGTCTATATAATATATAACAAAAATTTGACAATTTTTTGGCATCAATTGAAGTTTATTTCAAGGAAGCAGCGAATGTTGCCTAAAAATTTAACATGACATTTTAACAGTTTTTAAATGTGTTTGTGTATGTGTGCTGATGTATGTATATATGTTTATATGTATTTTTATATTTTTACTATAAACATATATACTCATAATATATCATAACTCAGCTTATACGTTGCTTACCTTTTGCTTACAATTTTCAGTAAATTGCAACACAAATTTTATCCTCAAAGTTGCCTTATTACAACTGAACTCAGGTATAAGAAAGTATATATATATATATATATAATATGAAATGAATATATATACAATTATTTACACATATATATCTGTAGCATTTAAGAATTGTGCAATGCAGTTTCCATTTTGCAATTTGTCCATAATTAACATAAGTAAATAAAATGCCCCAGACGTTTGCTGTTGCTGCAACGATAATTAAATTTGCTTTCAGTTCCATTAACATATGTATCGTATGCATATGCATATGTATATGTGTATGTGCGTATGAATATGTGTATATGTATTGGTTTGCTTGTGTGTATATGCAATGATTGGGAATTAAATTCTGTACAAATTGTATTGCATATTGGGCAGTCAACGAAAATTATATTGCTGCTGCATTTGACTTCTTCTCTCTCTCTCTCTCTCTCGCTCTCTGCTTCTCTCTGCACTTAATGCACTTCAACGGTAACTTAACAACCAAATCAAAATAATATATATATATATATACACACACACACATATATATACATATATACATATCATGTATAAAACATATTTTAAATTAAGCGAATTTTACATTTTGTAACATTTTGCATTAAATTATTTACGAGTGAAGCGCATCAACTGCTGACGACCTAATGATGATTGTAATGATCATTAGTTTAACATTAATAATGAGGCTCTTAATTATGTTTATGCTTGAATTTAAATGCAGATAAATGTATATGCATATGTGTGTGTGTGCGTGTGTGTGTGTGTGTATTGCATATGTATGCAATCTACAAGCTGAAAAGGTCCTTGCGCCACGCTGGCTGCTTGTTGCGGTTCGCTGCAAAAGCGACCTGTTTGACGTCACTTGACTGCTCGTTAACAGCACACACATATACAGGTAGATCAGCATACACTGACCTTGTTTAAACCCTAACAACACACACACACACACACTCATCCATATTCAATACTCATTTCATATGTATAATTGAAATTTGCCACATTTGTCACAAAAAAAAAACAAAAGAAATTTTCAAACTGTGCTACAAAATATTTTCACTTTATGCGCTCTTTCTCTCTCTGTCTTGCACATTCTTCCTCTTTTGCTATCTCTGTCTGTGTCTGTTTTATTTTGTGCTGATTTCCTTTTATTATTTGACCAGTTTTTTTCAGTTCTCGTTCTGGCGACGCGCAGTGTAAAGTCCATTTTTTGTTGCTGTTGTTGTTGTTGTGGTTGCTGTTGTTGTTGTTGTGGTTGCTATTGTTGTTGTTGTTGCTTTCTTTTTGTCAGACAGTTTTGCTGCGTGGTTTGTTTTTTGCTGTTATTATTATTGTTGTTGTTACTGCTGTTTTGTGTCTCCTTTGCGGCAAACCAAAAAAAGCAGAAAAAATATCATAGCATACTTTTTTGGGATTTTTGTCGCTGCGCTTTATTAATGAACATTGCGTGTCAACAGCCTGTTGTAGACAGGGATATTCCATTGAGAGTGAATTGGAGTATGTTTATTGTTCTGCTGTTGGTGTGAGTATAGATGTGTGTGTGTGTCTTCTGGCCAGAACGGTACAGACAAATACAATGTATAAATATTATGTAAACACGCAAACAATGAAGTGATTTGTTGCTACTTAAATTTAGCCCCAGAGAGTGGGCCAACAACATTGAAAAGAGCTATGAGAGTTTCACTGTATGTGTGTAGTGTGTGTGTGTGTGTGTGTATGTGTGTGTGGATGTATGGGTGTGTGGCTGTCGGTTTACTTAGTTGCCTTTGGGTCGCTTAGCTGATGCTGCAACTTGAAGAAATCTTTTCTTTTCATTTTATTTTTTGGTTTTGGTTTTTGCTCTACTTTTACTATCTCCCTCATGCGCGCGGCATGTGTGTATGTGTGTGTGTGTGTGTGTGTGTGTGTGTGTGTGTGTGGAATTAGTTGCAAAAAGAAAAGCATAGAGGAAAGCAACAAAAAAAAAAATTGAAAGGAAATATGTAGCCAGCGTCGTTTTCGAGCGCAGTCGCTGTGAAAGTAGCAAACAGCATTTTATGCTGACACGAAGGGAGATGGCAGGGTGTGGGAGAGGGGGTGGTAGGGCTGCTGTGAGCCGACTGCCATATATACATACACATACATATATATATATAAATATATATATATTGAAGCTTGTTTACCAACACTTAAACAGCACAGCCTAGCTGTACTGTGTGTGTGTGTGTGTTCGTGTGTGTGAGCTTGGCAAACTGCCTGAATGACTGAATGACTGACTGACTGACTGACTGACTAAATGATTGCCAAACGGGCTGTTTGAGGGCCAGCCTGCCGGGCGCGATAAGCAATAGGCAAGCGAGACAGAGAACGACTGATAGAGAGGGAGGAGAGTGGGTAAGAGTGTGAGTGAAAAGTAGATAAAAAGAAGTAGTCAATATGAGGTGAGACCCAGATGTGTGATGAACTGCGACCTCAAGCTTGGCTCTCAACTCTCACCTCTCAACTCAACTCAAAAAAAAAAAGTTGTAAACAGTTTGCCCAATGCTCAATGCTTATGGCAGCCATAACTACTGTTTCTTACTGTACTTAAAAGCTATACATTATATATCATTATATATACACATATGTATGCGTGTGTGTGTGTGTGTAAATATAACACACTTTATGCACTCATTTGCTTCTTACTTAATGTACTCTCTGTAAGCTATTAATAACTCTTTTAAAAGCTTGCTAATAAGCGTTAAGTGCGCCTTAGAGGAAAGTAAAAAAAAAAACAGCCTTCAATTACATTTACATATGTAAAAGGGTTATACACACACACACACATATATATATATATATTTATTTATATATTTATACATATAACTTAATTAATTGTCAGTAATTGTGCTTGTGCAGCTATTGATTAGTTATTACGTGCAATTTATGCTTCAAGTTTCAGCTGCGCTTCGTTGGCCACTTGAGTTTATGCATAAAGCGATTCATTGCTAAAGTCGTAGTTATAATATATATAATGTATATATAATTGATACAATATAATGTATAATAGTATATAGAATAGCATATAAATCGATATGATATATTAGGTATATAGTTGCGTTCTAGTTAAACTTGCTCTTGCTGCAATTTTACTCTTCATTTTCTTTAAAAAATTTTAATTACTTTATTTTTGCCTGTAGCCAGCTTCAAATTGTTTCAATGTTTGATTTTTGTTAATTGTTGCTTAGTTCAATTCTTTCACTTTATTTTCTGCTAATTGTCTTAGTTTAGTCCCTAGCAACTTACCTACTATATTGCCTAGTTGTGCATACCCTTTGCATTTCTTACCTTTCATTCCATGATTTTATTCCCTTGGACTTTGCAAGCAGCAAAAATTCGTATAGAAATTTAGTCTATAAGAAGGCATAATATATATAAATATACATTCATTAGAGACCTTTATATATAGTCATCCCAAAAGGTTATTAAATATATCAGAAGTTAATGCTATATATATTTGATTTGCGGCTTTCACCAAAAGTGCCTTGAAATGCGCCGCCGTCTCAAAGGTAAATGCTGCTACCTCCTACATATATTTAATGTGAGGGGAAGTAGGCGTAACTCTTAGTTACAGCTCTGCTTATTATAAATAGAAGCTTAATATAAATATATATTATTTATATATAAAGCTGTTTATTTTACACATATATATATACATATATATCTATTTATCTGATGCCCACATCAACTCAGAGCAAATTGTTAATTATTTCCCTATACATTTTCAAGGCAATTTGCATTTGATTTTAAATAAATTAAATTTTATTGTAAGAGTAGAAGTTAAAGCATATTTTTTTAAAAGCTGCAAAACATACAGTTACCTTTATTAAATATACATTTGCTCTCGCATACAGTTGCACATTTTATATATTTTTTTTCTATAAATTTTTTTTTATATTTTTCTTGTATTTTTTCCCCATTTGAAAATACTTAAGATGAAATTGCTGCTAGGCTCACGTTGCATGCTGCTTCGTTGCCTACGTGACCTACACATATATACACATACACACGTTCTACTCTATATGTATTAGTGTATATGCTGTGTATGTGTGTGTGTCTAAGTACTTGGAAAGTTAAGTGAAAGCAAACTGCTAGAAAAAGCAGAATATAAAATATATTTTTAATATGCTTCTGATTTGTAGAGTATTTGAAGTACGTTCAATATTTTCCTCTTGCTGCTGCTGCCATTTTGCGCATTCATATTCCAACACACACACACATATATATATATATATATATGATAGAAACAGTTGGAGTGCAGCTGCACTGGCTTCAAAGAAAATGCACCTTTGCTGCACTTAATTCACTTAAATTTCCTCGGTCTAAATACCATAAGCACACTTTCACTCCCACTCAATAGCGCCCACACCTACACACATACACATACAAACATACACATATAAAAGGCAAGGCACGGTTGGGTCTAACTCAAACACTGTTTTTTATGATGCTGTTGCTGCTGCCACTATCTAGAGGCACTTTTTGCTCTAATGCAATTTAAACAAATTAAAAAGTAGTGCGTGGCAATTTTGCTGCCCTTAAGGTGGCACGTGGCATGTGGTATGTGGCATGTGGCATGTGGCAAGTGTTAGGTGCAGGTGAGCTGTAACCAACAGATAGCTTGAAGATGCGATTCCGCATATATAACCGGTTTTTTTTCCATCTACTTATCAATTGCTTTTTGTGGCAGTTAGTTGGAAGGCACATGCTACATGCCACATGCCACATACAGTATATACCCGTACATAACAGTACATATCATAATTATGGCTATAATTATATATAATATAGTACAATTATAACAGTTAATCGCTTAATTTAGCTGCATTTAGAGCAAAACGTGATGCCAATTGTTTATAAATTGGCAATTTGTTTCAGTTGTGGCAGCCACTTGAGGCAAGGTTGTTGCTTGCTTGCTATGTATTAAGCCAAGTTCTTTTATGTAATTGCTTATGGCTAATAATCTATCTATATAAATATGTCTATCTCTCTCTCTCTCTCTCTCTCTCTCTCTCTCTATGTTACACACAGCTTTCTTTGTTGAAATCATTTCAATTATTGTTATTGAACTTGAAAATCTTCATAGAAAATAAAGAGACGGAAAATGCTTTGTCAGTGCACAGTCAAGGGCATATATATATATATATATATATATATATATGTATATATATGTATATTGATTTCACTTGATGCAATTGCCTATGTTGCATTCAGCAATGCTTCAACTTTCTATATACCAGATCAAAGGCTAAATATAAGTTTCTTTCTATTTATTGCAACTTGAATGCAATATATTCTGTGTGCTTTTATCTATATATATATATATATGTATGTATGTATGTATGTGTATGTTTGTTTGTGTGTGTTGTTGTCTATCCTGTGTGCATTGCATTGTGCAGTTTATAAGCCAATAATTGTGCATTGCTTATCATAATGCAAAGCATCAAAATTGCACATTAAACTGTAATAGACAAGTAAAGCACTTGAATTTTCACTCAATCGCATGTTCATTCAATCAGTCAATCAATCAATCAATTTATCTGTAAGTCAATCAATCAATCAATATTTCAATTACTCTAACAAACATTTCAAGCATTTAGCAACAAACAATTTAAACACTAGAAAACAGTCGTAAAATGTTCATGAAATCAAAATTAAATTACAATATAAAAAAAAACAAAAAATCAAAACGAAAAAATTCTAAAAAAAAATTAAAAAAAAAATCTAAAAAATTTAAAAAATATTTTGAAGTATACAAAATATTTCCAATTAATTTTGTATATAATTTATTACATAACAGTATACTTATTAGCTATATTAAACTATAAATTATTTTTAGTTTTCTAAAAAATATTTTTATAGGTATTTTTAGGGCATTTTTAGGCATTTTCTTACAAAATAATTTGGCACTTGCAACTGCTTGAAACAGTTTAACTTTTGCTACAACAAGTTCTAAATAGTCTTAATAAATTAAGTAAAATAAAATAATATGTATATAACACTTATATATAGCAGAAATCCAGGCTATTAATCCGATTTCGCTAATCTCTGTTCCAAAGCAGTTGAAGAAGTCTTCGTTTATGCAGCATTTTGAGTGGCAGTCAGGGCCAGTATGCCGAAACTAACTATTAATTCCGTCTTAGTCAAAGGCTTAATTCACTAACTAACAAAGTATATAAAAAGTATTATCCTTAAATGTAGAAAAAATAATAAATGTTATTTTAATATACTAAAGAACTAGAAAAGTTTTGTTACAATTTAAAGCTAATTTAGGCTTGTTCATTCAAAGATAATTCTTAAATTTACTTACAAATAATTATTAACTAATTAAGTTTCACAGTTAAAAGAATATACTCAACTTTTTTCAACACACTTGGCTCACTCCTTCTATCTCTTTTCTATCTGCTACACAGCATTCGCTCAATATGAAACACAATTCATACGCTCACTCGCTCACTCCAACACTCTAGACTTAAACTTGACTCGCTCTGTCCCTCCCTTTCTGTCTCACTCTCAGTTATAAATTGTGCAATATATAATAATTATAATAATGAAAAGAAATAAAATAAAATAATTAAAATAATAATTTTGCAAACGAAAATGAACCAAAAATAAGTGAAAAAAAAAATACGAAACAAAAATCACAAAAAAACAAAAGCGAAAAAAATTTTCAAAACAAAAAGAAAAAAAAAACAAAAAAAAAATTCTTCAAAATTAAAACGAATTGCAATTTGAAATGCAAGTTTTCTAGTTAACCCGCCAGTGGATAAAAGCCCACCAACAGTAGCAACTGCAACAGCAACTGCAATTGCAACAGCAACAGCAGACGAACCCACAATATGATTGCCACACTATTCATTATTTTTGCATTTATACGCGCTTTTCCATGGAGTCGTCATCGGGCTTATGCCGCAGCTGCAGGACGTCCGCAAATGGCGCTGACGCTGATACCCGCAACGGGTGTTGCTGCTGATGAGGAAGAGCAACAACAGCAGTTACAACAGCAGCAACGAAATCAACAGCAAGAACAACAAAACCAACAACAGCAACAACAACCACATGAACAGCAACATCATCAGCAGCAGCAACAGCAAGAACACCAACAGCAACAACAGTTGAACAATAACAATGCCCCACGCCCCTCTATAACAACAATAGGTAATGGACACGCAGAACCCTTGCCTCGTGCACGTCGAAAATCCTCAAAATTTCATGAGGTTACGTTCAGTGGCAGCGTTGGCGGTGGTGAAAGTGACATTGAAGCAGAGCTAACAAATGGAGAGGTTAGGGCAAATGCTGCTGCTGGTGGCAGTGAACTATTAACAAGCACAGGACATGGCAATAAGCGGCATTCCTCATTGAGTGCAACAACAAGCACAACAAGTATTTCTGGCTCTTTACCATCGGCACCATATCGCAGCTTGGGCAGAAGTCGATCCCGTGGCTCACGTGACTTTGGTAATGGTCAGCCAGAGTATTATCAACTGCAGGGTTCAACCTCATCGAATGGTGTACGTGCTGCATTGACACAACGCAGTGATACCATGGCCACAGAGGCTGAGGAATTTGAGGATGAGGAGCGACCCATTGATGATGATGAGGATGATAGTTATGATCGTGAAACGGAAGAGTTCTATAGCAATATACAGGATGCAACTGGGACATCGGGGAGTCGTAGTAAACGTTCATCGCTCTTCTCCCGTTCGGATAGTTCAGCGACTACAACATCATCGAGCGGTGGTGGCACATTCACTGGCGGAAAACGACGTTCAGCTGCCTCAATTATGTCCTCATCGTTGTGTTCGGATCTTATGATTGGAAGTGATCGACGCAGTTCAACAGCCACCGAATGTAGCATACGTTCGGTCAGTGGTTCATTGCCTGTCAACAGTCAACGTCGGTCCAGTGGACGCATACGCAGATATGTCTCCAGGATGACCATCGCTGGAGCAAGACGTCGCACCACCGGAAGGTAATGCTAACGAATCTTATTCGTATCAAGTCACAGCTGCGTTAAATCCAGTACCACTTCCACATACACATTCTTAACTTACTATAAAACTTAAGTTGAGCTCTATTTTATCCCGGATATCCATAACCTCTTTTGAACTTTTGAACTATCCTTAAACAAATCCGTTTAAAATAGCAAGCAAATGAATCCCTTTATAAAAGATCTCTGTTCGATATTCATGCTTCTTCTGCTCTTCCCTATGGGTGGCAATTGCTTTACTTTCTCCTGGATGTCCGCATTCACCCTTAACCATCCCTAGAAGTTCTTGGTTCATTCTCCTCATTTTTCTTATGGGTCGCATCTGCTCAACTTCATTTCCCAATCCGTCCTGAACCATTCCTGAAGTATAACCTATAAGGAAGACTTAGGATTACTTAAAAACAAACAAGTAAATCCATTTGATATCTCCTTTCGATGCGTCAGAAGCATTCTCCTGTTGCTCTATAGGAATCGCATCTTCTCCTGGTTTTTCGTTAATTACCCTGAATCATCCCTAGACAAATCCCTTTGAAGTAGACTCTTGATGCAGTACTAGAGATATTATTTCGAAGTTCTTGATAAATTCTTGTTTTCTCTTACGGGTTTTATCTTCTGAACTTTATCCTGGATATGCCCAACTCACCCTGAATCATCCCTAGACAAATCACTTTGAAGCACACAGAGTTTTATTTAAAAACTATACTACCCAATAATAAAAAGGATAAGCAATTTTTAATTTGATGTTCAGGATCCATTCTCCTGCTGCCACTGCTCATGCCTGGCCAATAGTTTCATGCCCAGAGGTCGTATCTGCTTGAATGCCTTCACCAGGGTAGCCTCCTGAGCAACATTAGATTCCTTAGTTGTTGCTGTAGTATTGGAGTTTGCGGTGTCACGTGTAGCACGTGTGACATAACGCATACGTTGCATGCTTATCTCCTTACAGGCCAAACGTATCTCATCCCCAGTGAAATGCTCTGAATTATGTACCAGAGATTCCAGCAACTTTGGGCTTAGGCTAACAGTTGTGACCAATAGACGACTAATGAGACTGGAACGCTCAGCAATGCTGGGCAATTGGACAAGCAGCTTCTTCTCGAAACGACGCAGAAAAGCCTCATCGATATCCCACGGGAGATTGGTGCTGGCTAGCACAAAGACACCATTCAGCGTATGCTCCATGCCATCGAGCAGTTGCAGCAGTTCATTCTTAAAGCGTTTCGATGATTCATGATCAGTGGCACGATCTCGCTTGGATGTTAAACTTTCAATCTCATCAAAGAATATAACAGAGGGTGCACGTCGTGCTGCCATATGGAATAATACACGCAATATCTTCTCCGATTCACCACGCCATTTGGATACCATAATGCTGGCCGTTATATTGAAGAAGGTCACCTTTTCACGTGTCTCGGCATACAAAGCTTTGGCCAAAAACGTTTTACCACTACCAGGTGGGCCGTGCAACAATAGGGAACGCCATGGCTTTAAGCCATGTGAAAATAGCTGTGGATATTCAATGGGAGTTAATACAGCTTCCTTGACCAATTCAATGGCACTTTGATTGCCACAGACATCCGTCCAGCGCAGCTTGAGGTCTTCACTCAAAATGCTTGTCTTGACCAGTTCGGCTAATGCCTGCCATTCCAATGAGGCAAACAAAGCATCATCTGCTGCATGTCCATGCTCAATTTCGCCTAGTCCAGCCAAACGTGCCGCATCAACTGCTGGTGTCGACTCTCCTGTATCAATTTTTTTTATATGCAATGGCAAGCGATTGGCTAGCAATTGTCCTGGTGTCTGCAGCTGTTGCTGCTGCTGTTGTTGTTGTTGTTGTATCTGCTGTTGCTGCTGTTGTTGATCTATTGCCAGGCTAGCAGCAGCCGCAGCCGTAGCTGCACCCACACCCGCATGCCAACATGCCATAGTATCCCCCGGACGCTGTGACGATTGCCCCTGTGCAAGCGCCTGTTCCGATGATTGATTCATTGTGCTCTTAACGGTTTTCGGTGCCGTTAATTCCAATTTCATTTTGGGCAACATTTTCTTAAGTATCCGCGGATATTTACCAAATTTTAGATTAAAAAAACTCGCATACTCTAAGTAGATAGCATCGAGATCCACATTATCGCATAGCTCATATTCATCCGATAGACGTCCCTCACCCTTCAACGATTCGGCTGTACTATAATATCCATTCTCTAATAGATAACGGTGCATTAGATATAATAGATTGCGTCGCCTTGAGGTAAAATTGCGCACATCTTCGCACAATACTGTGGATGCAGCAGTTGCTGCAACACCATATTTCGTTTGTGGCTTCATATCGACACACTGCTACCACTAAACACTATATATATGTATATATATAAATATAACTAACTGTATCTATTTCTTCTGTATCTCTATCTGTAACTATTACTAGATGTTTGCCACTTGCTTACTGTTAACTACCCTGCACAAGCTTCTGCTACCTAAACTGTATGTTCTATGCCACAAAAGGCATTGACAGTATTCACAGAGTTTGTTTGTTTCTATACAACAGAGTTGCCATAACACTCAAATTGTATTATATTAGGGTTGTCTTAGTGTTTATAAGTTCGCGCGTGTGTGTGTTGTTATTATGCATGGCAACGTTGTATGTTGCAACAATATATGTTGCAATATTGAAAACATTGCAATGTTGCCATTAGTTTTTTTTTTTGTCTCTTCATTCACTTTATAAAACTTATCAACATTTTGCCATAGGCAACCGCAAATATTTGTATTGCAGCTCTCTTCTTCTTCTTCTTCAACACTATCTTCTTCTTCTTCTGCTGCTGTTGCTACTGCTTTCACTCTACATGCTTGCTGTCAACAAATATTCTAAGTTTATGTTTAGCGCTGCAACATTGGGGCAAGTTTTAGCTGATTAATTTGTATCTTGTATTTGCGGTTTCTTGCGTGTTTGTGTGTGTGTGTGTGTGTGTGTGTGTGTGGCAGCTGCCGCAGAGCATGCCTCAAATGTTGCTGTTAATTAAAAGTGTGCACGTTGCATGCAACATGCAACATTGAGCATTCAATTGCGCTGCATGTGAAATGGAACAAACCCCAAAGAAAATCTAAAAATTTCATATAACATTTTTTGCTTGCTAAAAATATAAAGATGAGAGAGAGAGAGGGGACAGAGATTATATTTGTCTGTGTATGTGTTTGTGTGTGTGTGTGTGTGTGCTAGTAGGCTTTCATCTATCAAATAAATGACAAAATTAGTTAGGGCCTTGTTAATATAATGCTAACTGTTGGCCTGTTGATGACTCACATTGTGTTCAATATTATTTTGCTGCTGGCAAAATGTGCGTGCGTGTGTGTGTGTGTGTGTGTGTGTGCAGCATATATTGCCAAGAGTTTGCATGCTCAATTTGTTTGGGGCCATCAGGCGACAGCTGCTGCAACGGTTAATCAAATGTGCGACGCAATGAAATGAAAATCAGCAGCAGTTCGGTTTGCCTTCACTGCACTCGCTCTACTCATTCCCCTCAACCCCCTTTTAAACAGTAACTAATGGTATAGAGCTTTCTTGTTGCTTGTTCCACGTTGCATGACACGTTTGCCAAATTATGCAATATGCACATGTAGGCCGTCTCATTGGGGCGCCTCTTGGCGTCTTCAACAACAACAAAAAAAACGCGTTGAAAAAAATGAAAAAAAAAAAATGTCAAGAAAAAAAAAATTGCATGAACACCCAAGGTAGCTTCAAGTCGTCTAAATGGGCGTTTCAGTACGAGGTGTGGCATAATGCGTATCTACTCTCTCTCTGTCTTGCTCTCTTTCTCTCTCTCTCTCTCTCTTTCTCTGTATGTGTATCAGTCTCTCTGTTGCTGTTGATGTGTTGTATGACTGATGCAATGCCTTTGCCTGTACTCATTTCATATTGCACATTGCACTCGCTCGCACTTTTAATTTGGTTTTCACACACACACACACATAAACACATACATATATGCAAGGGCAATACATGTAGCTGTTGAAGGCACCCCTTTTGGCCAGCAGCATAGCCATAGCCATAGTCATAGTCCAACCTATTGCATATGGATACAGGCAGTCAGTCTCAGGCTTTTTGTTAATGGCCTTGTGACAGTTTTTGTTGTTGTTGTTGTTTCTTGTTTCTTTTTCTTTATTTTCATTTTTGTTTTTTTCTGTTTTTTTTTACTTGTTTGTTTGCATTGCCTTAAAAGCGACTCCCACACACACACACACACACACACACGTTTATAACGCTGTATGTTGAATTGGTTTTTGGGTTCACATTCAGATTCAGATTGAGATTCAGCTACAGAAACTGTTGGCGAATGTTGTGGCCAAGGTCTCTTGATGTATGTACATATTTGCCATATATACTACATACATACATATGCATAAATGTATGTCTGTATATATATACACATATACACACATACACATGCAGACATGGGCAGCAGTGAATGTGTTTTTAAGTAGATTCAATGCATTCATTTCACTTTGAGTTACGCAATGAATGAGTTAAGCTGACAATAAAGCTATCTATCAAGTGTGTTAAGTATATATATATACAATATTAAGCTGCATATATACATATATATATATATTCAAGGATATATATTAACGCTTATTTCAACTATAAATTTGGTTTTAAATGGAAAGCAAGAATCAATAAAAGCATAAGGTGACATTTTAAGTAAAGACACATTGATGAAAAACTAAATTAAATTAAATTAAATTATATTATATAAAGTAGCTTAAGTAGCATGCAATGTGTGACAGTTGTTGCATATAACTTAAGTGCGTCATAAGCATGTTGCATGTGCACTTTAAACTTTGGCTACAGCAAGAGAAATCAACTCATATAAAGAATATATATATATATACTTAGGATAAACTATAGTCTAAAAGAAAATGCTATAGAAAACAAAGAAGAATTGAAGAGTAGAAAAGTAAAAAAGTAGAAAAGAGACAGAAAGGTAAAGAGATTGACATTGTTGTTTTGTGGCAGGCAGGAAATGTGCCCCGCGGCTGTCGCTTCTTATGCGCCTAATTATATGTGCAAATAAATGAAAGAGCCAAAGCTGATTGTCTGATGAGTGTGCGACAGAGTGTAAATATGTATATATGTATATATGTATATGAGTATGTTAATGCATATATGTGTGTGTGTGTCTGTTAAGTATGTTGCATAGATTGAACGTGCTGCCTGGGGGCACAAATGCTTAAGATGAAGCGACACAAACTCTGAGACCCAAACGACCAACTTAATTAGTTTGCAAAGAAGAAGGAAGTAGTAGCAGCAGTAGTAGTAGTAGTAGTAGTAGTAGCTAGTATATGTGAATTGTGTGATTGTATTAGTGTGTGAGTGTATGATTGAGTGACTGACTGAAATGTATAAATGAATGTATGAATGAATGCATGAATGAATGACTGACTGAGTAAATGAATGAGTGACTGATAACTGAAATTAACATTTGCTAATACAAAAAAGAAAAAAACTTTCTTACATACTTAACATGCGTTAACTTAACAGACATTAAGCTGATGCAACAACACCAACAACAACTTAAGTAACAACAAGAACAATTGAGGCAGCAAATAAACATAACATTTTTGTTGTTAAACAAAATGAACTCTTTTTAAATAAAACTTACACAAACTGAAACTGATACTCAAACTGAAACTGAACACTGTGAAAGCCATGTAAAGAGCGTGAGTAGGAGAGAGCGAGATAGGTAGAGGGAAGAGAACAAACGCGCACTGAAAACTGAAAACTGAAAACTGTGTGGCTGCCTCATAACTTCAGAAAGTGCCACAAAGTATGCCATGTTAAATGGCGACATTGTTGAGCGCAACAATAATAATAACAACAGCAACAATAATACCAAAAAATATAAAAAAAAAAACAAAAAAAAAATTAAGAATAAAGTAAAAGAATAAACAACAACAATAAGAACAGGAAATAAAGTAGAAGCTGAAGCAAAAGCAAAAGCAGACAACTAAAATAACAATAAGAGGCGAGCGTCAACTTTGTGCCAAGTTTACTTAATGACCCCGATATAAATTTTACTTAAAACATCATTTTTCTTTACGACTTTCGCTGCCAAAAGCATGGCCTTCATAGCACTAGGATATGGCATAAGGAATGCCAGCAGCACCAGGACGAGGCCGAGCAAAACAAGGACACAGCTGCGTCACAACGAATCTAAGCAGCAAACACAAAAAAAATTGTATATATATATATATTGTAGGAAGTTGTGTACAAAATACCGTTACCAACACCCAACACTCAACACACCATGTTACGAAAAGTGTTGACCAACTTGCCTGAACGACATCTGCTTTTGGTTATAAAAGTATTTTCTTTAATTATGACAATGCGCACAGATTGATGCCGCTGTCACTGGACACCGTTAGCTGCTTGTTGTCCTTTGAGGTTTAAACTTCACTTGCAGCTGTTCCACTCCAGAAAAACAATCAGTTAACTTTGCTGCTTTATTAACTTATTAAACAGATCACCATATAAACAATTACTAAAGCCACAATCAAAGCAGCCAATGTTATTTTTAATCAACTTTAAGTTAATAATATTATTTTACTAAATCTATAAATTGGAATTAAATATATATAATAATAATATTTAAATAATTTTCATTTCATATAAATATAATGAAAAATCAAAAAAATAATTAAATGAAATAAAAATAATTTTAGAAATAAATAAAATAGATTAAAAAATAAAATAAATCATATAAATAAAATAAATAGAATAATTTAAAAAATTACATAAATACTTTAAATTAAATAAATAAAATAGAAAATTTAATAAAAAAAATAAAATATTAAAAATAAATAAAAAATAATAATTGAACTAAAATAAAATAAATAAAATTTGAAAAGGAAATAAATTAAATAAATTAAATTTAATAAAAATTTATTCGTTTTATGAAATTTCACAAATAATATAAATTAAGAAAGGATTGATGACAAAAAAATTTATATAATTGAAATATATATACAAATAAGATAAATAAATTTAATAAAATAAATACAATAAAGAAAAAAAAAATTGAAATAATAATAATAAAATAGTTTTAAAAAAAAAAATTAAATAACCAAAGTAAATAAATACGAAATAAATAAATTATTTTTATTAATATGAAATAATTATTTAATTTGTCACAACATTTGTTTTAAAAATTGGGGGATCAAATTTTTGAATACCTTATTAAATATATTAAAATAATACTTTTTAAAGAGAATGTTGCAAATTTATATATATCTTCAGTAATTATTTAAATCTTTGTATATAAATATGTAAGCTATAAGTATAATTGCATATATTTTTCAACATTTTTGAATCAACAAAATCCCAGGTTGTTTCAGTTAGTTTGTGCTATTAATTATTAATCTGCCCGAACAGGAATATATACTGTTATTAAATTATTATTAATAAGCTTGTATTCTAGCTATAAAATTATCTTCATAACCAACAAAACTCAAGAAATCTCTTTTGCAAATTAATTTTCTTCTTTGGCTTTTGTATTATATACTGAACAAGTATTAAAATATGCAAAAGTTTATATATTTTATATATATATATATACAATAAATACAAAAAGAAAAGTAAAAATACTTTTCAAGTATGTATACGAAAAATTAGCTCGCAGCTGCATTTTCTTAGTAAAAGTTGCTGAAAGTTTTTAAGCTCTTAATAAATGACAGAGAGGGAGAGAATGAACGCCATATACTGGTCATTATGTTAACTATTCATGGCAATTAATATTATAAAATAATTTAAAGCTAAACTTTAAATGCACTTTTGATTATGATTCATAAGCCACAAGGCACATGCTCTACAAGTATATATATATATATATATATATATATGTATATATAATATATATATTGTTGCTTCGTCTAGCGGTTAAGCCTACTTAGTAAGTTGATCCTTGAAAAACCTATGGGAAACTTGATCGGTTGCCCAGGACGAAAAAGTTAACATTTCAGCAAATTCTCAAATAAACTTGGCTACATTCAGTTCGCGGTTGCCTTGCCACTTGGTAAGGGTTAAAACTGAAAATAGGCTTTTTCCTTTTTGCCTTTTATATATATATATATATATACTATACTATACACATATACTTATATAAATAAATATATATATATATATATATATATATATATTGTTGCAGAGTTAGCAAAAAGTTTTATAAGCGACGTTAACGTCGCTGCCACTGCCGTCGTTGCCGTTGCCGCTGCTGCTGCTGCTGCTGCTGCCGCTCAGACAACGAATACCAAACGAAAGGCGAAAATGTCTAACGAATTGAAAAACTTTAAAAGCGCCTTGTTAGGCGCGCTTCCGTTTCCTGTAGGTCGCTGGTTGTTTTTTTTTTCTTTCAGTGTTTTTTGTTTTTTTTTCTTGTCTTATACCCTGAGTGTAACTACCAACCGCCTCATGCACTTTGTAGATCAACCCGTAAACCACCAGTCTTATATATACTGGCTGTCTCCCAGCGGCAGTGAAAAGTTTCTTTGGCGTGTGCTATGTCAAGTCAACTTGGCCGTCAGCCCGTCATTTATAACATGTTTCAAGTTTGGCCTAAAAGCGTCGTTCGTGTGTCGACTTTCAATTACTTTCTTCACTTTTTTTTTTTTTTTTGGGTATTTTTTTCGGCTTCCTCCGAAACTCCTACTTGTTTTGCTTAACATTTAAGTAACTAATCCAACGAGTTAACTGTGCAACTAATCAATGTTTATTTTGTTTTCTTTCTCCTTTTTACAGTTTCGATGTAGAAAATGGCCAGGGCGCCCGATCACCGCTTGAGGGCGGTTCACCCAGCGCTGGTTTGGTTTTACAGAATTTACCGCAACGTCGCGAATCCTTTCTATATCGCTCCGATTCGGACTTTGAGATGTCACCAAAGTCAATGTCCAGAAACTCAAGCATTGCAAGCGAAAGGTAAGTACAATAAAGAAAAATCCTTAATTTACTACTACCAAAATATCTACCATCTATATTCTTCTTCTTCCGTTTCTCTATATTACATTTTGTCGTTGATTATCGACAATTTATTTATGAATTTGTTTTAATTTTCTCTTTCATCATTTCATCTTTTAGTTCCCAAAAGATACAATTTTAATTTCCAAACAACATTCAGACATTCTATACGAAAAATCCTTCCATAACTCATCCCTTCACATCCTTTTAGCTCCTTTAATCCCTTAATCATCTGATGATATTTTCCTACCCTTTGGGCATTAGCTTAATTTTGCCCTAATCAATTTAACATTAGGAATTAATGCATATTTTCAACCTTAGGAGTTTTGCTCCGATTTAACAGCACCACACTAGAAACTACGGGAATTCCCCATTCCTTTGCTGCTACTATTTATAATAGTACTTTTCAATACCTTCAACCATACTACTTTACTCTATTACTTTTACAACTTTTATTACTACTCTCAGTCTCTTATAGCTTCCACTTGCTATGTAGCTTGCTACTACTATTTATACTGCTATTACTATTTGTGGTACTACTACCATTTGAAGTGCTACTACTATTTTTATTGTTAGTTCCTTTACTACTGTATAAACTAATTGTACTGATAGTACTGCTATTACTATTTGTACTGTTATTACTATTTTAGCTATTACTACCATTTTTACTGCTACTACTATCTCTACTGCTACTTTTATCTTTACTGCTACTACCAATTGTATCACTACTATTTTTACTGTTATTACTAACTTGACTGCTGCTACTATTTGTACTACTTTTACTATTTATACTACTACCGCTATTTGTATTTGTACTGTTACTACTATCTCTACTGCTACTATTATCTCTGCTGCTACTACTATTTGTACACCTTCTACAAATATTGTTATTCTTATTCTACTTCAGGTGCGACCTTAACTTCTATTTCTACTTTTACTTTAGATTAAACTTCTACTTTCGCCTTCTCCTTGTATTCTTTATCTAATTCCATTTTTTTCACTTCTACTTCCACTTCTAGTTATTCTTCGATTATAATTACAGCATGCGAAATTGTACGAATTAAGCTACCTTTTTATAGAGTTGCTTTGTACGCATGAAAATGCAATTCAATTTGTTTAGTTGAAACAAATTTTCGAATGTCCTTTGAGATATGTCTTAGTCGGAGTCCTTGTTTCCACCACTAATTTTGCAGCAACTGTTGCTACTTTCAGTACGCTTTTGTTGCTGTTGTTGTTGTCATTTTCAAATTGCTTCATGGTCTTACAACCGTGTATCGTACCTATGATAGGTGACTGTATGTACGTATCATATTTTGTGGTATTACAACCTTCATTCTATTACTAAGTTTTCCCTATATGACCATGCCATACACACACACACACATATATAGACACACATATAGACATACACATAGACAGTTGCTTTTATTTAACATTTCAATGGCATTGCAGCAAAAGGATTTCTGTGAAACTCTGTGCAACATCATCATTTAATGTTGCACAAAAGCCGCCCAGTTAATGGCATTCTCAGAATTCATAGCAGGCATTTGCCACATTTGGTTTCCATTCCTTTTTACTGTCATAAATTCCTTGTGGAGTCTTTTAGTCTCTAGTCCTGTGGTCCAGCAACAGCAACAGCAACAGCAACAGCAACAACAACAACAACAACAAGAACAGCAACAGCAGCTGCTCTGACCCAGGCATTGCCTGGCTGCTTACCAAGTCAGAGCATTGTTTAGGCTTTTGCTCTGTTTTGCTGAATATGCAAAACCTGACAAAAATGTTTCCTCTTGAGTCCACTGCAATACGTAGGGACTTTAATTAGTTGCTAAAAGTTTTTACCTTTACACACACATACACACACACAGTGACACAACATCAGGCATAACAATGATAGCAACTAGAAAGCGGAAATGCTTTTGACAAGCATTTTGTGTGCAACAAACTTGCCTCTCTTATGTTGCCAATGTCAATTTATAACAACTGAAAATATTTTTAAAATAATTATTAAATAATTAACGTAATAATTAACTAAAATTTACCTCAATTGAAAGTGTTTAACTACCATTTTTAACCATACAAATTTCTTCTATTTTCTACACTTTTAAGTGAAATATTTCAACATATTAATTTACACACCGATTAGTCATATTCAGCATATATATACATATAGTCAACAATATATATATGGAATGAGACATGCATTCGCTTATGCCTTATGCAACCTTGGGCACACACAACAATTTTTACAGTTATTTTTACATGACACTCGCCTCTTGCCTTTCACTTTGTTTGTGCTTCATATTCCTTTTGCACATTATTCGCAATGCTCAAAGGCCAAAAATGCTCAAAAAAAAAAAAAAAAAATAAAAAAAAAATAAAGAAAATATTGCGCAAAAATAAAACGTAAAGATGAAAAATCACAAAAATATTTCAACCGCAAAAACACTTAACAACAACAACAACAAAGAGCATCATCATCAATTGCCTAACAAGTACTAGAAACATATTCATATCTATCTTTCATCTTTGAAAAAAAAAGTAAAGAAAAAGAAAAATTTATTTAAAATTAACAACGAATATTTTGAATACACTTTAATAGTATGAACTTGTTAATTGTGCGTCGGCCCAGGATATACAACGACAACGTGACAAAGCACATCCTTAAAGACTAACCAAAAATGTCCTTGTGCCACAAACTGCTCTCAACTAAAGTTGTTTGAACTCAAGTGCACTGGCCCCTAGCCCATATATATATATATATATATATATATATATAAAGTATATATATTTATTATATATATATATATGTATGAAGAGAGCATAAAAACGATTTAATTATATTTAATTGAAATATATATTTTTTTGGTTATTTTTTGATTTATTTTTGGGCACATTTTTGGTGTTTTTTTTTGGGTTTCCTTTTTGGCCATTTGGCAGCGACAGCAACGCAATTTGCATTTAAAATTTTGCTGCTGCTGCTGTTGTTGTTGTTGTTGTTGTTGTACTCAGTTTCAGCTTGACTGAACCAGAGGCAAGCAAAATTTGTTGTTGTTGTTGGGTTTGCTTTAAAGTTTTGGCAGGCTGTTTAGTTATGGATAATACAAGTTTATGTACGTTAGGCCTGGCCATATTACGTATACGTACTGTATGCCATAGAGTTTTATTTTCTTGTTCTTTTTCTCTTTTCGATTTTCCTTTCTTTTTCTTTTGTTTTGATTTTGATTTTGTGTACGCTGAGTCGCTGCGTCGTTGCGTCGTTTGCTTTCAATCAAAGTGGAATATTTTTTTTTTTTTTTTGGTTGAGACATATCGCAGTTGCCTCGTCTGTCAGTCTGCCACTTTTAAACAATGTTGTTGATGAGCCTGTCAATTGCACATACACACACACACACACACACACACACAAATAAACATACACATAGACATAGGTACAGTCAAAATACGAACTTAACTTGGCTGTCATGACAACGAGCAAACTTAAGTGAAAATTTCATAAAGATTTCAACACTAATAACAAATAATTAGCCAACTGACTGCCAAATGTCAAGGCCAACAAATGAGATATATATTATATATATATATACACACACACACACACACACACACCCACATAAATAATATAAAACCATTAAATAAATAAACAATAATAAGTAAACTAAATTAAATAAATATTTTAAGTATTTCAATTAGTTTCAATTCATTCAAGAAGAAATAAAACAAAAATTGCAATAAAAAAATATTTTGAAATATTTTGAAAATTTCCTTTGAATATTTGCTGTGTTCTATTGATGAATTGTTGCATTGATGAATTGTTAAATTGAAGCAAAACATTAAATAAATCAATAAATTATGTGCCACAAAAGTTTTGACTTAATTAGAAAATTTTTAATTGGAAATTTAGACGCAGTTTTGAGGTTATGTTGAAAGCCTTTTAACTGAAAGCATTCATTAGGCTCACTCTTAATGCCACAAAGGGGCAGCAGCTGCAGCTGTAGCTCACTAGTGTGCAACTATTGAGGCGTTAATTGTGGCAGGTGTGTATGTGTATATTTGTGGCAAGTATTAGGTGCTAGGTCAATTGTTGGACATGCAGCAAACACTGTGTAAAACTTGCAACTGTAAAACCTAAATTTACACACAAATGCGAGCACACACACACAAACACACACACTCACATACACAGAAACTTACAATTGACCAAACATGAAACACACATGCAAATGCCATTGAAATTTATACGCAGTTAGTTACAAATACAACTTGCAACTTGCAGCTTGCAACTTTCAACTTGGAACTTGTAGTTTACCCAATGTCTCTTGCTATCTATCTTTCTTTGTGTATACGTTTGTGTGTTTGTGTGTGTGTGTGTGTGTGTGTGTGTGTGTGTTTGCCATTTGAAGCACACAAAGTATAAAACTTTCTGCATACAACATTTTTGATATAGCAACAGAAGGCGTGGCCAGCTTATGTGTGTGTTTGTGTGTGTGTGTCTATAAGTTGGACTGTGGTGAGCCATTGGCATTTTGCAAAACGAAGAAAAAAGTTTAAAATTCTAGTCACAGACAATGCATTCATGTGTGTGTGTGTGTGTGTGCCTAAATGTCAACACTTCAACTTCGACTTTTGTGTTATTTCCATTGCTGCTGTTGCTGTTGCTGTTGTGACGTGCAAACACAATGACGTCATGACAGTGCCCCAAGAAGCGAGTCGCCTATCTATGAATTGCCAGGGGTCATTGCCGTCTCATTGTCTACGTCAGTGGGAAACAACACACTCACACACACACAGACACAGACATACATTTCGCACACAAACACAAACACAATTCGTTTCGCAACAAAAGCTAACCTTAACCAACCAGCACCAGGCATAATATACATGTCAACCCTTATACCCTTACCAACTACAATTACCTAAGCACAACCACCCCTTCACCCCTCCACCCAGCTTAACCCCATGTTACCACTGCTGTGTATACCTAATCGCAGACACAGACACAGACACAGACACAGACACACCTCAACGCCACTTAACTGTCGCACGTGATGTCTCAATTAAGCTCGTCGAGTTCCATTTACCTTGCTTATTGCCTTTCATTGCATACCTTACAGCGTCACGAACACACACACACACACACACACATTTATACATACACACACTTATACATAAATTTAGATATTTTATTTCCTTTTTTTAGACTGTAAAATAAGCGTCAATTATTAAAAATTAAATTTTCAAAAAAAAAATTAATTAAAGTTGAAAGAAAAACCAAAAAAAAAATAGCAAATAAATTAAAATTTAAAAAATAAGAATATTCATAAAAATGAAGAAAATTCACAAAATTTAAACAATAAAATATTAAAAAAATTCTGAAAATTATTTTTCATTTCCCTTTTACAGTTTTTGTATTGTATTTCAATATAAAATTTTCATTTTTCAATATACAAAGAATATTAATAAAAAATAATAATAATAATAATAATAATAATTTGTATTCGTTTTGTATCTTTTTCAATTAACTATACTAATCTTTTAATTATATAAATATAAATAACTCCGTCTATCTCCATCTCTCTCTCTATCTCTCTCTCTCTGTCTTTCTCTCTTTCTCTTATAATTGTTTATTGCATTACTCTATCATCGTTGTTTATTATTGTCAACCCTTTTTGCAGGTTTAAAGACCAGGAGGCCTCTATACTCATTGACAGATCGTACGTATGCCCAGTTAACACTATATATTTTTCTCTCTTTCGCTCTGTTTTTCGTTTTTTGTCTTACACTCCATTTTTTTGTATATGTGTATATGTGCGTTTGTCTATTGTTTCTTGTTTCTTTTGTTCTTTTGGCCACATTTTTTTGTTATAATTGTTCTTATCATTTTGCATGCAAAAAAACAATATTTCATTAATTTTCCTCTCTTTGGCTTTAAATCAAAATTAAAATTGATAAATATTTTAAAATAAATATTTGACGCTATTTTATATTATTTTTTTTTTGTCTTAAATATATATTATATATAAATATTTATATTTTATTTATTTTAATTAAGATTTAATATTAATCTTATATTTTTTTTTTGTTGCTTTTTAAAATTTTTGTCTTTCGTCTGCAGCAATTTCTATTTCTAATTAATATAATTAATATATAATTATTCATATAAAAATATATTTTAAATTAAGTTATAAAGTAATTATATAGATTTTAATATAATCTATTATATATATATATATATATATATATATATATATATTTGGTATATAGTTTATATAATTTGTGATATCGTATTATAAAATTAGCTAAATATATATTTACCCAACGTGACATGTCATGAGTTTTTCACTTATCTGCAGGTTACTCACATGATTCAATTAACCATTTATATTTTAGTCATCATTTTTGTTGTTGTTGTTGCTGCTGCTGTTGTTGTGGTTTATTTAAACGGCGCAAAATTTGTAGAAAGATCAGTGAGCTGTGTGAATGAAAGCTGCCAAAGATGTGATATAAAAACAAATGAAAAGCAAAAAAAAAAAAAAGAAAAACGAAAAAAATATATATATATAAAAAGGAAAACATATGAAAGAAGGCGCAAAAGCGTAGCTAATTTAAATGTGAAAAACATTTCCTATTTCCTGTACCAAAAACAAATAAATTATATACATATATATATATATATATATATATATATATATATATAGCGGAAAATAGAAAATTAAACAAAAAGCAAACTCAAACCAAAATTCGGTCAGTCAGTTCATTCCACTAACCAAAAGAAAATGTCGTTGGGTTAGAGAAAGAAAAAAAAAGGAAAAATTCAATCAGCAGCTGCAACAAGCAGCAATCCTCCCAATATTCAATCTCTCCCTCTCTCTCTAGCTCTCCCCCCCCGCTGCTTACCCTCACTTTATCTGCTCGCTATATGAGTTTAGTAGCATGCTGTTTTGCTTAGCTTTGCGCACAGTTGCCACATGCAGCGTTTATGCCGTATACGTAACGTACATATTATTCATACGCAGCGTGACATCGTTAACAAAAAGAAAAAAAAAATATGAAAATAATAAGAGAATAAGGAGAAAAAAAGGGCAAACCAAAATGAAATATGTTTTTTTCGCGCATTAAATTTGCCGCCTCAATTGCCTTTGACGTTGCAAATTTTACAAAAAAAAAAATTTGCTGCCCAATGCAAATTACACCCAAAACTATATACTCTATATAAGGCTGTGTGTGTGTGTGTGTGTATTTGTGTGTGCAACCTAAAACGCATTTTACCAAAAAGAAGAGTAAATTTACCATCCTCAAATGACCTCTATAGGAAGACAATTGAAATGAGCTAAAAATACAGTTTGGTTTATTTTTCGTGTTTTTTTTTCTGTTTGCTTTTAAATTTATAATTTTAATTGGAAAAGTTTTAACTCAACATGGAAAACTCAAGGATATAGTATAATATAATATAGTACAGAAACTCTAACAAAAAAGAAAAAAAAAATTCCCAGCTCATATTTGTGGCATAACAAAGGCTTCAAGCATGAAATACTTAATATTGCAACATGTATCTAAGGGAAACACTTGTTAAGGCTTCAAGTTTATATAATATAAATTGTAAACCTGCAATTTAAATAAACAGAAAGAAAATATAACTTTAAAAGAAGCCAAATACTACATATTAAGCAATATATATATAAAAGTTAAAGCTAATTGATTTTGATATAACATTAAATAAACTAAAATATTGATATATTCAATAGAAGAGAGAATTAAAGAGATGCCTCTATATCACAGATTGATCACAGAAATAAAGATTTTATATAGAATACATATATATATATATATATATATATATATATAGTTATTTATACTTGCATTAATCAGCTAGGGCTCAACATGAGCAGCTTACGAAGTTGTAGTTTAAATTGATAATTTTGACTAAAGCGTAATGGAAATTTAAGAAAAATCAAAAAAAAATTATAAATAAAAAATATTTTTTTTTTTTTTTGTATATATAATATATTTAAAAGTGAATTTAATTTAATTTTTTTTAATTATATATTTTATAATATTTTTTCTAATAATTTTTAATATATTTTAAAAACAAAAACTTAAAGTTTAAATTTGATTTCTTGCAATTATTTTTACTTGTATTTATTATTCAATTTTTCACAGTAAAATCTGATGATATGCTGGAATATAAATATATATATATTTAGTATCTAAAATTTATAAAATATATATGTAAAATTATCTTATATAATTTTTTGCTACTGTTGCTATCTTCAATGAAATAGTTGCAACTAAAGAAAACTTTTAGTTTTTTGTTTATGGAAAAAAAAGTAATTGAACTGCTTAAGAAGTAGAGGAAACATTAAAGCATTAAGTTATTTGTATATATTGTTTATAACGAAAAAAGAAAAAAAATATATATTTATATGTTCAACAGTCACTTGACTAGCGGGCAGCTGCCTCACATGCCCCAAGTCCATGGTATATGCCACAAAGACTCACGTTGCCGTCAGTCACGAGATTTCTTTCGTATGCTGACCCCTTGATGGTGGGGCACATCACGCGCCAAAGCAGTTGCTTCCAATGTTTTCTAATCGAAATGATGCGCTATATACGAATGCTATATTATATTCGAAATGCCAGTCATGAGTTCTCAGTATGAGTGTGAATAATGTGACTGCGAGTATAAGTGTGAGTGTGAGTATGAGTGTGAGGAAATGATTTTGTTTATTGGATGCAACGTTTCAACTCGTCGTCACACGTCATTCAAAATGCTTTAAATGAATGACGCAGTGACGCCGTGACGCAGTGACGCAGTGACGCCGTGACGCTGGACAAGTACAAGCCAATGTGCTGAAGAGTATAAGAAGTAAGGAAAGAGCAAGTGTAGGTATAGTTGGCGGGGTGGTAAAGGTTCAGCTTGTATAGCAATTGAAATCAAAAGAACTTTTAATCAAAATCACATTTTGTGCATATTTTCTGTGACGCTGACAAACGTTGCGTATGAGTAATAAGCAGCATATATATAAATATATAACGGGTCACACACAATTGGGTTAGCTAAATTAAAAATTTGCTCAAAATTATTATTAGAATCAAAATTTTAGATGATGTGGCGCGCATTTACGAGTAATTTGCCAGAAAATATTCTAAATAAATCAGCAGCAGTTAAAATATTTACAATTCTCTCTAGCTCACTATCTGTCTATTTATATGTATATGTATGTGTGTGTGTGTGTGTGTGTGTGTGTTTTTAGTTTACTTATGTAATGAGCGTTTATTAAATGAAAAACTAAAAACAAATGGCAAACGCCTTAAGGCAATTTGTGTACAAAAACAACAATAAGAAAAATCAAATAAAATGTATAAAACATTATCGTAGGTAAGTGTAAGAGACTTATGTAGTGTGTGCTTGTGTGTGTGGGTGTGTGTTTGTGTGTGGGATAGAAAGTGGACATGTGTGTGTGTGTGTGTGTGGAAGACAGAAAATCAGTGAAAAATGAATTAAATTTTGCTTACAGCAGCAATAAAAGGTAGAAGAGCTGCGATAGAGAAACAATTGGAGAGTAAAAGGAGAGCACAACAACAACAAATAGAAGAATAAGAAAATTGTGTTGGAAAGTTTATAATGATTATGATAATGATAATGATAAAGATAACGATAATGATAATGTTAATGTTAATGATAATTATAAACATTATTATTATATATATTGCTGCTGCTGTTGCTGCTGCTGTTAGTGAGGCAAGGACGTTGTCAGCCGGACATAAGCCATGTCTATTCTTTACAGGGTGTTTCTCTGTGTGTGTGTGTGTGTTTGCATGTATGTACTTAACATATAAAAAAGAGCATTCCCCCTATCGTTAGGTTTTGCTTGCAATGAAACTAAAAAACATTTGGCAGCAGAAAATTTCAATTTAATTTATTAGTTATAAATTATGCCGAAAGTTAGCAAAAAAAAAAAAAAAAAAGGGCTAAGTAAAAAAAAAAAACAAAAAGAAAATTTATTTATTTTTTTTTTTTTTAATTTATGTAGCAAAAGACAAAAAAATAATAACAACAATAATAAAATAAGATTTTTTATTAGTAATTTTTTTTCTTTGTTTTTTTCTTTTTATTCTGTTAGTTTTTTGTGTTTGATTGTTCATTAATTTGCACTTTGTATGCACTGTATGTGTGTCAAGGCGACACCCTGTATATATTTCAATAATTGAACAAATGTTGTTCATGTTGTGTCAGTTTGTTGCTGTTGTTCTTCTTGTTGCTGTTGCTGTTGCTGTTGAAGACGAAAAGCAAGCAAAAATCTTACGCGCGCGCAAAAAAAAAAAACAAGCTCAAATGATGAAAATGAAATGACACACACACACACACACAGACATATAGAGAGAGAGAGCGACGCACGCACACACACATGAATTAAATTTTATTTATTTATATTTATATTTTTTTATTATTTTTTATTTTTTTTTCGCTTTATTTTTAAGTTGAATATAATTTGTTTCTTACGTTACGGTTGCTCAGCTGATGGCTGCACCCGTCGCACACCTCCCGTTGCCCATTGCCCGTCGCCCATTGCCAGCTGCTGGCTGTTGGCTGTTGGCTGCTGGCTGCTGGCTGCTGGCAGCGCTGTCTCTGTCTCTGTCTCAGTCTCGGTCTCTGTAGCTGAGGCTGTCGCTGTCGCTGTCGTATTCTACTATAATTTTTCTTTTACATTTTGTTGTTGTTGTTGTTGTTGCTGTTGCTGTGTTTTCGTTTTTGTTTCATTCCTTAACGTGTGAGTTGTGCTTTGAGTCTTGTGTATTTTCGCTGGCCACGCCGCGGGACGCGCTCATTCTCGGCCAGCGCGCGCTCGTGGAAAATTCAAATTGAAGAAACGTTTGGCTTGTCGCCGTCGCCGTTGTCATTGTCATTTACGTTATTGTTGTTGTCAACAATTGAGAAAAAAACAAAAAAAAAAGTTGTTGTCTAGCAACTCAAGTTAAAACTGTTAACTAAACACATTTATTTTAATACACAATATTAATTATAAATAAAAACAAAAGAAAAAACTCAACCAAAATACTTAAATTAAATTGTTTATATTTTTTGTTTTATTTTTTCTTCTGTTAGCCAATCTGACGGCAGATTTGGTTAAACTCTAAATTAAAATTAAAAAAAAAAAGAGAGAAAAAAAACAAATAAGCAAATTTTTAATATAATTTTAATTGCACACACCAGTGTGTGTTCGTGTGTGTGTGTGCACGTGTCTGCGTGCTGTGCATTATTAAAAAAATAAATTAAAATTTCAAAATGTTGAATAAAAAATCAGCATCATCGCAGTCGCTGCCGCGTGTGCATAGTTTCTTCAATATGATACCATCTATAATGCAGGACGATCTGGCTGTAACTATATTAGCTGATCGGGATAATATGTTCTCCATTAAATCGCATCGCAGGTAAAACACAAGAAGAGAAAAGAAAAACAAAAAATAAACATACTTATAGTATGTGATATATGTCAGTTAGCTGCAATTGCAATAAATTGAGGCACAATTCAAGAGTTACAAATAAAAGTTTAATTTTAAAAAAAAAAACTAAATTAACTCTTGAGTTGTTTATGAACATTGGCAAGACACTGTTTAGAGCCTAAACTTATACAATAGATTCGTATCTGTCAGTTAAAATTTAACTTTATGCTGCAATTTTAGTAATGAAATTTAAGATAATTAAACAACAACTTAACAAGCTATTGTATATAGCTTAGCAATATATCGATAACATTTAGTATCGATATGTGCATAATATATGCTTATGGCTAACATTATCTTGGCAAAAACAGTTAACACTTTCATATGCCAAGTGAATACTTTGACCCAAAGCGAGGCGCATTCATATGAGTCATTGACATGTTTTCGAGTCTTGCGGTGAAATGCGTCGCAGTATTCATAACCAAATAGAACAACAACAAACACAACAACAACAATTACAACAGCAACAATAAGAACAACAACACTACCCATAACAATATAGAATAGAAAATAAGAAAAGTAAAAGAACAAGAAAAAGAAAATGAAATGACAAATCAGCAACAAAAACAATTCGTCTGGCTGCAAGAGTCTCGTCTCATTTCTCGTCTAGTGGCATTTAAAGTGAAAACCAAGGTGGTGGTGGTGGAGGTGGGGGAGGTGTAAGTTAAGTTAAGGAGATGTAGATGGAATGTGCTCTAGATATAAAGATTGAGACATCAACACCAATGATGCTACATGTTGTGGTAACTGCAAAATGCGTTTGTTGTTGCCCCTTTCAGTTAGACAAATGGATAAAGAAATCAATGTATAAAAACATACAATTATATATACATCTATATATATATATATACGATTGTTGCGACAGCATGTCAAATATACAGATAAATATATGAATATATATATATATATATATACTATATTAGACATTGGGACTGTGAGACGTGCCAAATATCAGGCAAACCATTGGAATATCATAGCAAAAGATGTTGAAAGAAAATAAACGCCTAGAAAGTGGCCGGGCATTGCCTATAAATGGTTACATTAATCGTAATATATCGTTATCGTTATTGCTATTTATAGCAAATATAAAGACGTCAATTAGAAAGCACATAAAAAGCAACAAAAACGACAAAAAAAAATATTAAAAAAATAAAAAAAAATTAAACCATTTTTAAGCGTTTTCTATGGGCAGCCAATTGACTTGAAAGTTTAACGGCAAAGAAATAAATGTGACTATTTATATATATGTATACACACACACACATATCTATATAATATGTTATATATATAAAATTATACATATATATATATAGTGAATTTATCATTAACAACGACTTACATATACCCTTTCTATATACACTCTTTATATCTATACTTTTCAAGCTTCTTTGAGCCCAAGTCTGCTGGGTTTGTGCTCCAGCTACTGTGTGCATTTGGTGTGTGTCTAAGCTTAAACTCTTTGCAGTCGCTATCTTAAGTGTTTGTATGCATAACTCTAGCTTTATATGTTTGTGCGGATAGTGAAGCAAACTTGCAGCTTAATAAACTTTAATATGTTCTTCATGTACAGTAAAAACTCTTTCGACGTACAATTTTAAAAGGCGTACATTACTCTTTCGCTTTAAACATTCTTTTTCTATATAATAATTGAGACTTTATTCATTACGCTGACTTCTCCTCCTTAAGTAAGCGTTCCTTGTTGGCTCCACTGAGTTTTTACTGTATACATATGTGCAGTTATAGGGTATTTAAGAAAAGTTGCTCAAAACAGTATGGAACATATGAAAATTGCTTTAAATTTGGCGCCGCCAGCATAGCCAAGTGACGTCACTGATGGACCCAAAAAAAAAAACACAAAAACCGCTTGACTTGATTTTCATCTGTTCTTGTTGTTGTTGTAGCGGGTTTTTTTTTTGATATACTTTATTTTTATACTTTTAATTTTATTTTATTAATATTAATTTATGCCATTTTTTGTTTGTCAACGCAAAACGGCAACATCTTCTTGCCGCTGCCGCGTCCTGTTGCCACAATCTGTTTCAACTTTTTGGCCATACAATATTTATTTTAGGCACAAATATTTTGAGCCAAGTGGCTCGTGTGCCGCCACCTCCGCTAAAGCAGCAACGTTGCCACAACATTTTCCTCATTTTTTTTCCCCCAATTTTTTTTTTCAATATTTTCCTTTTTTTTATTTCTACATTTTTTTTCTCTTTTCTGTGCGGCGCTTTTTGTTCCGCATTTTTATAGCATTTTGAACCTGCATAAAACTAGTGCAAAAAGCAATGCAAAAAAAGTAACAAAAAAGAAGTAAAAAGAAGTAGAAAGAAAAATGAAAGAAAACACTCGTCCTTTTAACCCATAATTTAGCATTTGCTTTGCTTTTACTTTTTTGTTTAAGTTGTTTTTCTTTCCCTCTCTCCCTCTGTCTCTCTCTCTCTCTCTCTCACTCTGGCTGTCTATGCTTAAGTCCATTTCACGCTGACCTTTTGGTCGCAATTTTATGCCTTTGATTGCTCAACTTGCGTCTAATCATGTGCAAGAAGTGTGAGACGCCCTTGAAACATTCCATTTCAATTGATTTATATGGCAATTTGTTAAAGCACATTGCCATTTACATTCTAATCAGTTTAAATATTATAATAAATTTTTTCCTAAAATTAAAAATAAATAAAAAAAAAAGAAAATAAAATATATAAAATTATAAGCTGAATGTAAACATTTTTATAAATATAAGTAATAATAATATTATTAAATAAAAATTGTCTAGAAGCTTTAAGTAAATTTAAAGCATAGAAGCGTTATGCTATTCTCTAAGCAATGTAAATTATTTAGCTAAATTAAGCACCTTAAACTAAATACTTAATATATATACTACTCGATACTTAAATACATTTAGCATCGCGCAACATAAACTGCAGCAAATTTTGCAGCAAATCAGCGCCTAAATATGTTTTAACTTTAAGCATAGCAAATATATGTAAATTATGCCTTATGCTTCGACATATATATAAATATTTATATATATATATATATATATATATTATGCAAAATAAATATAAATAAAACATTAACATTGAACAAAAAAAAAATATTTGAATTTATTAGAATTTTTTAAGCTAAAATTATACATATTAATTTTTTTTTTGTCTTCTTGCTTGCCTCAAGGCAACTTGCTTTGTGGTGCCATAAATTTCAGATTTTTTTTTATTATAACTGTATATTTTATCTAGCTATATCTACTTATATATCAATTATTGGCATTAATATAATTTATTTGTATTTAATATAGTTTAGTGTTATTTTTTATGCAATTTTTTACGCTTAATTTTTAACTGCTGCCTGCATGTGTCATGTATTTCTTGTATCGTTACTATCTATCTATCTTTGTTTAAATAACTGTTATTTTTATATATATTATATGATATGATATCTTCTATTTACAGCCATGGCGAGGATCTCATTGTAACACCGTTTGCCCAAATTTTAGCCAGCTTACGCTCAGTGCGCAACAATTTATTAAGTCTGACAAATGTACCAGCATCAAACAAGTAAGTTTTTATTGTTCTTGTTGCTCTGACCTTGACCCACACAACAATACAATACATACATACAAAAATTTAAGACCCCCTCCCACCTCCAGCCCGAAAACCGTTAAGTAATATATTAAGACCCACACCCACATCCATATGCAGACCCAGACATATCCGTCTTTATTAATTATAATGAAGCCATCGAAACACTTAAAAGATGACCCTGTGCTTCCGTTATATTTTTCTTTTATGTTTTTATATTTTTTTTGTGGTTGATCTCTTAGAATTGTACAAATATACTTGACCTTAAGTTTAGTACCAAACACCCCCAACCCTTACCCCTACCCCAGGCCCCATGTTATCCCACTTCAAAAAGTATTCAAGCCTAAAAACTCTCAGTTATTATACCGCCTGCCTCTAATAACCCTAGCCGCCCCCCACTCAACTTAACTCACACGCACATAAATGTTGTGCCCCCCGCCCCCCTAGCCATGTCCCCTTAATGCTTATTCTTTGTCTTGTTGCCTGTCTATGTTTCGCTCGCTTAATGTGTGTGCTCTCTCTCCCTTGCCCTCTCCCTGAGTGTTTATGTGTATATGCCACTCTTTTACTCTTTTGCTCTCAATGTCTTTTTGTCATCTCACACTTTAATTAATGAACCGGCAACTAAAAACAACAACAACAACAACAACAAACAACAACAACAATAATAATATAAAAAATAAAACAGAAAACATGAAGCATTCATCTTCTTTTCCGACTAACAATAATTTTATGTCTACACATCTGTATATGTATATTAAAGTATGTGTGTGCATGTGTGTATATATATATATATATATATACAAATATGTATATATATTATATGCCCCGTGTCCCCCAAACACGCCCACTCACACACAATAAACAAAAGAGTAAAGACCCACTTGAACAGAAGATGACGACAAACGTTGCCGAGAAACGACCCACACTTAGGCAGCAAGTGGGTGGCATAAGGCAGAAGCGTAGTGTGTCAGGGTGTGTATTGAGGGGGGAGGGGGGCATGGGAATGTAGGTGGCAGCAGGAGTATAGCAGGGGTACAAAAAAAAAAAACATATATAGATATACGGGACAACACGGGTGGGTTGTTCCTATCTTGTTTTTGTTTTCCATGGGACTGTTTTGACGTGCCAAAAATACCGCAAAATACACAAAAAAAAACGAGAAAAAAAACAAAAAAAAATTTAAAAAAAAAATCCAAATGATATTTTTAATTTTTCCAATGAATATGACGGAACTCAAATTTAGAACAGTTTTATTGAACTGCAAAGCAAAAAAACCAAACGATGATGATGTTGATGATGATGATGATGATGGGAATGATGATATGAGGCACATAATAATGATGTTGTTGATGATGATGTGGTTGTTGATGATAAACCTATGGAGAATGTATATATGTTATTTGTTGTTGTTGTTACTGTTGTTGTAGTTGTTGTTTGTTTTTGTTTTGTGTGTCGAACTTACAATACAAAATATTAGAATGAAACAAACGATAGAAGCATTAAAAAATACCCCCCTCTCCCCCCAGCCAAGTCAGTCAGTTAACCCCTCTCATAACCCAACGCCCCCAACTGTCACTCATACAGAACACAGAGAACGGCCTGTTAAGTAACCCCTAAACGTTTACCCTTAACCCTTAACTCCATTAACCCTTATTAATTCATATAATAAAATACATAAGTATGCGATTAATCATAAGCTAACAAACTAATTTAATTGTTGTACAGATTCCACACAGATTTAATTCAATTTTATTCATCTAAATATATATATATACGTTTTTTTTCTTTCTCTCTCTCTCTCTCTCTCTCTCTTTCTCGCTCTAACTTTAACATAAAACTATACATACATATATATACATCAAAATGATACATACAAATTGATGTTGCTTACAATAAAACAAATCCATTTCTCAATTCTTAATGTTGTATATCACATGTAACCTTCCACTCGCTGTGTGTTTGATTGTTGATTGTTGTTTATATGTTTATATCCTCCATACGTATCTCTATATATATTTTATATGATTCCCCATGTGTAACTCCTAATATATATAACCTGCCTGTTATTACATATTTATATCTCTATATATACTTATATATTTATATAATTATTTTATTTTATTTTTTTTATCATTTTTATTTTGTTTTTTGTCATATATTTTATTTTAATTTCTTGTTTTTGTTTTTGTGTCTCTTTTTTTATCATTTACTTTGTCTTGTTTGTTGTTATTATTGTTATTGTTCTTGTTATTGTTATTCCTTTTATAATCACATTTATTCTTCCCTTGCTTTTCCTTAAACCAAAATATCCTTGTCCATTCCTCAATCTATATCCCTTTCCCCTCTTTCACTCTCTGTCTCTCTCTCTCTGTCTTCAACTATTCCTCATTTTGTTTTGTATGTGTGATTGTGTGTGTGCGTGTGTATGTGACTATGTGTATATGTGACTTTGTGTGTGTGCGTGTGTGTGTACGCGTGAACAAAATCATATATTAATCAAACAAGATCCAGGCGACCAGCTCAATCATCATCCGTCGGACGCACAGGAATGGCAAGTGGCGTTCAACTAGCACAAGGCGATGAGGCATATACACGCCTTGCCACCGATACTATTGAGGAGTTAGACTGGTGTTTAGATCAATTGGAGACAATACAAACCCATCGCAGTGTCTCAGATATGGCATCGCTAAAGGTGCGTATACTTAATATATTTATATATATATTATATTATATATATATTATATATAAAAAAAACTTTCTCTATATTTTATATATATTAATAATATATTAATAAAAAATTTTCTTTCTCTCTTCTCTATTTATTTTTGAATGCAGTTTAAGCGTATGCTCAATAAGGAACTCTCACACTTTAGTGAGTCCAGCAGATCGGGCAATCAAATATCTGAATATATATGTTCAACATTTTTGGGTAAGCTGCAACAATTACTCAAATATATACATCTTTATTATAGTATAATAATAAATACACCAATTAAAGCAACTTATGTAGAATCTTTCAAATTCTGCCAAGTATCTCTCTTTTGTGTTGAATAAAGTGCTTTAACGTTGCCTATTTAAATCGCTTAAAATATATAACCTGCTGCTATTATATATCTTATATCTTTAATCTCATGTTACTTTACCTTCTTCGAGTTTTTTTTCTATAAGCACTGCTGCATATTATACGCTAACCTATAGATAGCTACTTTCAGTACTTTTTTGCTTCAAAGAAACTCTTTGCAAGTTATTAGGTTCTGCCTTTTGGCCATTATTTATCAACCATTGCACTATTTAGACTTTTTTTTGCATGTCATTGTTCCACATTGACCAAAACATATAAAATATATTTCTATTTATATGCAACGTTATGTCCAATTATAGATTTTTGTTAAGAATAAAAAGCATCAAGTGCAAAACTCCAATAGAAAACAATTTTCTACTGAGCTACTATTGCGCGTCATATTTCAAAACTCTGTTTCTATATTGAAATCAATTGACTCTGTTAAATACTTATCTAAATATATTTAAAAGAAAGTTTCTAACTTAAGTTACATAGCTTAATTTTATAAGAGTTTATTGCACTATTGCGCTGCTTATATGCTGGCGCATAAAAGTATGCTACAAAATTGAAAAACTTGCATCAAACCTTTAATTCAATTAAAAATGACTCTAAAACAGGAAAGTACGCGGAATATGTTAAAAGTAAAAAAAAAAACATAAAAATATAATAATAAATATATAAATATATTGAGAAGTTATATAAAATATAAGCCGAAAATAATTTAAAAGCTAAACGAAAAAAGAGAAAATTTCGAAAATAATGCAAAAATTGTATAAAACTTAAGCCAAAGCCGTCAAGTTGAAAGTGCAAAATTAAATTATGCAGAGCAGCATAAAAACAGATGAAGTGGAAATTTCATTGTTTAACCTATGCGAGCGTATGGCATGCAGCACGCCTTACACCTAACACCACCCAAAACAAAATATAAAAACAAAAACAGAAGCAAAACAAAAAAAAAAAAGAAGAAACAGAAAAAAACAGAAATACAAAAAAAAAATAGGCACAACTATGGGTACGTTTGACGTAGCCTCAGGATGTGCACAAACAAAGGCGCGTAGGGTAAAGCGAAAGAGTTACTCACAAAGCAGAATAGAAGAAAAACGAAAGAAACCAAAGAAACAAAACAAAACCAAACTGTATAAAATAATAGCAAGAGCAAAGGGTGACACAATACAGAGGACTAGGGGACATAGAAAAGTACTAAACAACTGTGTGTGTGTGGGCTTGGCCAAAAGTAGAAGTAAGTGTAGAAGTGTTACCAAAAATGGTTAAAATGGGGGGCATGGCACAACATATTTGCACATTTGTCCATATTTCTGCTTCGTTGAGTTAAAGCTAAAGCGAAAACCGTAGCTCAACTGAGCTCAAATGGCCAAGTTTTTGGCAACTGGCAACTGGCAACTGGCAGCTAGCGGCTGACTTGGCCAGACCTAAACTGGTTGTACTGCCTACCTTGCGGCCCAATAGAAATTGTTTTCTATTTTATTTTCTTATCCCTATACACACATAAATACATACATATATACATCTATATATACATATATATATATATATAAATATATAAATTTTTTTTTTCTGAGCCTACGCTTAACGTTAGTTGCCTGTCTTTATTGTTGTTATTGTAGTTTATCAAGCATAAAATCGCATTTGTGCTAAGCCAAGCCAAGCCATCACCTTCGCCTATACACACACACACACACACACACACACACACATACACATACACATACACATGCACATTGTCTAATGTCTATTTGTAACACTTCATTTGAAACAGAAGCGTCTGCCGCTCACACAAGAAGCAGATGAAAACAACCAAAAACCAAAAAAAAAAAAGGAAGAAAAAAATGTGTCGCCCAGTCGATAAGTCGCTTCAAAATGCCAACAGCCTCTTACCCAATCTGAACTCTATAACTCGTACTCTACTATGTTTAACATAAAAAGAGCAAAAACCCCACGAAAAACGAAAATGAAAATAAAACAAAACGTAACAGCAAAACCAATGTGCGACCACTGTGCGTATGCGTGATGCTCGCACTGAGTTAACTCAGATTGTGCATCTGGCTGGGGTTTAATTGAAACGACTCTGCAAGAGCTATGTATCAAGCATACACCCACACACAACCCACAACACACACACACACATAAAAGTATGAAGCAGATGGATAGAAGGGAAGGTGGGGTTTAAAAAAAAAAGAAACTCGCGACAGTCACATATGTTAATCTGGCAAATCGTTGCGCTGTGCTAGAAATCTGACATGGATTTCAGATTCAAAACTCACCGAAAAAAAAAAATCAAATTGTATGCAAAATATGTACATATGTGTTTTTATGTACTCTAATGTCTGTGTGTGTGTGTGTGTGTATGTATGCAAATACATATGTATGTGCTTGTGTATAAAAGATGGCAGCTGAGGCAGCTTTGCGTGGAGTTTGCCGTTTGCCGTTTGCCATTTGCCGTAGGGCAATGCATAGCATATGTACTTGTATATTAAGTATATCTTTTGAAAATTCTTCTTTAACATATACTTTGAGTAACAACTGTTAGCCACTTAAGCAAAATATATTTTCCATCTATATATTTATATATAATTTACATACATATGTATATATATATATAAACGTATCCAAACATATCCAATGTTTATTTATGTGCAAAGGAACTGAAAGTGTTTAGTATCCTGGCGAGACTCTAACAGAAATTTTAGAATTTAAATAAAATATATAAATGTAAATTTATATATATAATATAATATATTTAAACTATTATTCACATACTATTATTCGAACATGCTACTCTTAAGTTGTATATTTTATTGTGTTTGTTTTGGCCAAAACCTTGCAGCTTTAAGATGCCAATAAACAACGAAAATCAAATAAAATAAAAAACCATTTATATAGCAATTTAATATTGTTAAAAAACAAAAACAAAAAATATAAAATATTGTAACCTAATATATGTATATTTGACCTTCGAACCGTTTAACAACAGTTTCATATCACAAATTGTGCAGACAATTGGGCAGTTGGAGCAAAACTAGCAGCTACAGTTACACATTTAGATATAGATACATTTGCCATTTTAAAATATATACATGGATATGTAATATTTTGATACTTCAATACACACAGACAAAATAATAATACACAAATACAAACACATACAGCAAAACACACGCACACTCAAAGTATCCTTTTACAGTTGAACCGTATCGAATATTTACATTTTTTCAAGTGCTTCTTTTATATCCTATATGCATTTCTTAAAGGGTATCTGAATTTTATAGAAATTTTGTGAACAAGAAGTAATATGTATATAGAATTATATATATAGGTGTACATATATATATGTATGCATTAAAGGTAGCAATTAAAATATAAACTTTTTATACTTTATACTTTTGAGAAGACATTGGAAAAGAGACGACAGAAAGTAGCGTATAAGAGTATAAACGGGGTATAAGTCGAGTATATTTAGAGTATAAGTAGAATATAAGTTAGAGTATAAGTTAGCCAAGAAAGTCGAGTATAAGAGTGGGGTAAAATATATTGTATAAGTAGAATATATGGTGGAGTATAAGGTGGAATAGAAGGTAGAGTATAAGAGGAATATAAATAGCGAATAAAGTAGTGTGTAAGGTGGGGTAAAAAATAATGTATAAGTAGAAGTAGTAGGGACAGTAACTGTGGCGTATAAGTATGGTAAATGTAGAGTAAAAGTGGAGTATAAGGTGGAGTAAAAGTAAGGTATAAGTCGAATATAAGGTAGAATATCAAGGGGAGTAAATGGTAGAGAAGAAAGTAGAGAATAAGGTGGAGTATACGATAGAGTAGAAGATAGAGTATAAGTGAAGTATAAGAAGAGTTTAAAGTAGTGTATAAAGCAGATCCCAAGCTAGAATATAAGTTATATTTATATTGCAATTTAACTACTGCCAACTATATTTTATTGAGTATCCTTTAGTCCACACATATATGTTAAGCCTTTGCTTGCGTATTTATTATTTCTGCCTTTGCTTAAAATGGCAAATAAAATTTAACCCAAATTGTATTAATATATAAACATGCACAGCCAATTTGCGTTGCGTTTTACACACACAAATCGCACAAAAGAAAAATATGAGAGCAAACAGTAAAGGGGTTAAGCCCAAAAGTAGGCAATGAAACTTGAAATTTTCAATGTACATTGATATATATATTTTCAAGTATATATTTTCAAGTATGAATGGATGCTTTGTGTATATATGACTGACGATATGTCAGTCAGTGAGCATGTGTGTGTGTGTGTGTGTGAATTATTGAAATTGAAAAAGAAAAATAATTCAGCTAATGAAATGCTAGTCGAATAAACACATAGAGAGATCTATAAATATCTGTACAGGTATCCAATTGAAAATAACTGAAAGATTCATTAACCCAATTATATTGAACATTGGACTCTTTTACTATATATACTTTATATATATATATTGTAGTTAAATAGTGCTGGTTTCCAGTTATTCATTGGTGTGTCATTTACAATGTGTGGAAAACTAAAGGATGATGATTCACCACCAGTAAACGCATTAGCCAACTCAGATTTCATTTTATTATATGGAATAAATGTTGCTTTAATTAGTGTCTGTTCTTTGTATGAATTTCTATTTAATGAGTTGATTTAACAGCTGTATTTCTTATTTAATTAACTTTAACAGACAAACAACAAGAATTCGATTTACCGTCACTGCGCGTTGAAGAGAATACAGAACATCCAATAGTACCGGCCAACCAGCAGTATCCTCGCAGTCGCTCACCACGCGGTCCGCCCATGTCACAAATTAGCGGAGTTAAACGGCCGCTGTCTCATACCAACAGCTTTACTGGTGAACGTTTGCCCACATTTGGCGTTGAGACGCCTAGAGAGAATGAATTGGGTACGCTCCTAGGTGAATTGGATACATGGGGCATTGAGATATTTAAAATTGGTGAACTGAGCTGCAATCGTCCGCTCACCTGTGTGGCATACACAATATTTCAGGTAAGAAAATCTAAAGCAAATGGACAAAAAAAAATTAAATAAATTATTAAATAATTTAATATATAAGCTCATTCAGCTTATATATTCAATAACTGAACAAAATAATATTAAACTTAAAAAAAAGTGACAAAATATAATTTAATATTACTTTAGTTAATATAATATAAAATGTGACCAAAGTTATACAAAATTAAATTCTTGTAACACCAAAACAAACCAAAAAAAAAATATATTGAATCTATTAGAAATTTGCCTCAAGTGACTCAATAAACCCACAAACCAATTAAAGAAAAGTTGAAAATATTAATGCTTTATCTTCGAGTGTAAAAAGACTTTAATAATATTACTTTTAATTTATTAAAAGCCAAAACTGTAACCTAAGATGTATCAAGTATATCTGAAATCTATATAGAGCGCAAAAAGTATTCAATTAATTTTTAAAGGGCTCAAAATTTTGCAGCATTAAGTTGAATTTGCATAATATTTTTGACTTTAATTTACTTACTAAACATATTTATATATATATATATATTTTTATAGCATATATATTTATTTTCATGAATTTATTTTGAACACTTACAGAGTAGAGAATTACTGACCAGTCTTATGATACCACCGAAAACTTTTCTTAACTTTATGACTACTCTGGAGGACCATTACGTCAAAGACAATCCGTTTCACAATTCGTTGCATGCTGCTGACGTGACACAGAGCACAAATGTTTTACTTAATACGCCGGCATTGGAGGGCGTATTTACGCCTCTTGAAGTGGGCGGGGCTCTGTTCGCCGCTTGCATACACGATGTTGATCATCCTGGTTTAACCAATCAATTTTTGGTTAATTCAAGTAAGTTCCGCGCATTATGCAAACTATGAAAAGAAAATTCAATTTAATTATCAAATTAAATTATATTTAAAAACAGCATAAAAAATTATAATAATAATAAAAAATAATCTTAGAAAAAATAATAAAATTCATCCAATATAAAATTTAACAAAAAGAAAAATAATTGAAATTATTTAATTTAAAAACACAAAATATTCAACTAAATAAATCAAATTTTAAAAATAATAAATAATATAATAATGATCATAAATAAGTAATAAAATTAACATAAAAAAAAGGGAAAAACAAAATAAATAAGAAAATCAACATAAATAAAAAAGAAAAAAAAATAAATAAGAACAATATATAAAATATTTAAGAAATATATAATAGTAATAAAAATTAAGCAAAATTTTAAAAATATAAAATAAATTGAATTAAAATAAATAAAAATATATAAATAAAAATTCATAAAAAAGATATAATAAATAAAAAAAAAATATAGAAATTAAAAATATAAAAATAATACATATAAAATTAAAAAACATTAAAATTAAAATTACATAAAAATAATAATGTTAAATAATTAATGAAAATTAATAGAATTAAAATTGAGCAAGTTACAATAAAATAAAAAATAATTAAAATATTTTTTGATAGATATATTTTTATAATTCTTACATATCGTGTCACATAACTCAATTTTAGGTTCCGAGCTAGCATTAATGTACAATGACGAATCTGTTTTGGAAAATCATCATTTAGCTGTCGCCTTCAAATTATTGCAAAATCAAGGATGTGATATATTCTGTAATATGCAAAAGTGAGTAAAAATATTACAAAAAGAAATATATATATATATTTAACTTTTTAAATTAAAAATAAATTTGTTTTTTTAATATACAAAGGAAACAACGCCAAACATTGAGAAAAATGGTTATTGATATTGTACTCTCTACGGACATGTCAAAGCACATGAGTCTACTGGCCGATCTAAAGACTATGGTGGAAACCAAGAAAGTCGCTGGCTCTGGAGTACTTCTGCTAGACAACTATACAGATCGCATACAGGTAAGTGATGTTTATTTATATGAGAATATTTAATAAATTATTAAAAAAAATATATTTAATGTATAATTTGTATTTAGGTGCTTGAGAATTTGGTGCACTGCGCTGATCTGAGCAATCCCACCAAGCCATTGCCGCTATATAAGCGCTGGGTGGCGCTTCTTATGGAGGAGTTCTTTCTACAGGGCGATAAGGAACGTGAATCCGGCATGGATATTAGTCCAATGTGCGATCGTCATAATGCAACCATTGAAAAGTCCCAGGTGGGCTTTATCGATTACATTGTACATCCACTGTGGGAGACCTGGGCTGATTTAGTGCATCCAGATGCACAGGATATACTCGATACGCTTGAAGAGAATAGAGACTACTATCAGAGCATGATACCACCATCACCGCCGCCATCGGCAGCCGATGATATGCCACAGGATGAAAAGATACGCTTTCAGGTATATATATACTACATATAAATTATATATATATATATATATTTAATGAATTTATTTTATAGGTAACTCTGGAGGAATCCGATCAGGAGAATTTAGCCGAGCTAGAAGAATGTGACGAAAGTGAAAGCCGCGGTGATGCTGCCTCCAGCACCACAACTGGCACCACAGCTACCCGGACAACGGGCGGGGATTGTGACGGAGGTGGTAATCCGCCAGGGAGTCAAAATCAGCCACAGCACGGTGGAATGTGACGGAGAGTCGTGGGAATTTATCGCAAAATAACGGAAAAGGCACACAGCTTCTTCCTAATACGTTAGTGACTACAATTTAAAACAAATCACAAAAAATAAAATATAAAAAAAAAATCTTTAAAAAAATACACAAAAAAATGAACAAAAGACACAAAAAAAAACCAAAAAAAAAAATTTAAAAAAATATATTTATAAAAAGTTATAATAAAAATAAGAATCAAAGAAATGTTTAAAAGTAAACCCAAACAGCAATAGCAAAAGTACCGTTTAACTTATAGTAAAGCAAAAACAAAATATAAAAAGAAAGAAATACGATAAAAAGAAGAAGATGAAAAAATTAGAAGTATTCCTAATGAATGATGATGAGATTGATGTGAAATACACTGAACACAAGAACTAAAACTAAAAACCCAAAAAACAAAAAAAAAACCAAAATTCAAAATCCAAAAAAAGTACAGAAACAGAAAGAAAACAAACAGCTAACTAAAAGCATTAATCTAACATTAAATACATAAAAACAATTAATCTTAAAAATAATAATTATCCAAAAAAAAAAAAAAACAAAAACAAGAACCCAAACGTAAACCCAAAGTTCTAGACAAGACAAGAAGCACTGCAAAGAGAAATTGCAAAGCGAAAAAGAAAATAAAGAAAAGCAAAACCCTTTTACTGAGAAATATCAAAAAGCAAATTAAATAAAAAACATAAAAAATAAGATTAAAAGAAAATAATAAGAAAAACCCCAAAAGAACAAGCATAGACGATATATGTTTCATGTGTTAGGCAAATGACTTTTATTTTTTTTTTTTTTTGAAAATTTCTTTTTAAAATTTTAAATTTTTTTAAGCAACCAAACTATAAATATTTTTTTATTTTTTAACAATCTTCTGTTAACTATTTTAGAGTAAGTTTATAAATTCTTGTTGTTGTTGCTTAATATTTTCTTTTAATCTATTGACAAAAAATAACTAAATAAATAAATCAAAACAAAAAACCACCAAAAGCCAAGAAGGCAAAACTAAAACAAAACAGCAACAAAAGTTATATAAAAAAAATATACAAGAGAATAGAAAAACGAAAAGAAAATTAACAATTTTATTATTAGAATTCTATATTTTAAGCAATTTTTTTTTTTACACCGAAAGAATATATATTTTGCATGCTTTAAATTTAAATTTTAAATTTTATTCATTAATATTTGTAAACAATTTTTTTTTTTTTTAACAATTGCGTTGACATATGGAATATTATTTATTGATAAATGACAAGGCACAGACAAAACAGAAACTTAGGTCTATATACGATTCTCTCCCAACTAACACAAAAAAAAAAAAATAAAATCCCAGTGAATTATTATAAATTTTTAAATTGAAAAACAAAAATAAATAACAAATTGAAAAAAAAATAAAAATTAAAAACTCAAAACCAAAAAATAAAATACCAAACAGACATATGTACAGTCTGCAGCTCAGTTTGCAGTTGTGTAAAATGATATAACCCGGCATATATACATATATGCACAAGTCTATACACACACACATATATATATTTATATATATATATATATATATATATATATATAATATGATGTTTTTTTTTTTAATTATTTGTAAATAATTTAAATGTTGAACTCGAATTTAAAAACAAGCGGCAACAACTTGCAGCTAAATACTAAAAGAGAAGGAGAAACTAAGCCAAAAATGGAAAACAAAAAAAATTTGTTTAATTTGCTTAAATAAAACAAAAAAAATTCAAAAACGAAAATCTACATATATATATATATATATGTATAACAGAAACAAAAAAAAAAACTATTGTAAAATTAACTTAAAAATTTCTTTATTTGTGTTGCTTCCAAGTAAAACGCTGTCTTCGCAAAATATAATTACTATTATTATGATTATTATTATGATTATTATTATTATTATAATTATTATGATTATTATATTATTATAATTATTTCTATTATACTTATTATTATTTTTAGTAGAAAAGAGAAGAAGAAAAAAAAACAAAGAAACGACTAACAAAAAGAAATGTTGAAAGCGCAGCTGCCAAAAGTTGTTCTCTGAATGCCACAAAAGAAAAAATGTATAACTTTTTTTTTTTTTAATTATTTTATTCAATTTATTAATATTCAATTAAGACGCTGTTATGCGTTCAAATTAAATTCATTTAAATGAATTATATTCAATTTAATTTGATATAAATATCAAATATATTCAATGGTGTGGCAAAATGTTATTCATATTATTTACAAAAAAAAACCTAATTGAAATGATTTTAAAAATATATTTTATTGCATTATAATTATTGACAACAATTTAATTTAATTTGATATAAACAATTCGAGTTACTTCTTTTGGCCACAATTTACAAAAAAAAAAAAAAGAAAAAAAATATTAACTAAAACACAAAAATAAAAAACACAAAAAAAAGACTTTCAAGCACAAGAATTAGCAACAAATTCTTAAAAATAAAACAAAAATAAAAGTCATTGGCCATATACTATAATCAACTAGATATATAGAAATACCTATGCTATATATATATATATATAAATAAACAATATATACATATATATGTATTGATGTTTATATATACGAGTCACATATACGCGCTGGTGCGTGAACAATTCAAGTGGCAGGCCAAATGAAAAGCGCATAATTTATTATGTTTATTGTTATTAATTTATTACATTTTTTTTTGTTTATACAAACATATAAATATATATATATGTGCATATATATGTATATATATATATATATATACAATTAACCCACACACACATATGTATTGTATGCTCTACATATATTTTATTTTGTGTTTAAGCGGGCAGGATCCGTGAAGTTGTGTTTTCTTTATTAAAAAATATAAAACTAATACATATGTATATATATATAAATATATATATATATATAAATGTATATAGATGTATTTTACTATATATACATACATCTACATATATATATATACATATATACATAAATATATATAAAATGAAAACTTGAACCTTGATGGTCTAAAAATATCATTAAAATTATTATGCACTATTAAAGATAAAAATAAAAATAAAAATAAAAACAAAAGCAAAAACAAAAGAAAAAACAAAACCTAATATATTTATACAAAATATATAGCATCAAAAAATAAAATATTGTAACTGAAATGCGATGCAAAAGGGAAAAGAGAGTTTAAAACAAAATATTAAAAAAAATATTTTGAATGATGAAAATAATGACGATGATAATGAAGTAGAAGTAGAAGCTAATGCAGGCAGTTTGCATATAAGAAAAATACACAACAAAAAAAAAAAGAAGAAAACAAAACCCGAAAACAAAAAACAAATACTTTATAGCAATTTAAGCAGCATTGTAAATGTGCGCTTCAAATTTACTTTTCAAATGAATTAATTCAAATTGCAAAATATAAATAAAAAACCAAAAAACAAACAAAAGAGATACATCACTTAAATATGAATACATATATATATATATATATATATACATATATATATATATATATATATAAAATATAAATTAAAAAAGAAGAAAAACATAAATGAAATAGTTGAAAACAGGCGCAGTCCATGGAAAAAACTGAAAGCTACTTTAACAATTGAGTGAAATGAAATTACAAATAAATGAAAGAAACAAAAACCAAATGACTTTTTTCTCAACACAAATGCAGCCTAGGTAAATACCATAATACATATACATACAAGAAAATACAATATATATATATATATATATATATATATATATATTTATATTTGTCTGTGTGTATACCATTGTTAGCTCATGGCACTTGGCGAAATTTTGAATGAATATTGTGGCGGTTATATTAACGACTTAGCACACAACACACTTACACACACATACACACATATGTATATATATACATATGTATATAGATATATAGCTATGTATACCGTTATAGCAACAAACTGACAGACATATGATATAGTGCAGATATTTAGAATGCATATTTAAATAGCTATAGCTATAGTTCTAAGTGATTACTATATATATATATATATATATATATATATATATATATATATAAATATATAAAACATTTGTGTGTCTAACCATATGTTGTATGTGTATTATGTGTGTGTCACTGTAATTAAAGAATTTAAATATCTAAATAAAATACCAAATAATTATATATTTAAATATATTAACAAAATACAAAAAGAAATCAGCATTGACATCAATTCTCGCATTGGTAAACCAAAAAGCAATTTATAAACTATTATTACTATTATTATTATTATTATTATAATTATATTTATTATAATAATATAGTAAAAAGTAAATAAAAAAAAAAACATAAAACTAACGAAATGTCATTTATAGCTAAAGCAAAACTAAACTCATTAAGTATATTAAAATTTTCATTTACAAAAATAAAAATATAATTCTTTTGTCTAATTTATTTTAATTTTTAAATAAACTTTTTGGAAAATGGTAACAATAATTTAAACGATTTTGCTATCAGATACAAATTAAAAGAGGCAAAAGTATATCAAGTTTATATTATTATTTATTTTAATCTAATTTATAATAATCATAAATATATATATATATATATATATGTATATATTTATATATATATTGCATAAATTGATCAGATTTCATAGAGAGTTGTAGAAATTTTGGTCAATGGTATAGAACAATTTTGTTTATTTGTTGTGCCGTTAGCTGTAAATCAAAATATTTATAAATATATATAAATACATATATATATATATAACATTTTTTTGTGAATTTAAAGTAAATATAAACACATACATAATACATATATAGCTAAATATGTATGTCAAAATAATATATAGAAATGAAAAGAAAAAGCTGCATCAAAATGAATCAAAGACAACAAATTGAAACAGAAAAAATAAATATTGTACTTAAAGTTTTGTACTTAAAATGAAATGTAAAACACCAAAAAAAAGAAAAAGAAATTAAGCAAAACTAAAAAAAATAAATAAAAGTATTTAAAGGTAAAAGTAAACAGAGTAAAGCAAATGTAAGCAAGAAAAGTAAGTTTAAAAAAAAAGAAAAGAAAAACTAAAACTAAATTGTGCGCAGGCGACGGTTGTTTAGGAAAATGCTTCAAATATTTAGCAGCAGCTCGGTCAGAATTTAAAAGAAAGTTTAAAGAATATAGGATATGCGATATAAAACATGTATATTATAAAATAAAAAAGAGAAAACAAATCACATATATATAACTATATATGTATTTAAAAATAGAAATACAAAAAGCAAAAAATAAAAAAACAAAAAGTAAAAAGTAAAAAAAAAAATATTGTAACGCTGGCGTTACATGAATGCAGTTAGACATTTTTTTTTTTGGAAATTTATACAAATATATACAAGAGACATGAGTACAGACAGCTAACAAAACAGACATATAATCACACACACGCATACACATATACATAACACAGACACAACCACAAACAGCAACATAGACAAACAGCTACACAAACTAGATCTGAGAATAATGATATCGAAAACGAATGAGTACCGATTATAGGCAAATAGAATATATATATACATATATTTCAAACATATTAAAATGAAGGAAAAATATGTATGTAATAATCAAGGATAATGAGGATAATGAGTATATAAAAAGTAAAAGGTATGTGAGGCAATCTATAAGTACGCTTCAAATTAGAGAAACGAATTGAACCGTTAAATGCCAACGTAAACACACTATTTAATATATATATATATATATATATACATACAAATATATATATATATATATATAAATATATATATAAAGTGTTGAAAATCCAAAAAAAAAAACTAAATAATAAAAAATATGAGGTAAAAATCAACCACTGAACTCCACCAATTTGGGCATAAAAATTAAGTTTAAAATTTATTTATAATAATAAAAAGAATCTAATGAAATTTTAATGAAATATCATGAAAATTTCTAATAATTAATACAAAAATTTAAAACTTAATTTTTGTTTCTATATATATATATTTTTTTTCTTTGTCAAGGCCCATATTTGTATAGCATATATGTATATGTTATATACTAAATACATATATATATACATATATACATATACATATATATATATATATATATATATATATATAGTATGTAGCTATGCATGTGAAATAAGCATTAACATTTATGAAATGAACTCTAATTCTAAACAATTATGCATGAATATGTATGAATATGAAGTGAATATTATTCAGTTGGTAACTAAATTCACAACAGTAAAAAAACAAAAAATTAAACCAAAAAAATAAAACATTTAAAAAAACTAAATTGTAGTACAGAAAAGTACATTAACTCGTAAATACATAAAAAGAAAAATCCTTAAGTCACATTGTAAACCAATCGATTGGTATACCCCATATATGTGTATATGAAATGAGTATATATATGCAGACATAATGATAAATCAAAAAAAACAAAACAAAATAAAAAAAAAGTTTACAAAAAAAATACAAAAAAAGGGAACGTGAACAACACAATGAAATGAGAAATTAATAAAAATCTAAATGAAAATAAAACAAAAAAAAAAAACCAAAAAGAAAAACGTTTTTCATTTTCAATTCATGCCAGAGGACGTTGACTTAACTTTGCACTTCAGCTTTGATGATTCTGAGAATTTTTATTTGACAATTTTTTTTTTTAATTTTGCATGTAAAGAAACTTTTATAAGTTAAAGGTTATACACTTCTACTATATATGACCTATAAATTAAATCCATTTCATTAAATCTTTTGAAAAAAATCATTCAAAAAAAATTCTGTATATTGTTATTACGCCTGGATGCTAGCACTCGTTTTCATTACTTGATTCTAGAATTTAATTAAAAAAAGATAATATAGACTCGAAAGATTATATACATCTCTCTTTACCATATATATAGTGTTGATTTATGCTGATCAATAACCGATTTGATATAGCATTTTATGTCTTTCCTCATATTAAGCTCAACAGTTGTCATAGCGAATAACAAAAAATCAGCGGAACTCGACCAATAGATGGCGCTTACTGCAAGTAAGTATGCGAGCTTAACTATGAGCGCCTTTTAGCTGGTTATTTTAGCTTTGACCTTATACGTGCAAATAGTTACTTTACATATTTGAATGCAAATAGAAAAAATCTATAAATATCATATTGATAAAAAAAAAACAATTGTTTAATTGAATAAAATTCAGATATATCACAACTAAATCATATGCTGGCTAAGATATAGTTAAGTGCTTTGTATTTTAATGCTTTATGGAAAAATCAAATTTAGTACTTGCAACAAACTGTAAACATACAATGAGCACGCGTTTTATTGCATAGAATATTATTGCATGCAAGAATTAAAGCAATGAAATTCTTTAGTCAATTTTTCAGTATTTTGTAGCAGCCTGAGAGATATCAGAGATTATTTCTATATAGATCAAGACTATAAAATACTAATAAAGTTTCACTTAATATTATTTTAATAAATAAATAAAATAAATTTTTAAATTTTCATAATTATGTTTATTTTAAATAGTTGGTATTATGTTTGTTTATATTTAAATTGTTTGTATTTTTTTTGTTTTTTTTTACTATTTGTTCGTATTATTTTGTGTATATAATTTTTTTCCACTATATTTTTTATTTATGTATTTTATTTTAATTATTTTTATTTTTAGTTTTTCTTTTTCTTTTTCGTTTGTATATCGCTTAAGTGATAAGTTTAAAATAAATTCATTAACAATTCGTTTTAACAAATTAGAAGTTCTTTTGTTTGTTTTTTTTTTTCTAATTTGTTTTGACCAAAATAAAATATAATTATAATAATATTAATAATAATTATAATAATAATAATAATAATAAGAATTTACCATAAGCTACGTTTATTAATTATTTCTTCTTATGGATTTTTGTTCTTTTTTTGTTTTAGGTTCTTGTAGTTGAAAGCTGTTAAACAATTTACAGTTCGTTTGTGTTTTTAGTTAGTTTTTAAAACTCATTTTACTTTGGTATAAAGCAATGCACATTTTTCACGGCTTTTCAACAAATGTTGTAGTTATGTGTGTGTGTATCTGTGTGTAAATGTGCTGGATTTCAATACAGTTCAAAAGACAATTTCATAGGAATTTAATTATACATTTTTCATTCACTTTTTAATTAATTCAAATATTTAATAGAATTATGTTAAAGAATTGATAAAGTTTTAAAGGAATTAAAATTTATTAATTGGGGTTTTCCATATTTCCTATTTTTTTTAATTTTCACTTTTATTTAAATCTTTTTTCGTTTTGGTTTTTATTTTTATATTAATTTTGCATAAATTGTAGAAAGTTATAAAAGCAAAAAAAGTAAACAACTTGGTCAATGCTCTTACAAATTGTTTTCAATTCTTTTCTGTTTTGTGGATCAAATTGTCCTTGTTAAAGCTAAATCTATACTTGTTGAGAAATACGCTAATACCTTTCGTTAATAACTATTTCAATTTAGATATTGTTTTTCTTCATTGTATTTCCTTTAATTTCCTCTTTTTTCTTATGTTTTTTTGTTGTTAATTTTTTTTTGTTTCTATTAAAAATCTACAAAAAAGCTTAAGATAAAGTTAAAGAACAAAATTTTCTTTTTGTTCGTGTTTTTTTTTTTTTTTGAAAACTGGTTAACTGTGTGCTAGCTTAAGAACGTAAATTTTTGGTGGTTGATTGCCCATACTGAGGCAGTGTGTGTGTGTGTGTGTAAGTCTATATGTATATATAGATAAGGTGTAAAATTGAACACGCATCTTGGGAGATGTTTGGTTAATTAGACATCAATGACGCTATCATTCTTTTTCATCTCCATTAGATGCGTTTGCTTGAGCTTCTCCTGCATTTGCGTTAACATATCCTGCATGCGTCGTATCTCCTCATCCTTTTGCAATAGCAGACGATCCGTTTCCGAAATAGCTGCATCAAAGCCATTCGTTGAGCTTATTGAATCACGCTTCAATTTGCCACGTTCACGCAATGCATGCTGTGATATCTGTGAGATGCATTGTGCTCGGAAATTCTCATAGTGCACATCCTGTTTGAATTGAATTCGATTAATATATATTTGCATGTTGTGTTGAGTATTGAATTGACTTACCTGTGTGGTATCCTTAAGATCCTGCATATGTGTTGATATAAGAAATGTGCGCAATTTGATAAAATCACTATGCTCAGCATCCTCAACATTGACAACACCCCAAGGATATTGACGTCCACGCACCTTCTTGCCAGCCACCTCAAGTATTGTATTGCTGCCAACGACAGCAAATGGTATTGATGCCTTTAATTCACGATCCTGTTGCTTAAAATCATCATCCTCATCGGAATCACATTCAGGAAACTGATACAATTGTATATGATTGTCCTCAAGATCCTGCAAGATGCGCTCCTTCAATTTACGTACTTCCGTCTTATTCAAACAATCCGCCTTGCCAATGACCAGCACAATGTTAACTTTACGATGTAATCGTCTTATTAAATCCAAATCCATTTGACGCAAGCTTAATTTAAAATATAACTAATGGTTATCGTTCACAAGAAAAATTAAAAACAATTATGACTAACCTGTGACCCCAAGGTGGTACAAAATATAAGCAGCAATGTACACGATTGTCCTGTATATTACGACGATTTAGACCGCTTTCATCGGTGAAATATTGACGAAATTGATCATCAATATATTGAGTGCAGACACGCCAGCTGTCTCCACAATTGACTGCATCACCAAATCCAGGTGTATCCACAACAGTTAGACGCAAACGTACGCCACGCTCCTCAATGTCCATAGTCTTCTTTTCGACGCGTGTCGTCTTCTCGATGCGCTCCTCAACATTGGGTATCTGACGATTCTTGTAGAGATCACCCAGAAATAGGCTATTGATTAATGTGGATTTACCCAGACCGGATTCACCAACAACCATCAATGTGAATTCAAAGCCACGCTTCACCGATTTTCGATGCACTTGTTCCGGGAGTGTGGCAAAGCCAATATAATCACGATCCTTGTCAAATGATGGTGTCTTTGCTATACGGAAACAAAGAGAAAATTATAAATAAAAGAAAGAAGTACATTAAATTTAATTCAATCCTTTACATTACACTTGAGCTGCATTGCAACATAACAACATGCAACATAGCATATACAACCCCTAACTGGCATCATTCAAACACCAAAACGACACCCGCTGAGTTGAGTGGCAGCTCCATTTGCTCATTAGCGTAAAACAAACAAATTGTTGGCCCGCTTAGCTTGAGTGCCAACAAACAAGCCACTTCACAGTTGTACACACCTATATATACATATATATATATATATATATATATATAAGAGTGTGTATGCAATATGCCACATGCCACATACAACTTTCTACAACACAAATCAAGCAACTCACAGCCCACTGCTTTATCACCTGCAACTTCTTGATGCACTTTACTTACACATGCTGCTGTGTGTCTTTCGTTGAGGTTTCTCCTTTCGTGTGTATACCGTACGGTGTTAGCCGCCTTCTTTCCTTTTTTTCCTATTTTTTTTCTTTCCTCTTTTTTTTTAAGTATCTAATGGGCAGCAAAGAAGTTGATTTTCTTTGCCTATTTTTTTTTTTATTTTTCCTCTGCTCTTCTCTTTTTTCTTTACTCTAGTCTTAGCTTTGTTTATTGTTTATAATTCTTATACACTATCTATCGATTTATTTATACTATTATTGACAAATTGATACGCTTGAATATCTCAATAAGAGAAAAAAATAAATAAAGCAATTATATTTTTTTTATATTTATATATTTAGAATAGAAAAGCAATCCCCGAGTTATATGAACACTTTATTATTGTAGACTGGAACAACTTCAGCTCAATTCAAGCTACGGAGCTGAACAAAGCGACGCAAGCAAAAATATGCCCAAAAAAAAAAGAAACAAGAGGAAAAACTAAAAGCAAAAAAAATATTTGGGATAAAAAGAGCAATACATGAAATTCTCAGTAGCTCTCTTCCTCTAGCTATCTCTATCTGACTGTAGTCTCTGTTTTATATGCTCGGTAAGGATAACAAGGAGCACAACAAACTGGCAACACACCCGCCAGAGAGCAACGCTCTCAGCGTCTGCGCTTAACATTCAACGCACGTGCAAGTCCTTGCTGGACAGTGGCGTGGGCGTTAAAGGGGGTAGGGGTATGTGGCACAAAACTATGCCAAATGGTGGGTGCAACTAGTCAAATATGCGCAGCGTTGCCAGAAGATACTTATAGCTATCGAAATGTATTCTAATACTATTATATATGTCAAATTTTATCGATACATTTTAGTTTGCTAATAAATATGTTAATCGTATATTTTGGGATTTCCAGTTAAACTCAGTGGAATAATATACACATACGCATAACTATTGAAAAATATCGATAGTTATCGAAAGCTAAAACATAAATAACTATCGATAATAGCAAGTTATAAAGTGTTTGTAGTCTGACCTTTACTTATAGATCTTAACACTTATCGATAGTTACTAAAAATGGTAGCCGTATACAGACTAATTTATCGATTCCAGTATCGATATATATTTAATATAATTTTCAGTTTCTATTTATAGAAAAGTAACGCACTAATTTAGTTAAGCAAAGATCTTTGAAGACTTATCAATAGTTATGCAACTTTAGCTAATTGAACTAAACTATTCTACAGTAAAACGATAACATTATCGATAATACTTATAGTGAATGAAATATTACTCATACTCAATAGAAATGTACACCAAATTGGATTTGTGTGCTGAAACCCCCCTTTTTTGGTTTTAAGTTACATTTGCGGATGTGGCAACTCCATATGCCACATTGTATTGCCACGCATGCATTTCCACCCATCCCCATTGCTAAGGGTGAACGCATTGTGTGCATTATCAACTTATACACATTGTCTCATTCTCAGCACATTCGTTTGTCATGTGCGTCAAGCATTTAATTGTGTTTAGGCACGTTAAGTAGGTAAAATCCTTTGGGCAACTCATCAGCTCAAATTCACTTTATGAAACTCTCACGCGTGCGTCAAACCAGGGCAAGAATAACAACAAACCCGACAAGAACAACAACAACAATAACTTATACTCTGCTACACACACCCACCCACACACAAACACATAGGGAATAACACCCTTGTGTATGGGTTTGCAACAACCCTTAAACGATACTCAACGCACTTATCGATAACAACAGCAACTGAAACAGAAACACAAACCGGAAATCAAAGTGCAAAAAGCAACACAACAAAATTTAGTTAAAAAACAAAACCAAAAAAAAAAAAGAAAACAAAGCTTTCAATCCCATCCAACCCTTTCTGCAACCCCCTCAGAAATGGTCCTCCACTTGGCAATTAGCCGAAGGAAATTCAACATCCAAATTTTTGCATTAAGTTGATTTGTTTACAAATACCCTACAGAAAAAGGAAGCAGCATATTGGTATATATCTTTAAGATAACTCAAGGAAAGTCAAATTTAAGAATAAGTTTAGGATATTTCAAGGCTTTTCCATTTGGAGCCCCCTTTTAAGATCTTGGCATAGAGCTTTCTTTTTGATTTACAAAGGGATTATGCATTTTATTATTATTAACTTAATTTAGAATTTTGTTTTTCAATTTATGTATTAATTTGAAAATTTTTTTTTAAGTTGTTAGTTATGAAATAAAAAAAAAAAAGATTAATATATTTAATTTTTATTTTTTTATATATTTATTTATTTATTTTTTTTTTTGCTAAATAAAATATAGGTTATTATTATTAAGTGGAATACTTATTTAATCGAAAAATGACAAACTAAATTTTTTATGTAATTTTTAATTAATATTTTATTTATATTACTTTTAAAAAAATAGTTATATCAAAATATAATTTTTTAGCATTTAATCAATTAAATTACCAAAATATTTTAAAGGAGTTTTATAAATAATTTGAACTTCAAAAAAAGATGGGTAAAAAATTATATAACAAATATAAAAAAATTAAAACAAAATAGTAAAAAAGAAATTTCTAAAATAAATATTATACAGAATAATAATATTTAACAAACAATATAAAACCAAAAAAAAAAAGATTTATGTAGTAATCTTTTTATAAGAAAAAATATTATTAGTAGGTTAATTTATAAAACAAAACATAAATAAAAACAAGTAAGAAGTCTGTAGTCGAGTGTACACGACTACGAGAGCCCCTTTGCCTACATATACAGCCATACACACACATACTCATACATACACACAGTTCTGCACGTACTTAGCCATTGCGCGCACCTTTTAGCCCCCCACGCTCTATAGCGAGGTACTTAATGTTGTATAACTTCCGTGTTTATTGTTCAATTTTAACGAAATTCACAACGTAGATGAAGAATGGTCTACTCAATATGTGAGCGAAAAAGAAATTTGATCGGTTGAAAATTGTGTCTTTTAATCGATTTTTTCGATTTGCGGGGGTCAGGGGAGGAAATTCGAAAATCTAAAACAAACTCGTATAGTGTACAAACATAACAAATCTACGTCTCAAGTTTGGTTGCTCTAGCTCTTATAGTCTCTGAGAAACAGGCGTTCATACAGACGGACAGACGGTCAGACGGACAGACGGACAGACAGACAGACGGACAGGGCTAGATGAACTCGTCTTGTCGTCCTGATTCAGAATATATATACTTTATGGGGTCTCCGATGATTATTTCTATGTGTTACATACTTTTCGATTTTGCACATTTCCAATAGCTCCGCTTTGCTTCTTTTTTACAAAAAAGCAAAGGGGCTAATAAATAAATAAACCATTTCATTGGCATTTTTTTATTTTATATTTATTCCTTATGCATGTATTTATAAAAAAGAAAATAATAATAATTAAATCTATAAAATTAATCTATATATTGAATTACACAAAAAAGAACTTTGTTGCACACTTGAGCAGAGTATACAAAATATTCGTTGTGGCACAAGCAGATTGTGTTTATGCTGATATTTTGCACAAATGTTGCAATGTTCTTGACGTGTAAATAAACAAACAAAAGATATAAAACATTTTGTTTACAAATGGTTACACTGCACTCTAAATTATACTTAACTCTGAGCAAATGTAAATGTATTTGTATTTGTATTTGTATCTGTATCTGTATCTGTATTTATCTTTGTATCTTACTGATAATATACAAATATGCAAATGCTGTTTCATACAAATAAATAAACAAAGCTAAGTATCAACTGCTATGCAATAAAAGCAAGCTTAAACTCTACACTGAACGCATATTCATTCATCACATCACATCTCATCACATCCCAACACATCCCATCCCATTATTTCCCATCACTTCACAACATAACATAACACATACCATCACATCGCATCGGAACGCATTCCAAGAGCAACTGAAATACAAAGAAAAAAGAAAAGAAAAAGAATAAAAATCTCAGTCCTAATTCGAAAATCAAGTCACAGACTCAAAAGATCTTTATCCGTTTTAGCGTTATGCTTTGTGTTCTGTGTGGGCGAGTGCAAAGTTAACCCCTCCCTCAATATATATTCACATATTTCAATGGATCACCCTCCCCCTCCAACCACACACACACACACACACACACACACAGATATTCACAATGCACCCCTTCACCTTCACCCACACATTTAGCTGGCAGCAAACACATTTGACATGTTTATGTGGTCGTTTTGCAGTTGTCTCGAGTTCATCCGAAAGCCCTCGGAAAATGTACGACTATTTTCCTATAGTTCATTGGCTAGATATTGTCAACGGGCAAACTTTTAAGTGTTAAAGTGTATGTAAGAAGCGCATACAGAGGGGCAGAAAATTGCTATAGACATTAGAAGCAGGAGATGCACTAAGAAACAAAAAAAAGGGAACAAAATTCTCATCACTAATGGGTGGGTTACAAGTTTGCTGTTAGACACATTTGCTGAAGTTCACGTGGTGTCAACCACTTGAACATTGTGGTACCCAAATGGTGAGTGGTAAGGGGAAGAGGGGGGGGGGGGGAGGATTGCATACATTACACAGTAATAACATAACACTGTGTCAATAACTGCGTGAGATAAAAACATTTGCATGATCATTTATTATCGATAAATATCAATTATTTATCAATATATAAAATAGGTCATAGGATTTGGCGACATTACATTTAAAATCAGTAGCATATATATAAATTTATATTTTGAAAATATCGATAAGACTATCGATTACATCAAAATTATCGTCGATAAGAAATCGACACAGTTTTAATCAATCTAAACTGAGTCGCAATAGTTATAGCTAACTCCGTTTTGCAATCTATATATTTTATCGTATTGCAATCGATATATTCAGTTGCTTCATATATCGATAACCGATATAAATATATAGTAAACTCCATAAAGTTTGCCATCTTTAATAGTTTATATATCTTCAAGAAAAAAGTGCACATTAATCGAAATCGAGAAACCGTTTAACATTTTTGAAATCTCTCTTTTATCGAAGTGCGCCCATCTCTAGTTGCAAGTATAGCGTAAAGTGCATTTATATCAACAATATCTTCATTATGACAGCTCTTTTGACGTTGCACTTAACACATACTCATATATAGCAACAAATTGAAGATGAGGCAACAACGTTTTGAATGAATCTCAGCATGGATTCTCTTAGTATTATAAGTTTATAGTATGTTGTATCATGTCTGGTGTCTCAATTTCCAGCAATTAAGTTCAATTGGAGCTAGGTCTGGGCCTTATAATATTGCAACTTGCAAGTTGTTGCAAGATGTATGTTGCAACATGGAACTTGCAAGTGGCAAACGGCAAGTGGGAAACGGCAAATGGCAACTGGCAACTGGCAACTGGCAACTGGCAACTGGCAACTGGCAACTGGCAACTGGCAAACTGGCAAACTGTTGTTCGAGTGTCTCTTATGTTGAACGCACGAGTGGAAATGCTACATCGACGACGGCAACTCTTGAAGCATTGAATACAGTGCCAATGGCATTGGCATCGGATTCGGGTTCGGCAACGTCTTTGGTTTCTTGTTGCAACTTTGCCTCTGAAAGGCATTGAATAAATAAACAAAAGGCGGCAGCAACATAAGCAGCATTGGCAGCAGTGGCAACCACCAACATCACCAACACCATTGAGGGCCACTCGATGCGCTTCAATGTTCCATAAATAGAGTTGCAGCAACTGTGGCACGTTGAAATTCCAATCGTTTGCTTTTAAAACAATTGACGCTCGTTTGAAGTAGTAGCTCCACAGCTTCCAAGTTGAAAGCGTATATCCCCCACCAACCCATCAATCCACCAAACTGCTCCTACCAAATTGATTCAAAACATTTCTTTGATTTTGACTCCTGCTTCTTCTTTGACTTTATAGTACGTTAAAGAAAATGTGTGGAAATTTCATGTGAAATTCTTGTCTACATTTTCTACACATTTCATTCGATTAAATATTTTCATTATCATACAATCTACCTTTAATTTTCTTCTATCTCCCTCTCTCTTTCTCTCTCATCGTTTCATTCTATAGTTTCTTCAAGTTGCTTTGAACAACAGAAATACACTATAAAAAGATCTAAACTCTCTACTCATATTTTAAATTTAAAACATGTATTAATAATCAATGATTCAACATTAATTATTATCTACGTCAGCATCTAATGATCATTATCATTAGCAATATATATACATATATATATGTATATATCTTAGTCACTAAAATTTCTTATATGTCATTTAGAGACGAGTCTCAATAACTTGTAGTTCCAGTATTCCCAGTTAAGGCGTACTTTGTATACTTTTAATATGACAAAGTTGACAACGGCCACAGCGTTGCCAGACTTTGCACAATGATGATGCAAATCGTTTATATATATATATACAAATTATATATGTGTTATTATATATGTGTTAATAACAGTTAAAAGTTCAGTTCAAAAGGCGAGTTAAGAATCAAAAACTTTAATTGAAAATATTAGCACAAGCCACAAAGTTTAATATGCTAAACAGGTACAGTAAACGCTCGTTAAATACGTTATCAATTGAATGATGAAATAAACCTTAGAAATTTCATTAAAATTTCAGTTAATATTTAGATCTTTGCTTATGTTTAATTAACTTAGAAGTTGGTTATTTAGAGTTTGCTTACACTTAAGGTATGTCACAGCGAGTACTCACTGTATACACAAACACATTGTGCCTACTCACCACTGTAGATGTCTCCTCATCTAACTATTTCCATTACCAGCATTTAAAATAATAGTTGACGCTGATTTACGCTCTAATTGCAGCGACAATTTTGCCTTTTGCCAATTGCAAAACTCATCGTTACCTTCTCCCCTCTCTCTCTCTCTCTCTCTCTGTCTCTCGTAGGTCTAGTATAACTAACAGACAACACTTTAGTACGCCCCTTCAGTTAGACAATGCAAAACAACAATAATATGTGTAATCATTCGCCAGCTGCCACAACAACAACAACAACAACAACAGAAATAATAATAATAATAATAATTTCTATACAACAATGAAGCAATTTTTAATGACTTCTAAAATTTTCTCTCACTGCACTTAGAGACAGCATGCGAAAGAGATTGTGAGAAAGAGGGAGAAGGGAGAAGGGAAAACTGCGGCACATTAGGAATAGAAATGCCAATTAGAAAAAATAGCTAAAAAAATAAACAAAAAAAGACAAAAGAATGAAAAAAATTTTTTGAATTTTTTTTTTTATGTTCTCTTTAAAAGTCTTTTAACAGAAATACAGCGACTTTTGTATACCCTTTTAAAAAGTGCTTCAAATATTGCTATAATTAGATATAAACTGCTGATCGTATACTATTAATATATAGTATAAAATGTTTATTTATTTTAACTATTACTAATAAGTCTATTATTATTTTTTTTTGTATTAAAAATGCTTATGACATAAGCGAAATATTGTTGGCTTTATTAAATGAGGCATAAAGCAACACTGAAAGCATTGTTTTATCTTATCACGTTTAGCGTCTAACTATAGTATAGATATAGTATATGTATCATATAGAATATATATAGTATATATATATATATATATCATACACTATGTATACTACGTATAAGTTACGATAGGTATTGAGTAACCCATCAATAAGGGAAAGCTGTTTTCAGTCTTAATGCCTGTGCTAACAATGATACTTAAACCTATACATACATATATATATATATATATATATATATATATATATATAAATATAGAATGATTAAATCTCTTACTTATACTTATTCTATTCTATATATCTCGTATATAACTGATATATCAGTTTATTATTGCATTATCGGCGCAAATAGTGCATAAAATTGTCATTTACTTTGCTTCAATTTTCTTAGTACTAGTAATAATACCCATTGACCCCAAATTGATATCGTATAACTTATGTGTATATAGGTTCCAATTGGGTATGAAAAGTCCAACTAGAAGACTGTTTAAGGAGTTGCAAGAAGACAACAATGACAATAGAAGGCAACTGAAACAAAATCTAACGACATGTCAACTACTGTTAGCTGTGGTCACGTTGTCATTACCATGGCCCACACATTGGGCTTAGGTCTGTGTATAGATCTGGCTTAGGTCTGAGTCTAACTGGAGGTTTGGGTCTTTTAACTGCATTTAAAAGTAGCAACAAAGGAAAAAGAAAAAGAAAAACAAAAACAGCCAAAGACTGGTAATGGAAATGGTCACAACGTTCACTGGCGAACACCCACCAAAAATGGGCAAGCAACAGAAACCGCAGTGCAATCAGAGAGTAAAGCAAAAGTCGAGGCCGTGGCCGAACCTGGAGCGAAAGCGGTTGGAAGTAACCGCAAAAGTTGTTAAGCCAAAATGAGTACAAGACAAGAGTAGAAAAGAAAGGCATGGCAAGCTGAGGTAAAAGAAAGAAAAGGGAACAGCACCAGAAAGGGTCTAGCGGGGGCAGGGGAAAATAGTAATATATATATTTATATATAAAAAAAAAATACAAAATCTTTTTAAGAAAATAAATAAATAAACTTTAAACTAAAACTTTCAAAGGCAATGTTACGCCCAGTTCAATAGTTTGGAAAGTATTTCTATTCATTCTATATAATATAGTTATAGTAACAATTCAACCTGAACATAATACAATTCGATTATTGTTTAGTGATTCTTTAGATATCGTTAACTATAACTGTGCTCAAACTTATCGATCTACTCACATTCCTTAAGCCTTATCAGATCAGTTAATATATAATACTTATCTATGGAATCTATATAGTATTATACTTAAAAGTTAAAAATAAGTTTATTCTAAATTAATCTATAATTCGCATTAATTGAATATATTATTCATATATCCTAGAAGTCTATATAAAGCAAGAGTCATTTCTTATGCATAAATACTTAAGCGAATAATTCTGATTCACTTTAGTTAATCATTGGCCTAAATTTTAACTTATAGTTAGCTTGTATAAATGAATTCAATGAATTCAACTTACGTTTTGGATATAAAGGTGGACGAGACTTTGTGGCGTCAATGCTGCCATTAGCATTGCCCTCAGTTAATGCTGTAGCTGCCGATGATCCTCCACCACTGTTGGCTGACTGCGTCAGCGACGGCGGCTGTGTTTGCGGCAACGGCGGCGGCTGTTGTTGTTGTTTGGCGCCCAAAACGCCAACGCCGACACCGCCGCCGCTGATTAGGCGGCGCTGCTGTAAAAACGCCGTTTTGTCTGCCTTTTGGTTTTGGTGCTCTTATTATTGTTATTGTTCTTTTTATTTTTATTTTCTCTTTAACACATATACTTTTTTTATTGTGTGCGTAATTGATGCTTTTGTTTGTGGAATCTTATCAGTGACCGAGATAAACGTTATTATGATATAGGTAAAACTCTGTGAATGTGTTTAAGTGTGAGTGTGTATAAAGGTGACAATTTGAATTAACAATAAAGCTAAAACGTAAGAGAATGAGATCTGATGTGCAAAACTCTATGTATTCTGCCTTTTAAGGTTTCACACTCATACACACACAATTACTCGCATATACAGACTTTTGCACAATCTAGCGCTAATTCATTGTTTATGCATGTTATGCGTTGGTGTGTGTGTGTGTTTGTATTTATTTGCGTCCTGCTGACACCGTTATATGCTTAGTTGGAAATGAATTGTGCTCAATGAAATTATATAGAGAATAGACACACAGAAACAGAGAGAGAATTGAAATAATAAACAGCAAAACTAACTGTGATTTGGGCAGCTGTTTCTTGCAATTGCTGCTACTTCACTGATTCGGTGTTATTGCAGCGTCCGTTTTACCTTGACCTACACAAAATATCACAAAAAAAAAAACAAATAAAAGCTGACACTAGGCTCAATTACACCATAAGGAAAATCCCAATAGAAATAGTTTAACTAAATTCGTTTAATTTAATTCGTACAAACACAAACACACGCTTTGATTTAAAACAATAACAAAAAACATAACGTACATCCGTTGCACTACGTTTTTGAAATAACACTTTCAGCAACAGAATAACACAATACACACAACCGACCCGCGGGCAGTGTAACCTATTATTGGAAACAACTACAGTATTCTGTACAAATTTGCAGTTAACTCCAATTGGCACTGTTATAATAACAGTGTTATGTTACAGTCTACATCTGATCAGGGCTGCCAGATTTCAAGAAAAGTGGCTGAACTTTTTGACTGGAGTGGCTGAAGAAGTGGCTGATGTGAAAAATATAATTTGTCGAATTTTTTTTTTTATTTTTACTCCTCCAAGCCGCAATTATATAATTGTCGACCTTTTTTTTTGCTAATTTCCTCAAGCATACAAGACGTTTTCCTTTTTTATTTTCTCATCACCTCAATTTCAAAAGTGGCTGAAATTATATTTTTAGTGGCTGTGGGCCTCCAGAAGTGGCTGAAACAGCCACTAAATGGCTGATCTGGCAGCCCTGCACTCTACATCTGATACTGTTAATCTCAATGTTTTGTTTGCGCAAAGTTTTTTGTGGAATGCGTAGCGTAAAGAAGAAGCAATATTTTTTGCCGCCGATAAAAACATAAATATCGTAATATGTTTATTGTATATACTAATATATATATTATATATATAAGAAGCTATGTGTATTAAATAAATAAAAGTAAAGTTTTATTGGTATTTTGTGTTCACACAAAATAAAAAGAATAATAAAGTCCTTTAGTTATTATTCGTTTGCTTTTTAGCTAGTTAATCGTACAGTTTCAGGTTGTGTGCATTATATGCTTAAATAAAATAGCAAATACATTTACAGTTAACTTACAAAAAAAAAACAACAACAAAATCAAAAATCATATTAAATAACAATTAAATAACAAATCCATTACATATGTATTACTAATTATATTTAAAACATATGTTGCAATCGATATATGTCGTGTTATTAATTGTAAAATCTTATCGATTTTGTCAACACAACAAAATTCGATAGAGTAATCATTCTGAATTCGTTTGTGGTTGAAAACACTTCGTGCTCTTCGTTGCAATTCTAAAAGCTAAAATTTTTAACGTTTTCGTTACGGTGAGTGGGCCTTAAAATTAATTAAAATTATTGTTTTTTGGCTACTAAATTTTTTTTATTGTTATTTGGTGATAGTGCTATATGTTTTATTATTGTTGTCAAACAAACATTTGTGTAATCACTAATTGTTTTGTTTTTGTGCTGTTGGGGGGCTCCGCTGGACGGCCGGCGGAGCACCACTTTTCATGCTAGTTCAGCTTTTTTTTTTTTAATGGATACATACAAAGCGCGACGGCATCAACGTGGTGGACGGCTTTTGGTGACTTCGTTTGCACGTCAGATGCATGGGCACTCTTTAGTGTGGTGTACTTGTTGTTGTTGTTTGATTTTTCAAAATGGCTGCCATTGCAGACAAGTTGAACTAAAAAGTTAATAATAATTACAAACATAAAACAACATGACAAGTTACTTAAATTCACACTAAAAGTAAACAATTTAATAATGTGTGGGGCGAAAAGAAAAATCAATTGTTAACTTTATTATGGTTTATTATCTTGAAAAATTTTTGTTTTCGTCAAACATTGTTATTTTTCGTTTTACTTATTTTATTTTTTTTTTTTTATGTGTTTGACTGTGTGTATACTACAGACACACATATATACGCCCGCTTGCACACAAGCACATCAATTATTTATATATAATGACACATGCGCATCAAGTTTTGAGCATGAGTTTACGTTTGTGTGCGTGTGGGTGAATGGGCTTGTTGATATTTTTTAGTTAGTTCCTTTGCGAGTGCTGTACGTTTTGATTCGCGCCAATTATTGCAATTTCAATAGATGTAGGTGTGTGTGTGTGTGTCTGTCTGTATGTGTGACATATTGTTGAACATATACATACACATATACATCTTTGCAGTTTGCTGTTAGAAATACGTGCAGCTGTTATACATATACAAACGCACAAACATGCACATCTGCAATACTGCTTTGCGCGCGTTAAATGCAAACGACGCAATTTTTGGTTGAGCACCTTTCGCTCCCTCTGTTTGTAGCTCTTTCGTTCTCCCTCTCTCTCTGTCTTTTCATCTTTGTCTTTAACTATCCTATTGCTGTGGCCGCAATATTTGAACTTTAAGTATATTATTGTCAGCCTGCTTCCACATATGGTACTTCAATGAACGAGCTAAGATAATTGTTTTCCTTTTCAATACTTAGTAATGTAATGGAAATATGCAATATGCATAAAAGGAATCACCTGCTTTGTGTGTGTGTGTGTATGTGCTTGTATCAAGCGCAAACAAATACACATATTAAAATATCAAGTATATATATATGTATAAGTATATGTATAGATGTGTTTAGATCATGACATCGAAATAAATTTTTTCTTATTGTGTTTATAGAATATGTGAAAGTAAGATTTATTGTCTATATTAATTTGCAAGTTTTAGTTTAGTTAAATTTGAAATATGGAAAGTTTAATTACGGTAAGCTAGTCTATGGCTATATAGTATAATTATACGCACAAAGTAAAAAAGAATTTATGATTAATGGAAAGATTGTTTTTTCATCTACTATCTAGAAGCTTTTAGCCTTGACTTCAATTTAAAAACAATTACTTTGCATCATTAGAGTTCAAGAGAAGTTAACTTAGGGGTTAGTTAAAAGTAATTATTCATAATTGGGAAAATGCATAGTCTGACGTTTTATAGTTTTGTTTTTGTTATTTGTCGATAGATGGTTTAAAGAGGCAAAGATTGTTGCTGCCAGGGTATGCAAGCTTTCGATGTAATAAAAGCTTTTTGGTTCATGCACGAGTAGAGCTTGTTTATGGTACCATTTTTTGCTATCGTCGTCTTGTGGTGGACCCCCTAGAAAGTCTTGTGCATATTTTCCAGGTGAATGCATTGAATCAATGTGATTGTGTGTATGTGTGTGTGGGCCTATTATTAAACTGTGAATGTGTGTGTAGATGTACAGCTAAAAACTACAATTCATTACTTCAACTTGATTGATTCCGCGCTTATAAAAGCAAAACGCGAAATTCACGATGCTTTTAAGTGGCGCACAGCATAAAAAGAAAGGCAAAGGCTGAAGCAAAACAAGAAAAGGAAAGAAAAAATATGTCTGAACGATTTATGCCAAGCTTAAGGCACAAAAAAATAACCAGGAGAAAAAAAATAATTGTATGCACTCACACAATGGCTCAAGTATAGGCACTCAAACTATGGGCTGCCGAGCTGTCGCTGCAGCTACAACAGCAGCAACAGCAGCAGCAGCAGCGGCAGCAGCAGACGACGACGTCGCAATTAAAGTGGAAGTTATGAAGTGTTCCAAGAAAGAAAGAAGCAACCCAATGCTGAACCAAATAGCTAAGGAAAACGCACAAACAGAGCATACAAAAAACAAAAAACAGAAAAAAAGAAGGAAAACGTCTGCAGCTGTTGTAGCTAAAATTAAGGCTTATTTCAACCCTCGCTTCTTTTGCGGCGTTTCAATGCTTTCGTTGCAGCATTTGTTGCCACATTCGCATCAGTCGCGCGCCAGCGCTTCGGCGCTGAGCGTCGCATCGTTTGCGTGTATAACAATTTTCGTTATAAGTTTACAGTGAAATGAAAAAAAAAGGGAAAAAAATTTGAATGTAAAATTACCCTATAATCATCTTGCGGACAGGTTATTATCCTCTCTCTATATATATAACATATAATTAAGTGCTGGCTATTTCATTTTCAAATTCTAATAATTCAACGAATATGAAATAAAAAAATATTATTATATATTTATGCATTTCCTTACAGTATTTGTTCATAAAATAATATACAATGGCCCGTACCAAGCAGACCGCTCGTAAATCTACTGGAGGTAAGGCTCCACGTAAGCAGCTGGCCACCAAGGCAGCTCGCAAATCAGCACCATCAACTGGTGGTGTTAAGAAGCCACATCGTTATCGTCCTGGTACTGTGGCTCTACGTGAGATTCGTCGCTATCAGAAATCTACTGAATTGCTTATCCGCAAGTTGCCCTTCCAGCGTTTGGTGCGTGAAATTGCTCAAGATTTCAAGACCGATTTACGTTTCCAATCTGCTGCTATTGGTGCTCTTCAGGTAAGCTAATTAACTAATAAAATTAACATTTTTTCTTTTCTTTTTTAGCTATTATTCTGTATAATTGTATATAAATATATATATATATATAAATTTTCTGCTATAACAATATATTCTGCATAATAATTGCAGGAAGCTTCTGAGGCATATTTGGTTGGCTTGTTTGAGGACACCAACTTGTGCGCTATTCATGCCAAGCGTGTTACCATTATGCCCAAGGACATTCAATTGGCTCGCCGCATTCGTGGTGAACGTGCTTAAATGCAACAATTAAACACAAAATATTTAATAATAATTATAATAATAAAAGCAAAAAGTAAGAAACATTTCACATACTTATTATACATATATATTAAAACAGACAAACTTTGTTTAAAAACTTAACAAAAAAAACAAAAAGAAAAAAAAAAAAATTTCAATCTTAATAATATTCGTCAATTTAAAAATTGATTTTTATTGAACCTTACAACAACAAAAAAAAAAAAAAACTATAAATAAAAATAAGAGATTTCAAATGAAACTTTTATATACACATACATATAAAATATACATAAATATTAATTAGATTTAATTTGTATAACGAACCGAGCAACAACACATAAACAACAACATAAATTGACGCGCATAAATATAAAAATCATTATAAACACATATATATATATATATATATATATAAATCTATATACTTATATATATATATATATAAATCTATATACTTATATATATATATATATATATATATATATATGAAAATAATCGTATAAATATTATATTGAATATCTGTAATTTCTATTATTATTATTATTATTATTATTATCGCTATTATATAAATGTACATTAGTTTTTAAGCTTTAATGTTGCTTATTGTTCTTAAACGTTGCGTTGGTCCGCCGTCAACAAGCGAACATCATTTGGCTGGCGCTACTTCATTGCAATCGTTGGCAACGTGGCATCGTTTCGAACACAGCGCCTAAAACGAGAAAAATAGAAGAAGAACAACAATGTTCATCTTCAACAGCGCATGTTGTACGTAGAGCATGTTGCCACAGGAAGTGTTGCACACTAAATTGCCCTGTACAATAGTACCAATACAGAACCGAAAGAAGCTACTGTACGGTGGCATGCCATCAATTACGATCATTGGGTGAGTGTGTGCAATGCTTTCTGCAGCAACTTAATGCGTTGCATATGCAGCAATTCGATGACACATTGCCATTGATTGATGCAACTGCGTTGCGGTATCATTTAACACAATGTTTTAAAACAATAAGTAATTAGGCCAATTGAATACCAACTAAAATTGGCCAACAAATAATCGAACACATCAGAAATGAGTACACTTGAAGCTGCATCTATATATATATATATATATACATACATATATATATATATGTATATGTATACTCTTTAAAATATCTATATATATATATATATATATATGTATATATATATATGTTTATAAATATAAAATATATTTTATGTTCTTTTTATTCACTTAATATTACATAATTTTGATGACACATTTCTTAACTTTATATATATATATATATATATATATATATATATATATATATATATATATATATATATATATATATATATATATATATATATATATATATATATATATATATGTGTAGAAGGAAGAATTTAGAAAGACAATGGCTGGCCCGTCAACTTTAAGGAAGTTGATTAACCTTGCTATTGAAATAAGTTTTAGATTTAAATGCATTTTATATGTTTAGACAAAAAAAGAAGGTATCTAATAGCCGAAATCAAACAAAAAACAAGAAAACATAAATATGATGTGAAATTTTCAATTGATTGACAAACTTAAAAAACAAAAACAAAAAAGTAAATCCATGTAATAGATTCATATATATATATATATACATATATATATATATATATATAAATATATATATAAATATATATGAATTGTATTACAACATTCAATTTTGATCTAAAACTCTACACATTATACACTTTAACATGGATGTTTTATGCAACTTATAAGTATATTCACATAACTTGAAATATTAATGCAACAACAAACAAATAACCCCTCCAATAGTACACTACAGTTAAGTAGCATCGCTTGTTACATTCAACACACAAGAAAATCTACACAAAAAAAAAAAAAAACAAAAAAAAAAATTGCTGTTTTAGAATTCCAACTGAAAATTCAATAGTAAACGCAAAAACAAAAAAAAAAAAATCAATTTCCAAACAGAAATATAAATAAACGGTTTTTTCTAGAGAAGAAGCCATTAAAAACAAAACCCAAAAAATTGTTTTTATTTAATGGTTGGTGAATGGACATTGCTGCGGCGGGGTACAGTTGAGCGCAAAACACATCAAAACAGTTGCTGTCGTAATAGTCATCTGTGTGTGTATGTGCTATAATTGTGTGAGTGGTTGTGTGTAGGTGCTGGGTGCTCTAGGTGATTGTATTTGTGTTGTGTGTTTGGGAAGCTTTTTAAGCTATGACGCGCGAAGCAAAGGTCAGCTGGCGCCATCTATTGTTTGGCATGATAAACAAAGAAATTGTAATTCAATAAGAATTCAATTTTATATTCTATGTAAGTACCAAATATTTAAATAATATTTATTTATTATGTATATATATCAAAGGTTATATGTATATTTAAAATATATATAAATTAGAATTAATTAAATTATATATAATATATATTTCCTCTTTTGGCACATATTTCATAATTGTTATTTCGTTTTTGTATGGAAGTTTGCTCTAAATTTCATTCTAGTTTTTAGCATATACAGTATATACCGATTATATGCAAAACCTAGAATGCAGAATTTTTTTGCATGTATTCGATATGTCCTTTTAAGCGATCATAAGTTATATGCAATTACATTGAATTTAGATGAGATTTAGAAGTTTATTTATATTTATATTTTATGCTGTTCGTCAGCTAAAATAATATTAATATTAAATATAAAATAAGATCAAAAATTTTAATATTTCTCATCTACAGCTTATAATTTGTTTAAAACCGATAAAATTGATATGAACTGATTCCAAATCAACGATTTTTTATTTGTTTATACACAATATTTTCTTATATATAATCAATTTTTTTTTCATTTATGAGGCTAAATTTAGTTCTAAATTGTTTCATGATGTTTAAAAATAACATAATATTTGCATTTAAGCAATATTTGCATATAAACTGTGCACCTTATAGCCGATATATACTGTATTCACTTTGCATCGAAACAATTGCATCAGTTTGTTTTTATTACATTCAAGAATTGAGTTTGTACTATGGCTCTTTCGCATGTGTAAATCCCCTTTAAGTGGATTTATAAAATAAAAATAAGTCTTATAATAAACTTAACAAAATATGATATTATTAGACACATGATGGTGTTTTAACTATCCGAAACAAAAACAACAATAAAAATTATATTGGAGCAGATAAGATAGGTATTAACATTTGGAATATTGCATCTTTACAAAATTCTAGTACAATTGTGAATCCTTTCCAACTTTTAAATACGCTGACTATAACATATTATTATTGCGTTTATAATGCTTTAAATATTGTAATATATATGTCTATATAGCCATTTAAAATTAGATTTTTATTTAATGTATAAAATTGTATATATTTTTTATATATATACAAATATTTCAGTTTATTGTATTATATGCTGTATTATATATTTATTTATTATTTATTTATTAGAATATATTTTAATTTTTTGTTAAATCTTATGCAGATTTTGATTAGGAATATATTTATATACAAAAAAAATTTATTTTTATTTATTTATTAGTAACCTTAATTTTAATAGTTAAATTTTTCTGTTACAAATTTATAATATAGTGATATAATATATATTAATATTATTTTTATTTACATATTTATATTTTTTTTTATGTAGACAGTAGCTATCCAATAAGGACTTTATTGGATTGCTATTTATTATTGATTATGTATATATAAATACAAAAAATTTGTCTTATGCCGAGTGTGTAGAGTATTAGTAGATCAGCTGTGTTGCTTTCTGTTAACTACGACTGTTGGCGTTGCCAGATCAGCAGGCTGGCTTTGTTTTTCGTATTGAAAAAAACAAATTCATTCATTCAAAGAAGACTCAAGCAATGGATAAGAACAACAAATTTAGTAAATTGCAGCAGCAATTTCTTTGTTGTTATCCAGTTAATAAAATGGCCTGGTCGGTGAGTATATATAAATAGGCAGATTTTTCTCACAAAATTGTAAAATTATTATGGACATTTGTTAAATAGACACTGGAATTGCCACTGGAACTGGATGATCAGCGTGCTTTGATAGCAGCCACCTGTGGTCATCCATTGAATCAAAAACATCCCGTACGTAGCAGCTATCAGGAGGCATTTGTAAAACGTCTATTACAATTGCTCGAAGATCATGACGAGCTGCACGATGATATCTATGATAGTTTATGTGGTAAATTGGCGGAGGATAATGTTAGTGTTGAATCCAGTACCACACCATATGCCTTTAAACACTATATACTAAAGCCAGAGAAGCAAATAACACTGAAAGAGTCCAAGTCTATTGTCAGTGAGGGCACCACAGGCCTATGCACTTGGGAAGCAGCTCTGACACTGGCCGACTATTTATTGGAGCATACCAGTTTGGTGGAAAACAAAAATGTATTGGAACTGGGTGCCGGCGCTGGCTTACTTGGCATATTACTAAAGCATTCTGCTCTGGAGCTATCAGTTGGTGAAGTGCTGCTAACTGATGGCAGTGATGCCTGTGTGGAATTGATACATGAAAATATTGCCTTGAATTTTGTGGATCCAAGCGCGGAGGAATCGCCAAAATGTGCAAAATTAGATTGGCATAATATTAGCACATTTCCCTGGCAGGAATATGCTGTACCAGATTTAGTCTTGGCCGCAGATGTTGTATACGATCCATCACAATTCGATGTACTACTCAAGGCATTTGATTACATCTATACCATGAGCGATAATCGCTGTGAAGTACTACTGGCCAGCACTGTACGAAATGTCTATACGCTAAATGATTTTATGCACATGTTAGGTAAGTGTATTTGGCATAGTTAAATCATGTTGCTAATTTCCTCAACTTATTATTTTTTCATGAATTTTAGCGGCACGTCATTATGAGATCACGCCCTGTTGCAACATATCGGCCTGTTGCAGTCATTTCTGTCGTGATCCTACGGCTGCAGTGCAAATTGTGTCAATTAAACGTTAAAACAAAAAGCAAAAAATAATGTACAAAAAATTCAAAGGTTTCTTACATTATCTTTATAACCAAAATACTTTTGGTACAGTACATTTGGACATAAGTTAAGGCTCGTTTTAGTGACCATTTTCAGACAATAGCAAAGCATTTATACTATACATAAACAAATGTACCCAAAAAAAGAAATTATACATATATATATATTTATATATATTGTTGTGATTGATAAGCGTGACCATTGAATAAATTGGCCTCTAATCGCTGTTGCGATAGTGTAAATATTGCACAGAAATTAACTTTAATAATATAGCTTAAAAAAACCAAAAAAGTATTAGCAGTTTAATAACAAATTGTAAAGTGAAGTTGAGGTAGTGCATCATTGACTTATGGTTGGTATGGTGCCATCGTTTAACCAACGCACATTCAATTGTTCAATTTGATGTTTCATAAAGATAATGCCATAGACTTCATATTGTATATCCAGTAATTTGGTGCGATGTGTACGTGGTACCTTCATGCCAACGACCAGCGCCAGCAATGATGTTATAATCATAAATACAAATCCTTGTGCCATCAGTGTGCTCTCGTCCTTGGCATAGAAATATGAATTATCTGTATTGGCCACAAAATAATAGTATACAATGCTGGTGCTTAATAGCTTTAATGTATATGAGATAAAGATGATGCATTCGGTGAAACGTAGATGTGTCACTTCCAGCAAAACTATTTGTAAGCTGGAATATGCTAGCCCAAAGACTAAAAGTAATAGCCAGAATGTTGCCTTAGAACTTGTTGCACCATAGATGATCATGGCCAATATTGTTAGTACCAACATTAATATTTGCATTGCCACAAAATGTACCTTGGCTGAATAGAAACATAAACATATAATGGCCAAAACGCTGCCAGCAAATATAACCCAAAACATGCCATCAATATGCATCAAATCACTCAGACGCATTGCATCATTGAGTGCAAACCAGAAGACCAAAAATATAAACAAAGCATATTGAACGGCCTCGGTGAAGAGCAACAGAAGTGTTACATGCCACTGTTGATTCTTGGTCACATAGAAGAATTGCAATTTCTTAATAACATCCGAACGTGGCTCAAAGATATTGCCATTGGCATTAGCAATTCGTAAATCATTATCCAAACTATTTGTCATATCCACAGTGCCAAAAACATGCAACACCTTCAGTCCAATCACCACAGTCAACATCACAGCTGATATGCATAAATAGGTTGCCGCAAAGTTCACATAGATGCCATCGATCAGTTGCTCAAAGCTTGGAGATTGTCCCTCATATTTCTTCAAATTCTTTACATACTCTGCTCCAATCAAGCTCACCGCTGAGGCAATGCCCAGCAGATAGAAGCTACAGCAGGCGGATAACATTAGGGAGCGACTGCCCTTGGCGGTCATCGTATGTAAAAATCCATAGCCAGCGACAAATGTTAGACTGTGTGCTATATAGGACATGTAGGCGCCCACATGATCTGAATTAGACAGAGATAGAAGTATAAACAGATATGAATAGAGCGAGAGAGAAATAGCAATAGTTAGTCAAAGGCTTTAAGGAATTATAACTACTTTTAGAACTTATTTCTGATTGAGCTTATTTTTGTATAGCAAATAAAATTATATTAAACCTTATTTAAGCTTTTCTATAAAAGTTAATACTTAATCAAAATCTGTTGTGAAAACCAATAACTTTCGTCATATTTATTATACCTAAAATTAGGTCTAAAATGCCGCTTTTATTTATAGTAAGATGCGATGGAACTTATGTGATGAACTTTGATGATCAACAAAGGGGTAACTCGATTATGAAATTATACCTAAAATTACACTATTGACTGGTCAAGAGCTTGTTTAACTCATATAAAATCAAATGATTAAAATTTCGTGTGAAAATTAATGGATCCATACGATAGGTAATGCCTGTGGACTTTAAGTGATCAAGCGGAATTATTTTGCTTATGAAACTATGCCTATTAAGTCTAGCATTAAGATAATATCAATTCTAGTTTAAACTTGGATGATTCATAATAGAGTTCTCTAAGAAATAACAGCTTAAGTTAGGCCTAAAGTGTATTTTAAATATATCGTTAGATAGCATAACTATTGTTTAATTTGATCCTTGTTGATCAATCAATAAGCTGTAAGCAAATGCAAATGATTTCAATACAAACTGTTGGTGCCCTTTCTCTATGTGTTAATATAATAATAACCCTAATAAAAACCTTACTCTTTTAACCTTTTATTATATATATATTTAGATAACATTAAGTTGAATTAGAATATGTCTTATAAACTTACCAAAACCATCGGCAAAGTAGAAACAACTTGCCAATAAATTGAATAGACCAGCTACCATCAGTATGATCGGCTGCCAATAGATAATACAGCGTTTAATATACTTAAGGATGAGCATCCCCAGAGCTGTGAGAAATGCCAAACAGGCACCTAGTATCAAGGGTCCATATTCGATGATCTTAGCCGGGCTCTTACGTTCGGCAATGAATGAGCATATCGTATAGCCAAAGATGAATCCACTGGGTAGAAAGCATAAGCATACTGTATATACATATATATATATAAATATATAGATCATATAATGCTAATTGAGATTTCTTTTTCTTCTACTCGTTTAAGACACTTACCCACATAACAGGGGGCATATTTAAAAAAATTTTGTACACTTTTAGTCCATAAATTCGACATTATTATAAGTTGTTTTTGTTAAACAAATTCTTAATTGATAAATTCGTGATTAACTTTCTTTTGAATACATTATTATTAAAAAATATAACTAAATACAATATATATTTATTTATGTATATATATATTGTTTTTTTTTTTAATTTGTGGCGCAGTAATGCCAGTAAAGACGTTACAAATACGACTGGACGGTAAATGTTAGCAATGCGATAAGATAAAGCCAAAAGAGCATCGAGCGTTTAGAAAATGACTAATACCAGCTATCAAATGAGGCCTCAACCATGTGGATAAGCTGATGTCCAGCCGATAACACACACAGACACACACACACACACACACAGAGACAGAAACATATTTATGTAGCTGGCAAATTAATTTTTAGTTAGTGTATAAAATAATTCATTAAAGTTAATATTCATATTAAAGATACATAAAAGCTTTTGCTAACTGTATATAAATATATATATATATATATATATATATATATGTGTATATATTTATATAGCGCAATCTTCAGTTATCATAAGTAGAGCTAAAAGCTTCTTTTGGAGCGTGTAAAGCGAGTGCTGCTTAAGTGGAACAACGTTTTGTTTGCTGTTGTTCGTCTGAGTAAAGTATCTCATATAATCTCTTGAAATGGTTGTAAGGTGAAAAGGTGGCAAGCTGGCAAATTGCATTTTTGCAGAGGGGAAGGGGGGACATGTGGGTAAAGAGTTTATCAGTTTGTTTACTTTTGAGCACACGCTTTGTTAAGGGTTGCTGTTAGACAAGATTTCGCTGAGTTTGCATTGATCTCTTTGGACTCAGCATAAAGAGTAGATTTAAGCGAATATATATATATATATATGTATATAAATCTAAATATATATCTATATATAGATACACGTTTAATATATGTATATATATATATGTTTTATATAGGAGTATTAACATTATTTGTAGTATCTTTATTATTTTGCCTGCGTGACGTCAAAACAATTGTTGGCGTATAAAAGTGTTGCCTACCTTTCTGCGGCAGGCAAATGCCGCTGCACAGTGTGTCAAAACGTTTAAATCTTATTGTACACAAGTTCATTTTAGTGAAATCTATTAAAATAAGCATAGAATTCTATATATAAATGGGAAGCTATGGCTATTTAATCACTTTGACTTAAATTAAGCCACAAGACTTGTTTTTAGCTAAAAGTTTGTCATGCTTTATTATTGTTTTTTATTACTTTGTTTCACTATGCTAAGCAGTACTTAAGCAGAGGGGGTGTATAATATACTCAAAATAGAATGAGCAAGAGAGTGACAGTTAGAATGAGAGAGTGAGAGAGAAAGAGAGTGTGGGAGAGCAATAAATAGAGCCTGCGTTTGCGCTTGTGACCTCAGAGCGCCCCCGACAATTTCATGACGACCCAGTAACTGAGGTTTTTGTTACCCTTTTTCATTTGCCCGCTTGCTATCACTTCCGGAATTTAGCTGCGACGACAACAACACCAACAGAGGAAACACAGACATTTGTGCAACGGAAGAGACCTGTAATCGTTGCTGGACCTCAAGCTAAAGCTAACGTTAACGTTAACGCTGAAGTTGAAGTTAAAGTTGAAGTTGAGACTAAACTTTGTCGGACAAAAGATTTTCCACATGATTGTCAAGATGTTGTAAGGATTTTTATTTATTGGCTGACTAGAGTTGGTTCATCCTATCTGGCAGCCATAATGCACATGGCATGGATATTGTCATTTCATTGTTAACTTGCTTCGTGTGTGTATGTGTTTGTGTGTCTGTTAAGTGAAATGTATGTGAGCATTTTGTGCCACAATATTAATCTAAGCAGCCGCAGTCTGGCCATTGCCCTGATGGTATGTGTGACGTTACTCTATTTCTCCTATAGCTTTAATGCCTGCCTCTTTACCAGCATTAGCCGTTCCTTGCAGCAGGTAAGTGTATCATTGTGCCACATAAGATTGGTTTTAGTTGCAACATTTCATTACTATTTCATTCACACACACACACACACACACACAGAGCAAATTACGCAATTTATTGACACTGCAGCGACGTAACGCCAGCGTTAACGTTAACGTCAATGTCATTAGCGTCATCAGCGGGAACGTTACTGTTACAACACCAACGACAATAGCCACCAGTACAATTACCAGCTCCAATACCAGCACTGTCTCTATCATCAATACAACTGCCACTGCTGCCGGGCTTAGCAATGGTGTACCCAGCATCGATGGTGCACCCAAATATCAAATGCTTCGTCAGCAAGGACTACATCCATCGCGTCATCTACCCGATACGCTTATTATTGGCGTGAAAAAGAGTGGTACGCGTGCATTATTGGAGTTTATACGACTGCATCCAGATGTACGTGCCGCTGGCTCTGAGGTTCATTTCTTTGATAGACATTACCAGCGCGGTTTGCGCTGGTATCGTCATCATATGCCCTATACCATCGAAGGTCAGATTACCATGGAGAAGACACCTAGTTATTTTGTCACCAAGGAAGTGCCCCAACGTGTCTATCATATGAATACGGCTACCAAGTGAGTAACCCAAAAGGAACTTTCCAAACTATTGAATAATATATAAATATAATGCATATAGTTTAAAATTTGTTGTAGAGCGGCATAGATATCCTGGTACTCTGCTTCAGTTATCAATCCTTGTTTGGATTATTTATTTATATATTGCTTTTCTGTACTAATTTGATATATATTAATTATAATTATACCCTATTCAACTTATAGGGTTACTGCCTTGTTGGATCTCAGCTCTCTGCCAAAAAGTTTCATCGTTTGCAGAGGTCAAGAGTATTCCCTTTATAGAGCATATAGAGCATAGAAAAGGGCATTTAGGTTAGATCTTAAGTATTGCTTATAGAGCTTATTCAATATTGTAACTCAATACATCCCCACTTAACGATCCCTAGTATGTACCTCTTTAATTATAGACTCCGATTTACCTAGATCGATTGCATTATATATGACTTTATGCTGCGATTAATTCGTCTTCGAATCTTTTTAGATCTTTAGAGGGATCTTTAAAATTAATAACCATTTAGTATATGCTCTTAATATAATAATTAAACTATATTATCTGTGCTATCTATATTGGAAATTTTCAGTTAAAATTGGGATTCCTTAATCCTATTACAGAAACTGTATTTATAACCTTCTATTTACTTAGATCGATTGCATTATGCTGCAATTAATTTGTAATCAAATCGTTTAAGATCATTAAAGAGATCTTTAGAAAAAATAAGCTTTTACCATATGCTCTGAATATACTTTTTAAACTATATAATCTGTACTATCTATATTGGAAATAAGCAGGAAAATTTGGAATTCCTTAATCCTATTACATAATCTAAAAGAAATTCCTATATATCTGTAGAATTCCAAGGCAAAAACTTACTTTCAGACACGAAGAGAGTAAAATCATTAGAGAAAAATTATGATATAGATAACATATATAATTTCCTCACATTTTCCTCTGTTCTCCAAAATAATAGTTATAGAAAATGTATATAATATACTGATAAGTATCTATATCCATTTCAGATTATTGATTGTTGTGCGTGATCCGGTGACACGAGCCATTTCGGACTATACGCAGGCAGCCAGCAAGAAGGCGGATATGAAACGCTTTGAGCATTTGGCATTTGTCAATGGAAGCTATTCAGTGGTGGATACCAACTGGGGTCCCGTTAAGATTGGTGTCTATGCACGCTTTTTGGAACGTTGGCTAATATACTTTCCGTTATCACAATTGTTGTTTATAAGTGGTGAACGTTTGATAATGGATCCAGCATATGAGATTGGACGTGTACAGGATTTTTTAGGTTTAAAGCGTGTGGTTACTGAGAAGCATTTCTATTTTAATGCCACCAAAGGTTTTCCATGTTTATTCAAATCGGAGGCACGTTCAACGCCCCATTGCCTGGGCAAGACCAAGGGACGAAATCATCCGCATATCGATGCCAATGCAATAGAACGTTTAAGAGAATTTTATAGGCCATTTAATAATAAGTTTTATCAATTAACTGGTATTAACTTTGCTTGGCCCTAAACAGCTGATAAAGAACCTAATGAATGCAATATAAAACGAGAGAGTAAGACAGAAGATAGAGAAAGAAAAAGCGATTGAGAGAGATGTTGTTGTTGCGGCATATGCAACAGACTGATATTGTTGATTAAATTTTTTATATATACTTACATAGATTATATATACAAAATTATATAGTATAAATATGTAGTGGTACATTTGATATTATACGCGTTACGTTATAGCGTAACCTTAGTGCTCAATTAACTGTTTGCTACATGTGGCAACAATATGAATATGAATAACACTCATACTATACAAAAAAAAAAAAAATAAATAAACAGTTCCTTCTCTTGTCTATAACTAAAACTATAGCACACACTACATCAGATTCTAACAGCAAATACTACTTTTACCTACAAACAAAATATATATATATCTATATATATATATATACACCTTATACACCATACACACACACATACATACATATATAACTAATACATATAAACGCATAGAACAAATAGAGCTTACTAAAAATTCCTACAACGAAAATAAAACAAAGAGCAAGAGAGAGCGACGCGTCTACAGTTTCTATCTCTAACTACTTAAAGGACAACAGATGAACTAATGCCCACACACACATACACATATACACACACATTCTATATAGCTCATATGCAATTTACATCTATATTTAATACATATATATACATATACATAGTTCAAGATCTAAATTGCATGATATAAAAAAAAGAAATTAATACAAAAAACTAAAAAAGAAAACTTAAAAAAAAAAATGGCATAGCTGAAAATTTCAATTACTAAAATTAAATAAATTGATATCATAAATATATACATATATATCTATATACATATTTCATTTTAGTGTTTTCATTATACATTCACAGGTCAAAGTTCATTTTTTGGTTTATTTAATTACTGAAGTAATTTCAATATTTATTCTTTATTACAGCATAAATTCAATATTTTAATGCTTTGGGTTAACATCAATAATACAATGAAATCTAAATATTTTATTTACATAATTACTTTGGTAATTGCAAAGGTAATTAAATGAATTACGCGTTGCGTTGCATTTACTTGACTTGAGCTCAATAATTCGAGTTGTTTCACGGAATTGTGACTCGTTTTTTGTCTACTCTTTCGTCTTCTTTAAGCTAAGCACAATAATTTAAATAACAATTGTTATTTAATTAATATTCAATTACGTATTTACATTAATACTGTAGTAGTTATGTAAGTAATTGCAAATTACAGTGCAGCTAAGATGTGCTAATGCAATTACTTTGAGATCAATAATTTAATAGTAATGCAATTACTTTGAGATCAATAATTTAATAGTAATTCAAAAGTAATAATAGTTCTTTTCATAGCATCGTAGTGGCTTCGTATTAAATTACTGAAGTAATTATATCAGTAATTTAAAATTAATTCCTCTATCCATATTTCAATACAAATACTTTGAGCTGACGACACAAATACAATTAGTAGTTGAATAATTGCAATTACTTTAGCTTGCGATCAATAATTTAAGTAATAATTATTTTTGTCATGAATTCGTAATGGTTTTGTATACAATTACTAAAGTAATTATACTAGTAATTGAATATGAAATCTTATGTCCATATTTCAATACAATAACTTTGAGCTAATCTCAATAATTTGCGATTAATATTTTGCTTTACAATATTCCTTGCAAGGAGTTGCAATTAAATTATATATTCACATATTTAAGTAATTATTATGAACATGGATAATCACAACTCTCTTTGCTGGAGATTGTAATTACTTTTGATTGAATTTAATGGCAAATCTGTTCTAAAGTCCACAAACGCCACCAATTTTACGATAATCAGAGCTAACTGTAATTTTACCCTTATTTTGGGCAACTCCACAAATAACTGAGCCGCGATTACGATAGCGTTCACATCGATGACCCTTTACCTCCAGGCTATCTACATGTTGTTGTAGCATACCATATTCATAGTGCAGCACATTGGGTAGCATCTGATGATGGAATCTATTGGCATCGATGGCTCCTTTAATATCGATATGCTGCCAAAGCATGCGTACCAACAGCGGTACAAGGGCTGATATAATTTTTGTGCCGCCTGCGGCACCAACAGATAGACGCACTTGTCCGGTGGAACGTTCAGTAACAATCACTGGACTCATTGATGACATGGGCCTGGCATTGCCACCCAAAACATTCTTGCCACTTACAAACGGCAACTCAAAATAGTTCTTTAGATGCTTTATGGAGAAGTCGGACATGGCATTATTAAATAATACACCTGTACGCTTACCCATGCGTCCACTGCCAAAACTAAGAAGGATTAGGAATATAAATAAGTTATTTCAAGAAGATTTCGATACTTGTGTAAAGTTACTTACTAAAAGTTTATGGAACTGGTGACAGAGACAGCATCATTATTATGTAGCACTGAAATATGCGATGTGCCATGCTCATCGCGTACATTTATGCCTGTTGCTGCACCATAGTGTTCCGGTTTGTTGTAGGTTCTTGTGTCATTAATCAATTTGGCAATGTTTGCCGCAAATTTAGGGCTCGTCAAGTTGGCCAACAACTGTTGTATAAAGCAAATATGATTAATGTTTGGGTAAGACCTCTAAGCGGTATGTAAGATACACGAAAGTGATAGAGATAGAAATATATTGCGGTTTGTAAGTGAGAGAAGGACAGACTGTATATGCTCACCTGTTCATCGGCAGCATCATCCATATTCCAACGTTGCACAAAACCAAATTTCATTGCCTCGACAATACGATGAATTTCCAAGGCACCAAACTGACGCACAGCTGCAAAATCTTTACGGAACTCACGTAATATATTCATTATAAGCCCCAGCACATGTCCACTGCCTGGTGGTGGTATTAGGTGCATATCGTACTCATCCAAAGGTACAACAATTGAATCTGTTAGCTGCGCTTTTGCATTGACTAAATCCGCTTTGGTTATGCTACTGCCAATACTGTGCAAATCGGCATATAACATATTAAGCATCTTGCCTTGATAGAAGCTTCTGGGCCCATATTTGGCTATGTGTTCATAGGTGCTACATAGCTGTGGTGGCGGTTGTATGTGGCTATCTAATCTACGAAAATGTCCCGTTAATGGATCAAGAAATATTTGACGCAACAAAGAATCACTTCTGACCATATCTTCATTCAATATAAGTGCATCATGTTGATGCTTATAAATTATGTAACCATCACGACAAAGTGTTAAAGTTGGATTAACCAAATCCGCCCATGGCAATTTACCAAAACGCTCATGAGCCAACGCATAACCAAGCAGTTCCGTTGGTACCGCAATGGACCAGCTTGACTCTTTCAATTGTTGCTCATTTTGGAATCTTGTAAAATTATCGGCATCCAAAAATTGTGGGGCTATTTCTCGACTCAATATACTATATGCACGACGTTCCTTATGTATGTATATATTCATTACCATGCCGCCACCTAGACCCATGCTCTGCATACCAATCAAGCCATTACAGAGTAGCGCAGCCAAAGCACTATCAACAGCATTGCCACCACGCTTCAAGATATCTCTGTATGGATATAAAACATATACATATATATATATATAGAAATGTTTTTATGATTCTGTTAAGATTTCATACCTAGCTATAAGACTGCAGACATTGCTGTCCGTGCATATACCAGCTTGCTTAAAGGTGTGCAACACTGAACTGGAAGGCGGCAGCCGTACTTCAGGATTTGGCGGTCTCTTCCCTATATTTCGTTTACCTAAAAGAACAATTATTCAATAAATAGATTACATATAATTTATTTTATTTTCAGCTTCTTACCCTTGTCCAGTTGCCCATAAAAACATATTGCGAAAAATATGATAATTAATGCAAATAAAGTTGCAAATTGATTATAAATCCAATTTAAATACATAGTTGTACTTTCTTCTTATTTTAATAACATTTTTTTTTAATTTGCTTCATTTTGTGAAGCAATTGCGATTTATTTACAAACTCAATGTAAACAAACAAAAAAATAATTTAAACGATAGTCGTGATTGCTAGCGATATTTTCAATTGTTGCTTTTACACGCACGAAGGGTGCATAGTAGATACGATAGCTACCTTGGCACAAAAATATATCGATAGCTATTTGTTGACGCTATTTTTGAATTATGTGCAGCTTATTGGAAATCGAGTTCTTATAATGTATTGTAGATTAAATATAAGTATACATATATACATTAATTATTTAATAAATAAGAATAAATAGAAAAATCTTTCTTGTAAAATGGTGTTTATTTATAATGTATTTTATTCAAAAACAAAGTATGCCTTAGCAAAACTGCCATTTTAAATCTTTTAATAATTATTATTTTTTAAAATCAATTGTTTTAAATGTTATAAAGTTCTAAAAGTTATTAAGTGATCTGTAAGACATCTGACGAGGCTGCAGGCCGTTGTCTTTTTGCTTGAGATAACGTCTATACCTTTTTTAACAGTACTAATTAAGGACATTTTTTCGGTATGTATTTGATTTGTTTTTTGGTAAACTGTTGGGTTTTGATGTTTTATTTTAATGCAGTATTAAAATATTTTAGGCTGAACATGTGCTAACTGCTTGTTGCTAAAATTTCATGTGGATTGTAAGATTCTCTATATAAGAAAGTTCTGTTGCACGGAATGAGCTGCAATCAATACAAGCAAGAATACAATTAATTTAAGTTAGTTCCAGGCTCAATAACTGAGCTTTGCTAGTTGAGGAATTCCATCTAGCAATATAATATAATAGATATTGTCATTCTTGTAGATGTAGACGTGACTACAATGTTTAAACATTAGAGCCATTAATATAATTGATTTAATTAAATGATTTATATGCAAAAATAAATAAAATATGCATTAAAATAGTTGAATTTATCGTTAATTGCTCAAGTTTAAAACTACATTACATATAAATATTTATGCATAAAGCTTACACTGATATGGTTAAGAACTGTAAGTTTTTATTGAAAATTTCTCTTGAATACTTTTATAGTGACAGCAACCTTGGGTAACCCTTGGTGCAATATGGCTAACCCCATGAACTATTCTCGTCGGGCGTTTATGTTAATTGAAGTCGTGACGATTGTTATTGCAGATTTAATAAATGTAAAGAAAAGCAACAAATATAAATAAAATATGAAGAAAAATTGAAGATATTGTGGCACCTTTATAATTGGATTTTCTTTGGTCACCAGTACTTTAGTTCATAGTTCTTCCCATGCCTTGTTATATACCATACAAGTAAGTAAGTAAGTATTGTAATTGATTTGTGCATCCGCTTGCCATACTGTAAATCTGTGAATCTCGCAAATCTTGCAAATCTCACAAAACTGCAAATCTGCAAATCAGCGAAATTGCAAAAATCTGCAAATACATAGTACAATCAAGTTGAACATGAATGAAATTTAAAAGCCATAAATCTTACATTTTTATATCGCCAACAGTATATATGCAGTATGCAGTATAGAGTTTGCAGTGTGGCAATCAAATTAACAGAACAGCAAAGGCAACATAAACAGAAACAGGAAGAGACGGTCCGGTTCGTTGATCGTTCGTTTCTCCGTTTGTTCGTTTGGCTCATCATGGATCTGAATGGTTGGAATGAATAAATGTTGTTGCAGGGATGATGATTGGATGGGCATGGCTTGTCTACAGATGTGTTGGCATCCCATCGTTTCTAGCTAATTCCAGCACGCGTCTCTAACTATGACGAAATGCCTCCATCAAGGCACCTGTCGGACGTCAGTGGCGGCTTAACAGCTTAAATGACTCAACAGAGGACCTGGTTGTCGCTTGTTAACCACCAGAGTCAGAGGCAGGGTGCGGATAGAGTGGATAGTGCTACTGCTGCTCCAGATTGTCAACTGCGTCAACACCTTGAAAGAAGCAAAATAACAACAACAAGAAGAATAAGAACAACTCAGTGAACATAATTTGCTTCAAGTATGTATGTGATGTATTTATTTTTAATAACACTATGCAACAAAATACAGAAAAGAAGTTTTATGTTCTATTATTGTATACTAAACTGCATCCAATTTTAACTTGTAACATTATCTAAGCAATTTTAAGTTTATAATAAAGAAATTTATAAAAATATCAAAAAATGTTTTTTCTCTTTTTTTTTTTATGTTAGAGAGTGTTGTCAGCGTTTATTGTCAACGTTGTTGTTGATGGCCAGACGGCAGGTGCAAACAGCCGCATTGCTGGAATTGTCTTTTAATTGTCACTCGCTCTGGCTGCTTTGATGTTTCATGATCCCGTGGCATAAAAAGCTGATACAGTTAATCTCAGCGAGCTTAGTGCATGCTTTTGTGTCCACTGTCATCGATTGTATCTATATGTAGGCACGCACATCATACTCCATATACATATATATACAATATGCTCATCATCAATTGGTAAACGGCACACGACACTCGTTGATGGTTTTAAGAATCCCGTCAAGAATAAAAAGTGCAAGTTATCTGTGTAACTGAGTGCAAGTGTGTGTGTGTCTGTGTGTGTTTTGTCTGGCAAAGTGACAAATATTCGAATATCTATAGTAACGATACTGATAGCAATCCAATCCAGATGCCAATCCCTAATACCAGATTGGTATACATAGCACTAAGACGACGGCTGCTGCTGCTACTGCTGATGATATGCTGTTGAGTTTTATTTTTAAGATCCGGGTCCATCATTCCAGAACAATTGCGTTGCATTTGTCGGTACTTATTTATAGACCTGGCCCTAAGGCCGTTTTCACAGTTGGTTTCATTCACTGCTCGGTTCGAGGGCAAAAACTCCAGCGGCAACTTCTCCCTGATCTTTTGCATGTGTTGACGCCCCAATGTTTTGCTCTTTTCTATGCTTCATATGTTGCTATTGTTGTTGTTGCTGATGTTGTTGTTGTTGCTCCTATTGTTGTTGCTGCTGTTGTTGTTGTTGTTGTTGCTGTTGTTATTGTTGTTATTCCTGGGCTTGTTGGCTAGAAACAGACGTCTACAAGTACAACATAGTTGAAACAGCTTGTAGAACAACATATTTTCATTTAATTGCATTTAATTTGAAAATTACAAACATTTCCCTCGAAATGCTCAATGTCTAGGAATTGATTTGCTGTTGATTTGCTGTTGATTTGCTGTTGTTTTGCTGTTGATTTGCGTATTTGTGCATGGACTTAGTTCATATTAAAAATAAATACAATATACATATTAAATTTAACTTGTAGTTAAACTCTACATTTACAACAAAAAGTTATTAAAAAATTATGTGAAAAAGAAAATATACATTTTATACTTAGTTAATTTCTTAATAGTTGTGAAATAATAATAATGACATTTCAATAAATATTGACATAAATTTTATTTAGATTTTTGTTTTTTTTTATTTTTTTATTTTAGATTTTTTGATCTAGTTAGCATTGTGGTATTTAAAGAGTATATAAGGTCGAAATTTATTGTTAATAAATCAGTAATTTTTGTAAGCTCAAAAGTAAAGCAGCTCTGAAAAAGGAAAACTAAAACTTTTGTCAAAATTTTAATATTTATAGAAATATTTTACATATTTTTCTTTTCTAATAAAAACACAACCTTTTAGAAGTTCCGCGCCGAGCCCTCAAGATGATTCGGCTAAAATCGGGACTATACTGTTGGAACTTGGCAGTTCGCAATTATGTAAATAGACTATTTAGTATTGCAAATCTTATACCATCGATCACTGATTACGCTGAAGAGGAGGAAGATAATGGTTCTAATGTGGCTAATTGTCAGGGTCAAAAGCCGGAAGACCCCACTAAAACCATTGGAGATAAACAAAAACAGGCGGAGGGCGCGGCTAAGCAAGCGGTAAAGGAACAACCGATGGCTAAGTCGGACATAATGATGGACCCCAAATTGGATGCACCGGCCGACCCAAAAGTTGGTAAAAATTTGAAACCAGCTGATGCCAAGCAACCACCAGTGGCCGGAGGTGGTAGTAAGGCAGCAGCACCGGGCGGGGGAAATCAGGCAGGAGCACCGGGTGGTGGAAAACCGGCAGCACCGGGTGGTGGAAATCCGGGAGCACCGGGTGGTGGAAGTCCGTCCGGTGGAGGTCCGGATGCGTCAGGCGGGTTAAAAGGTGGTCAACGAGCGCAATCAAAACCCCCATCACAACCACCCCCGAAACCAAAGCCAAAGGAGCCACGGATGAAAACTTTTGATGTATACCGCTGGAAGCCTGGTGATAAGCCTTCAATGCAGAACTATAGCCTCAATTTAAATGATTGTGGTCCCATGGTGCTTGATGCACTAATCAAGATCAAAAATGAGATGGATGCAACTCTTACCTTTCGTCGTTCATGCCGCGAGGGAATCTGCGGTTCCTGTGCTATGAACATCGATGGCATCAATACGCTGGCATGTATTACTGCTATCGATACAGGATTGGGTAAACCCTGCAGAATCTATCCCTTACCCCATTTATATGTACAGCGTGATCTTGTGCCGGATATGAATCGATTCTATGATCAATACAGATCTATACAGCCTTGGTTACAACGAGCCAATTTAAATAGGGAAATTGGCAAGGCCCAATATCTACAATCCATTGAAGATCGCAACAAGTTGGATGGCCTATATGAGTGCATATTGTGCGCATGCTGCCAGACATCTTGTCCATCATATTGGTGGAATAGCGACAAATATTTGGGTCCAGCTGTTCTGATGCAAGCCTATCGTTGGGTCGTCGATTCACGTGATGAGGCAACTGATGAACGTTTATGCCACTTGGTGGATCCCTATAAGGTATATCGTTGCCACACTATACTTAATTGCACCAACACTTGCCCAAAACATTTGAATCCGGCCAAAGCGATCATTTCATTGAAACAGCTTCTGGCCGGAATGACAAAGAAACCCAAGCCATCGATGCAAACAGATTTACTGTTTACAGGCAAATTGTAAAAATGTAAATGAAGTTTTTATAAATATTGGTTAACAGTACACACTTCTACACATCCTCCTACCATTTTCAAGATAACACAAACACATGCACAAAATCTTGTATACCAATAACAAAAACACACGCCAGCGGATAAGAATCTCTTACTTTAATTGGACATAACGTCTTTGGGACCACACTTAACAGCATACATATTTTTAATTATCTTGATTATTATTTTATTTTGAACTGATCTGTATAAAAACTACTCTTTAATATTATCGTATATGTATACACACATACATACATACAAAATAAATTTAATAAAAGATTGGATACCATTCCAGGATATACGATAACATTTGCATAAAAATTGTCACTTTTATTTTTCAAATATTAAATATAAAAAATCAATTTAATATATAACAACAAATATATAAAACAAAAAAAAAATTAAATATTTTTCTTATATATACAATTAATTTAACTGATATTAGCATTAATTCACAATAATTTTTCTATGTTATATATAAACAGTATAAAAGATAAATATAAATAAGCTGAAGGCAGATCCAGCTAGTGCTCGTTAAACTAGTATTAAATATAAAATAAATATATAATAATAATATATATATATAATAAATATACAAATATATTTTTCATTTTTTTTTAAATTATTTATTGGCATTTATTCAAATTATTTATTTTTTAATATTATTTATTTATAATATTATATTTGTGTAATTTTATTATTCTAATTATATATTTATATTAATAATTTATATAATTAAATTAATAAAATAAAGGTAAACCTCTTATAACGCGGTGAATAAGTTTCTGAAAAACTCCGTGTTGTAGGAAATCGCGTTGTAGGAGACTTTAACTCTGTACAAAAATCAGAGTTTGGTTCCAAAGTAAAAAAATGTTCAATAAAATATTGAAATTTGGATAGGTAAAATATGTGCTTAATATAATATTGTGTATTTATTTTATGAGTCATAAAAACACATATTATGTATAAAAAAAAAAAACATAAAATAAAATTTCAATTCTACGTAAAATATTCAAGTTGAAAGAGTTAATAAATCAAAGTCAAAATAGATCGATAACTTTCTACTCCTCCTCAACACTTAGTATGATTTGTTTCGAACGTTTTGTTCGAACTAGTTCAAAATCTGAGCTTGATTTACTATCAGATTCGGGCATCCTATGATTATTGGTTTGAAAAAATTATGCATTGAAATTTTTTTTATAAATTTCTTGATAGGGAACTATTGTTTTAAAGATTTCGTTTAAATATTTCTGCTCTGTCATTTAAAGAGTCGTTCTCCAAAATGTATTCTTCCAACTGTTTTGCCATATTAAAAACTTTCTCGATATTTTTAATTTTTAATTTAATATAGTGACAAGTTTTTATTTTCAACATCGGAAAACTGATTCTTCATTTGTTATTGTCACTAAATCTGCTTTGTCGTTGACGACACAATTACGTATTTGTTTTTCACTTTGTAAACACATGTTCAAGTGTAGGGTGGAAATGCTATAAAAAATATAGGTATCAAAGTATGGACAAAATGCAAAGAATTTTAAATGGGCAAGAAAACCTTTTTCAAATTAAAATAATAAATATTTGAAAAAATTTTCGTAAAAATCGCGTTGTACCAGTAGCGAATATTTCCACATTTTAAAAACCGAATTGTAGCGAAAACACGTTACAGGAAACGGCGTTGTTGGAGGTTTACCTGTATATACATTTTATTAAATTATTTATATTATACATTTATTTCTTTTATATATTTTTTATTTTTTTTAATTCACATTTATATTTTGTTTTTATTATATTATTATTATTTGCTTATAAAATTATTTGTATAATTATTTAAATTATTATTTAAAATATATATTTATAATAATATTTATTTAAATTATATTATTTATATATTTATTTTATTAAATTATTATTATTATACATTTATTGCTTTTATATATTTTTATTTTTTTTTTTAAATTCACATTATTTATATTGTGATGTATTTATTATATTATTATTATTTATTTATAATATTATTTGTATACTTATTTATATTTTTATTTAAAATATATATTTCTATTAATATTTATTTATATTATATTTTTTATATATATCTATTAATTAAATTATGTTATATATTTATTTCTCTTCATATATATTTTTATATTTCTCTATAGTTTATATAAGTTTATAAAATATATTATTTTATTAATTATTTATTTATATTTTTCATCATTTTTTTTTTTTATTACATTTTATATATAAAATATTGAAATTAATTTTACGCTTTAAATCTATGAAAGTTTCTTATAGAAATTCAGTGCAAAATATATTTATAATCATTTAGTTTGAGGCTTAAAATTGTTATGGATCACTAGATTTTCGCATATATTCATATAACTGAATGAGTGTACTCATAGAATATTTAATAATCATAATGAATCACGTTCTGCAATGATCTTGAAATTCTTTAGAGGAACTTTTATTTGTTCGTAACAGTTGAGCAACTTTGTTTTTCAGTGCTTGCCAAAAGCTTTTATTCCCTATTCTCAGCTTTTCGTGCAAATTGTAGTTTTCACTCTTCCTCCAACTGTTTTAACTCTCTTTCTCTCTCTCTCTCTTTCTCTCCCTCTCTGTGTCTGTGTCTCTCCCTATCACTATGTTATTTACTTATGAGCAAATAAGTACAATACTAATAGAAAAATATTTACATATGCGTAAGTGGGCGGCTCTCTGTAGATATATATATATATATATATATATATATATATATATATATATATATATGTGTGTGTGTGTCGGTGTATACATTTATATTTCCTATTTATGTTTGTATGTGTCACCACGTGCAGCGGCAAACAAAATCAAAACTAAGCGGCAACGGCAAAAGCTTTCAAACAACGTCACCGACGCGTCAGAGGTGGCCAGAACGAAGCTTTTGGACGCCTACAAAAACCAACCCCAAAGCTAAAGCCGCTTTGCGAATCAGTCGCAAAAAGTACGTCGCCAGAACGCAAAAAAAATATATATAACTAGATCTGGGCGCTGCTACAAAACTAATACAAATAAAAAAAAATAAAATAAATTTATAAATAAATAAAATTTGTATGTAAAAAATTAAAATAAAATAAATATAAAAATATAATTCATTGAGAGCTAAATAAAACAAATAAATTTTGTTAACTAAAAAGGTTGCTGAAAAGCTGAAAAACTGTAAATTGCAGACGGTTTTTTTAAGGTGCGTTTATTACTACTACTCGATCTGCTGAACTCCCTATAGGGGCAAAGAGTGTTAACTTTAATATATAAATATTTTAAAAAAGAAATGTAAAAACTTTTTTTTTTTAAGTGCGTGCAAAAAGTTTGATTTGAAATTTTTTGTTGTCATACCAAACAAGTGCAACGCATTTTGTTGCATCCATACTCTGCTCTACTGTCTCTGCCGTTATCATTTATCTATTATTTATATTTACTCAACATTTACATACACACACACACACACACACACACACACATATGTATATGTGTATTTATACACAAACAAATATAAAGGTAGCCACAGCAACGTGTAGCGGGAGCAACGAACGAGCCAAAGTGCAGCGACAGCAGGCGCAATAGAAGCAGCAGTAGCAGCAGCAGCAGCTATAAGCAGGACGAAAAAACAGGAACAGCAGCAGGAGGAGAAGTAGGAGCAGAAGCAGAAGCAGAAGCGACGGCATAAGCAAAGCGGCAAATACACGAGGCAGTTGCAAAAACACAATTTACTAAAATGTCATGGAGATATGCGGTAAGTTCCCAAATAGATATATATTTTTATATATATGTATATATAGATTTATATATATGTATATATATGTGTATGCACATATATATGTGCTCTATATATGTGTCTTTTTTTGTTGTGCGCTGGGCACACTTTTAGGCGCAGGGGTAACTGTCAAAGACAGCAGCTGCTGATAAGCAGATGATGTTGCTGTTCTCTTCATTATGATTATAAGGATAATGATTATTATCACATATAAATATATATACATATAAACATATATATATATGTATATATATATATAGTGCTGATGACCTTGATTGTATGTGTGTGTGTGTGTTGTATGACCCAATTTGAGGCTGGGTTAGATGCAAAGAGAGGGCCACTTCCACTTCACCTGCTTGCATATAAACAATAAAATACAGCTCCATATGTATAAGTGCGTGTGTATGTCTGTGTGTGTGTATATGTGTCTGTATAAGAGGATGTGAGGGCATGTGCCATTTCCAGCTGGGCTGCCACCTTGCATATAAAAACCTTGGCATACAAGCAAGCTTACCCAATCCAAGCAGCAACCCTTAACCATCTATGCCACAACGCAAGGCCTCTAAATGCAAATGCTCTTTGGCTAAAGCAAAGTTCAAGTGCCTTTTGTACAATGCTTGCTGTCACACACACACACACACGCACACATAGAGGCATATTAACATATTAACAGCACACACACACACACACAGAGATAGAAATATACATTGTTTTATATGTGGGTCGTCTCCAACAACAACAGCAAAGTAAATATTAATTTGAATTTTCTTGCTATTAACAGTTAATGCAATAAATTTTATTTACGTTGCATTGGCGCCTAAAATTAAAGTTTTTTAAAAGCTTACAAGTTTATTTATAAACAATTTATTATCCTTTTTTTATATATATATATATTTGCTTATATATAATCTTAACTATATGTATAAAAGTAAGCTGGAAATATTTCTCATTTTCTTATATTGTTGCAAGTTTTGCAATAGCCTGCAAGCGCCATAAAAATGTTGCACAGCTTTAGCTTATAATTTGCAGTCTGATATATAATGGTTTATATATATATATATATATATATATATATATATGATAGATCTATAATCCTTTGATTGCATTAGCTCAGTGAGCTTCGACTCTGTTATGTGGGGCACATTTCAATTACTTTAAAATTGGCTGACATAATCTTCAATTGCATTAGAAGAATTGCATTTTAGGCTTTGTTTTTTTTTTGGTTTTTTTGTTGTTGTTGTTGTTTTTGTTTTTGTTTTTGTTTTTGACCCTAAAATGGATATATATGTAATAGGCTTTTGAGGTTAAACTTAACTTAAGCAGATTACTCATACGTCACGTGGGCCAATTAACTTAATTATAAACGAGAAAATTATTGTGAAAGGCGCAAAAAAAAAAAGAAACACACACACACATATATACAGAGAGAAAATCCATCTAAAACCTAAAACCTAAGGCAAAAAAGAGAGCAAGACGACTAAGCACCCGCTGTTTTTGACCATGCTTAAGGGCCTTCCAAGGCTAATCTGCCTCGCCCAATAGCACACCCAGACACACTCATACTTATACTTAAACACACACACACACACACACACAGACACACATACACATAAACATGTAAACAGCGTGAATCAAATGTTTTGGCATTTAAGCAATGGCGGCAACTTAGAGTCGCATCTATTGAACTTGAAAAAAAAAAGAAGAGAAAAACAAAAACGAAAAAAAATACAAAGCTAACTAAATGCAAAATTAATTAAATTGCTGGGGTAGGCACATGTATTAACGTTTTGCCTAATACTTGGAACTCAATGTTGGCTGTAAGTGACGACAAAGCCACTGGCAAATACCAGTAACAGTGGCAGTAGCAGTGTGTATGTGGCAGTGGCAGTAACTCTGTGACAGCCACTGAAGCGAATGAAGCGCCCCAGGGGCGTGCATTTAATTGGCCAGACGCTTGCTGCTTCCGTGTAATGTGCATTAAAAAATTCTAAAAAAACACACACACAAAAAAAGGAAAAATGTTTAAAAAATAATTATACATATATATGTATATATATATATATATATATATATAGAAACAAAGCCTAATAGCTAAGCTGAAATGTCAATGTCATTGCTGGTTGTCTTTGTTGTTGATGTTTCTGTTGTTGCTGTTGGTGTTGCTGTTGCTGTTGCTGTTGTTGTTGTTGTTGTTGTTGTTGTTGTTTCTGCTGCTGCTGCTGTGGTTCTTATTGACTGTTTTGCTTTTATTGTTGTTGTTTGGCGTTGAGCGCGCTAATTGAACGATCGATAGAGCATTGTTGTACATCTCTCTGGTAAGGTCTCTATATATATATATATATATATATATATAGATGTTATATATAAATATATATATATATGTATATATATAAATGTTATATATAATTTGTTTGAGCCTATATATGGCCTATATATAGACGGTAAGCAATTATGTGCGCAATGTGGGCGTGGGATATCGCCATAGTCAACGCCACCAGTCATCGTCGTATGTCGGACATCGCTTGGCAGCTGTTGCGCCTCATTGAGCAAAAAGCGAAAGGCAAAACCAATATATACATACATACAAACACACACACACATATATATATATATATATACATGTACGTATATATGTATAAGCTGTGCGGCCACTTAAAAGCGAACTGTTTGTTATTGGATTCCATTGTTTGTAACAATTATCACCAAAAATGTAATAACAAAGCTAGAATGCTAAGACTCAACACTATATATATATATATATATATATATATATATATAATTTATGAATATATATATATATATATATATATATATATATATATACATACATATACATCTAATCCATCAAGTTAACTTGTTACGCTTGAAAGTTGCCTTTTACTCAAGAGTTTCGCGGCAGTTTCCACGGTTTTGCCACAGTACAGGGTATAAAACAGTCGTGCTGCTGGCTTAAGTCACGATTTTGCCATCACTTAATGCACACGATTGTAATAGAAATGCATTCAATCTTTATATACCTCAGAAATAATATGTTTTTAAACTACTATTATTCATACTTATTCAGAGTCATATTTTGGCTTAAATTTTATATAAAGTTTTTTACTTAAAGCAATAATTTTAAGAATTTTATTTAGATTTTATTTATATATATTATATATATATATTCTCAGCTATGTCGTGTATGCTTCTTTAATATTTATATATATGTATATATTAATTAACAGCATATATTAAAACTTCGCTTAAGTCTGAGCATTTTTTTTGCTTTGTTTGCTTTAGTTGAGTTTTGTTTGAATTGAAGGGTATCTTAAAGTCTGTAATTTGCTTTAAGTATAGCTAACTTTGCAGTTAGTCACGACTTTGTCTATGTTGGTTGTACACGATCGTATCACGTGCCCACCGCTAACTTGGCTATTCATTCAAACCGCATTCAAAATCTATTCAAAACATTTTCAGAGCTCGTCTCAGCGCTTCCTTCCTTCAATTTGGGGGCGCCCTATCAGCCTTGACTATATAACTACTCTATATAACTAGTATATATCATTAACATTAACTGCATAAATTCTAAACTCTTAACAATATATAAAATTTACACTATATATATATATATACATATATATATGTGTGTATATTGTATAGACAAGTTTGATGAGCAGTCAAGCCACATTATACAGCGCACCTACTAAAGCTATACAGAAACCCTCTATATAACTATATATAGCTATATAATTATATATATATATATATATATAACACACCTTAAATGGAAAATTAAAACTGAACTGCGCATTTAATTTGTATAATTTTCATTTGGGTTTTTCTTTCGTATCTTTTTTTTTTTTGCTTTTCTTATTTCATTTGATTCATTGAGCGAATTGCGACAAAAATATTTTGGCTGCCAACTTTTTATTTTCTCTGTTTTTTTTTTGTGTATTTTTCTTTTTGGCCAACACGTGATACTGCGCTGCATTAACAATCTCTGACACAGTCACCGAGAGAAATTAAATTTTTTTTTTCTATATTGCTTTATTTATTATTATTTGTTTTTTTATTTATTTTTTTTATGCTCTTCAACTGACTGTTTAATCAATAAGTTTGTCTGAAAGATTGCATGTCAATGCAATCGGCTTGTCCTTTTTTCTTCCTTTTTTCTTGTTTTTGTTTTACTGTCTGTCAACTGCAGTACATCCATAAGTATACATTACTATATATGTATCTATATATTTATATATATATAAAAAGCTGTATTGTCTGTACGTCAAAACGTTCTTCAAGTGGCCAATTCAATTTATAGAATTTTAATTTTTTTTTTTGCATTTGCTTTTGGCCATATTTCAATTATTAGGCCATTGTAAGCACATGTATATGTTATGTCTATAATTTTTAATTTAATTTTATATTTGTGCTGTTGTTGTTCGGATTGTTGTGATTGTTGTTGTTGTAATTGTGGTTGTTGCTTTTCAGCATGCTTGGCTAAAATTTTCACACTTGTTTAGCATTTTTGTTTTTAAAGATATTTTTCTATTTTCGCTATCGCGCGAAAATCTTTTTAAATGCTTTTAAACCAAACAAGGCCACAAAGTAAATTGAATAAGCAATCAATTTATATATACAGATTTATATATATATATATATATATATCAATCTAACTATACATTTATGTAGTTTCAGTACATTTCTATATCTATATATCAGATATTTAGATAGCTCATAAATATTTTACACAAATCTGGCACTTAAAATGTTACAATTAAATTCTTTATACTTTGCATAAAAATGTTTTACATTTTACTTATTGAATAAATAAATTTACACAATTTAACAACATTTAAAAATAGTTTTTGCATAAATAAAAGTTTTCTTTGTTTATTAAATTTTGTTTTTAAATTTTTTTTTGTTTAAATTTCTAAAAGTTTTGCTTAGACAAAGGCAAAAGTTCAAGCAGTTTTTAAGATTGTTTTAGTATATTAAAATTGAGAAAGTTATGTGTTAATATTACTTATATTAAGGCTAATTAAAATTGTATTTAATATAGCTTAAAACACTATCTATATAGTGCTGGGCTTCGAACTTAACACCTCCCCAACAGCTGCCCAACTTTTACTCTCCTATGACTTAGGCAACTTGCATGAATCACAAGAAATTGCTGAAAGTTTTGCTTGAAAATTAATTGATTTAATTAAATTATAATTTAATTTCAACTGATTTAACATTTTTTCCATATTTTTATACCATTATTATATTTTTTTAGCCAATATTTATATCTCTTAATTTATTTTACATATTTACAAAATTTATTGAAATATTTAGTATATTTTACTGATAGGCGAATAATACTTGACTCTGTCAACTCATATGAACTTTGACTTATATTTAAGTTAACCTAAGTAAATAAGTTAAATTGATTGATTAAAAATGTATTTTAAGTTTATAAGCATATCAAAGTAGCTGCAAAAAGCAGCAATATTCAGCAGCTTAAATGGGAATTTTTAGAATTTGCTGCCACATCAAGTAAATGGAAAAAGTTATAATAAAAATCAAAAGTTTGCCATAAACTATATATAGTATATATATATACACACCTTGTTCTACATATCTGACCCAAAGTTGATACATAGAACTGTTGGCACTTTGTTGCATGGATACTATGGATATGTGTGTGGATATATGTTACTATATATAGTATATAGTGACACGTATGTTGTGGCAGAGTGTTAGTTAGTTAGTGTCTAGTGTTATTGCAACAGCTGGCTGGCTGGTAACAACAACAAAGCTTGCAACAAGCAAGTGTCAGTTGATTGGTCAAAGCTTGACCTGAGCTGACACAGTTTTCTTTTTTGTTTTCCGTTTTTTTTTTGGGCTTTTGTGCAACGTGCAGGAAATGCAGAAAGCTATATAAAATTGTGTCAGATGTGGGTCGAAATTTTAAGACAAAATGTTGCATGCAAAGAACAAAAACAATGTTGCCATATAATGTAGGTGTAAAAATGTCTAAGTATCCAACTAATTATCTATCAATATATCTATTTGTCTACCTATACAACAAAGGTATATCGCTTCCTATGAGTTGGCACTGTGGCTATTAAAAGCAATTGAAACAAAGACACGTATCGAGGCGAAGTGCCAATAAGTTTACAGAAAACAACTTAACTTTATATCTACTATATATATATATGTATATATATATATGTATAGATGTTGGTATGCTGTTGATGATTAATTCGCAATGATTAAAATCTAATCAAAGTACAACAAGCAACAAACAAGAGAGAACAGCAGCAAATCTGCTTTGTATTGTCCAGCTAATTGCTCAAGTACTGACATTGAACAGATTGAGTGTATATATATATATATATATATATATATATATTCATTCACTAATGACTCATTTTGTGTACTTAAGTAAAAGCTCACTTGGGATTTTCGCATATTTCCAACGTCAAAAGAATTTTGTCGAGCATTTCTTGTATTTTCTTATTTTTTTTTGGCGATCTTTAAGCATTTAATGCATATATATTCTATATATTTTTAGATGTACATTATACATAGGTAAAAATCATGTACAAGATAGAGTGTATATGTGTGTGTGTGTGTGTGTGTGGAACAAGGTCAAGGCGGCGACAGTGGCCAAAATCGACCAACGTCAACAACATCAACGGCAACGCCAACGCCTTTTTGATGCACCTGAAGGCGATTGCTACAGTTTTTAGTAGCCTTCCTAGCTACCCCCTAATCAAGCAATATAAAAAACACCCACACACTTCCACTATATACACACACACACACATATATATATATTTATATATATATGTATGTATATAACTTGGACACACCTATATTAGTCGTTAGCCTGCCACCTGCATTTGGCCTCAAAGATATTTTAATATTATATTACGTATACGCATAAATTTAAAAAGAAATCACGCAGCAAGCTAGACAGCTGGCAAAAGACTGAAAGAGAGAATGATAGAGAGAAAGAGAGAGAGAGAGAAAGATTTGCTTGATTTATCTAAATTTAGCAGGCAATTACTAGACTACTTCATAGAACTGTTGCCTAGGGAAAATGTTCTTATATATGTTCATCTACAGCACATTAATATCAACCTGAACTTATGTTTGTTTTATTTATAGTTAGTTGATTTAGTTGATGTCTGCTGAAGATTATGACAAGTCAGACAAATATTTATAGAAAGTAATCAATGCTGTCAGTTAGCTACTTGTCATATATATATATATATAGTATATAAAGATAGTTGTTTTAAATTTTCATCTGAGATTCAACTACTTCTGTTAGCTTTTGATATTAGTTTTTCTTATTTTATTTATTTTTACCTTTTTTCTGTTGTTGTTGTTATTGTTGTTGTTGTGTCATTTGTATAATTTTACCTGCAACTATTTTTATACCTGTATTTTTTTTTTTCTTTTGATATTGAACCAATTTTACAGCTACTCACCGACAGATACAGCAGCAGCATTGGGGATAGATATAGTCCCCACTATTATCAGGTTTGTTTAAGATCTATTTTAGACTTCATACTGCGCAGTGCATGTAGCGTTTAGCAAGTGTACATCATGTTTACATCAAACTACAGACGTTTTTTTTTTTGCCTTTTTGCTCATATGCTATATAAATGTATTAAAGACAAACGACAATTGTTATGACGCTCTTATTAACCAGAAATTGCTATACAGATATAACAATTGAAATAATTGAATAATAATATCAAATATTGCTTCTAATAATTATGATGAATCATTTTAGTTTCATATAAAACTAAAAGATATATTTCATTCCATAAATTTTACATACATCCAACATATATATATATATATATATATATATATGTATCTGGCATACTTCAAGGCTGTTTACTGACTATAAATCTTGTGACCACACATATTCTATATAAACTATAGATACATATAGAAGTCTGTGTACAAGTCATTAGCCAACAGACGTGGATATAGATACTGTCGCTTATTTGTGTTTATGCCAAAGATCAGTCACAATAGATCAAAATGAAATGAAAAGTGAAAGAACTTGTGCTATGATAATGAGATTTTCTTTCATTTTCTTTTCTATGCTATACATGTATCTCTTTCTATATATATATATATATATAAAGATTTTTACTTGTTTTTCCTTTTTTTTTGTTTTTATATTTAATTTCTTTTGTTTTCTCTTGCTTTTTGGGTTTTCTGCTTTATACTCAGGGTCGCAAGCAAAGGAACAAGAGAATCAAAAGAAAACGTTGCCCCCCTCTCTTCTATATACTATATATTTTCTATTCTATATATTATTCTCTCTGCTATGTGTTCCACTTGTTCACTGCCTCTCAGTGTTTGTACTGGGCGCCCCGTTGTCGCTGATTTTTATTTGAATATGTTATGACAAAACAGACAACCGATAAGCAAAACTAAAACTAAAATAAAAGCAAAACGAAAGAAAAATAAAGAAAATAGAAAGTTTCACTTTCTCATTGACTTTGGCGACTGTCCCTGAAATTGACAAAACGACAAGGACGTGCCTGTCGAGCGGCATAAAGGCAAAAGATGTGGACGAGTAGCAGAGTTAGTTAGTTGTACGGGGCCATTGGGCGACCTTCGCCTTTACCATAAATTTGTTGGCCAAGCTTTTGGCAACAAAAGTCAAAAGACCAAAAACGAAGCCCAAGACCAAGACCAAGACCAAGACCAAAACCAAACCCAATTGTCGCCCAAGCAAAACTTGATGCCCATAAATAATTTGAACTGACAAAATATGAACAAATTTACATTTCCGCAGAGCTAAATTTGGGTTTTCCCCCCCTTTCGAAAATATGTATAAAAAGAAAAAATAAATAAATAAAAACGAAAACGAAAAAAGATACCCAAAAGATATACAAATTATGCCACATTATGTCAAAACTTAAAGTATTCCCATTGATAATATTTCATCTTTTTATATAGAAATGCATGAAATAATTTCGATACTTCAAACTAACTCTTAACTACCGATAATATTAAGTATATAAGAATGTTTAAGTTCTTATACTCCTTTTATAAATATTAATATATAGATATAAGTGTCTCAATTTACAGCTTCAAGGATTAACTAAATGATAATAAAAAAAACAATTTAAAACAAAAATGGAATGATTCTCTTTTTTTACTAACTGAAGCATGACAATGACTTGTTTATGTTTTATTATTATTTTTCTTTACAATTTTAATTGTAATTATTTAAAAAGTTAATTATGCTTAAATTATTAATGGTTTATCATTTAATATTTGCTTATTATAGTCGCCCAGCCGTCTGGAAACCTCCGAACAGACAACAGGACGCCAATTACAACGCGTTCTACACTATTCGATGGCTCCTTGCCGAACATTGCCGGGCCTGAGACGTGCCGAGTGCGCCATACACGATGTTGACTGTGATGAAGTCTATCCAGGCATTTACATTGGTGATGCGTAAGTCCATCCCCCTTATCCCTTTACCCCTTAATCGCTTTAATACTTTTCCTTACTTATATCTACTTATTTACTCAACATACAGTGCGGCAGCTAAAAATAAAACCTACTTAAGATTAATGGGTATTACGCATGTACTGAATGCAGCGGAAGGATGTCGTTATGGGCAAGTGGATACTGGACATAGTTACTATCGGGACATGCCAAGTGTTAGGTGAGTCAACTATTGGTAACTTAGTTGTTAGCTAAGAGCAATTCCAACTACAACAGAGCGCAAAGGTCATATAAAAAATGCCAATTCACTTCTTCTACATTTTGGCACTTTTATTATTTATCCAATAATTTTGCACTTTCGTTAAATTTCAAACTTTGTCATAATTTAACAAATATTTAGTTTACATTTTAAATTTAGGTTAATATAAAAATTTCTTTTTATTTTTTATAAAAATAGAATTTAATAGTTTTTAAAATATTTTATTTTTAATTTTTTATTTTATTTTTATTATATTTTTATGTTATTCTTAGTTTATTTATTCCAAGAAATTTATTAATTTTAATTATTTATTTGTATACATGTATAAATATTTATATTAATTATTTTTATCTCGCTTTTATTTTATTTATAAAATTATTTATGTTTTTACTTTTCGTTTAATCAAAGAAATATTTTATTCAAATTTTTATTTTATTATTCTCAATTTATATAGGAAGAGTTTAATTATATCTTTCGATTTTTATTTTCATCTATTTTTTAAAATCAAGAAAAAATTAAATGCTTTTTCAAATTTACTTTTTATTTTTATTTTGGATTTATTTGCTATGTATAAAAATAACAAAATCTTAATAAAAGAAACGTAAAAATTTTTGTAATAATTTTCCACAAAATACAAAAAAGAACTAAAATATTTAAATGTCAGAAAGAAATATTTTTTTTTTAATTTTTACTATTTATTTTTACACTATTTACTTTTACTATCGATATCATTCATAAATTACTGTATGTATAATTCAAAGAAAACAAAATTTATTATTGATTAAAAATATTCTTTTATATAAATGTTTTTTTTTTTAAATATTTTTAATATATTTTCATTCTTTTATAAACTATTATTTTATAATTATTTTTTAAATTTTTGCTGTTTTTTGATTTAAATTTTAATTTATTAAACTATATCTTAAGTTGTGTTTTAATTTGTTAAAAAAAATTGATTTTTAATTATTATAATAATTATTTTACATTCACATTTTTCTTCGGCTTTTCTTCTATTTATAAAAATTGGTAAAAATTTTATTTTTTTTTAAACAATTATTTTTATTTTATGTTAATTAATAACTTAATTTATATATATATAAAATTATTTAAAATTTTTATTTAATTTTTAAAACTTAAAACCAAATTTTGGTTCCTATTAATTTTTCTACACAAAATTATTCAAAATTTCTATTTTCCTCTCTTTTTTTATTTACTCCACGCAATTGCACATAATCCTTGTATATACATATATGCACACATACATATGCCATATATTATGTTCATATACATACATATATTATTCTATACACCTACATACTTTTATCTGTATATTGTTCATATATAATTGGCGCATTGATATTGTGATATTGTGCTGTGTTGTATTGCTCGAAAAAATCTATTGTCTGTGCGCACCTCTGTGTGTGTGCGTGTGTTTGTGTGCGTGTGTGTGTGTGTGTACAGACGAAACCATAAGGATTGCTTTTTTAGATATATGGGCTTTCCCATGATCGATGCACCAACGACAGACATTTCTCGTTACTTTTATGTGGCAGCCAAATTCATTGATAGCGCCATCAGCAGCGGCGGTAACTATATAAATAATAATAAATTATTTCTTTTTAATTATAATGAATATTAATACTTTCACATATTTAGGTAAAATATTGGTACACTGTTTGGTGGGGATGTCACGCTCGGCAACCTGTGTCCTGGCCTATTTGATGATCTGCCGCAAAATGTCCGCCGTCGATGCGATACGCACAGTTCGCATGCGTCGCGAGATACGACCAAACGATGGCTTCCTGCAGCAGTTAGCCGATCTTGATATGGAGCTGAAGCGCAAAAATCTTTATCCATATTAAAATGAGAAACAATATTTATATATAATTATATATATATATATATAAAAATACTAAAATCTCACATACAACCAAAGATACATACACACACATACTAATACACATAATGATTGATTGGTTAAGGATTTTAAATAAAAAATGAATTCAAATTGTTATATTACTAAGAGATTTATACACACACACATACACACACACATTGTATCCTAATTATGATTTGAAGTGTGAGCAATTGTTATAATCGAGTTCAAGTTTTGATTCGATTTGTTACAGTTCGAATTCAATTTCATGATATTTGTGTGGGAAACATATATACACAATTATATAATACACGCTCCCTCACACACATACACACACACACACACACACATACACATACACATACACATACATAAAACATATTAAAGAAAAGAAGAAAGAAAAACCACAAGAAACGTTGTTCTAAACTATTTATAAAGCTAAAGCTAATGGCTTAAAGTTAACTTGGTCTTCTGATATATATATATATATATATATATATATATATATATATGTATATTTATATATATATATATATGTATATTTATATATATATATGTATGGAAACTGTTCAAATCAACTGTATAATCTTGAATCAAAATGCATATTTAAAATATATATATATTGGTATATATAGGTACTATATAATCGACCATATTTCCAGTTAGTGGATGAAAATTTGAAATTATTTTTTGGAAATTAAACAGCGAATCTCCCCACAGACACATAGAGACCTAGGGTATAGTGCTAGTGCTATACGTTTCAGACATGATCTTAAAAAAAACACAACAATAATTTGATGTATCGAGCTAACCACAATTTACATACATACATACGTATATATGTATACCTTACATATTTATATATATACAATGAAAATCCTATAATAATATCTTTTGTATGCAACAAATTTTCATTATTCTTGAATTGTTTTAACGATTTTTCAACTACTTAATGCATATACCCAACCAATAAGCATATATATAAATATATACATACATACACACATGCATTGATACACATGCATATATGTATATGTGTGTATGTACATCTTTACTTAAGAGTATAAGAAGAGCTGAAAACAAAAAAACAAAAAGAAAAATGGAAAAGTAACCAAAAAAAAGAAAATTTAAATTAAAATTACAACACAAACAACACAATGAAACAATGTATAGAATACAATGCATAAACTGATATATAACAAAATAAAGAAGAAAAAAAATAAAAAAAAGGAGTTAATGTATAAGAAGTATATACAACATTGCGTTATATACACCCTATATATATATATATATAATATACTTCTATATATATATACGAGCAAGCATATATGTATATGTACTACATATATGAGTATATTCAACTATTGTACAATGAAATAGCAAAGCTAACGAGAAACAACTAAAAGAAAACTAAAACAAAAGAAATGTAACAAAAAAAAAAAAAAACAAACAAGAGATTAAATGCAACAAACAAAACAAAAAAAAATAAAAAAAAATGCATATTTTCTAGAACATGTATGAGAAAAAAACTATTAAAAAAGAAACAAAAAATGAATCAAAACTTATATAAAACAAGCAACTAAAAAAAGAAAAGGAAACTAAAACTAATCTTTAAGAAGTGATTAATAATAATAATAAAAAAAAACTTATATCTATATAAAAAAACATACAGCGAAAATTTGTTTTAAAGTTAAACAAAATTGATTTTTGGGTAAATTAACACAAATTATTTTTGAGGCTCATTAAAACATATATTAAAAGCTATGTTAACTAAAAAACTAACTTGTTGCTCAATAATATAGTTCCTATTTTTCTACTATTGATGGACAGCAATTGCTGGGCTCAGGATGAGGCAGAGGCAGACTATTTTACTTCTTGTCCGTTTGGTAGAAACTAGTACTGGTATCAAATATATATAGGAAACATCTCAAACCCTATAGAACATATATTATACTGATTAGCAGTAGCCGTATCAAACTGCCTTTGCCATCGAGGCATCCGTTTGAACGCCTGTTTCTCAGTAATAATAAGTGAAACTCGTACATTGTTTACTATACAACCGATTAGGTTACTTTTTGGCACACATAATAAATGCACTATTAACTATCTATATGGTAAATTTCATTAAGATTAAATGATAAACAAAACAGTTTTAATACAAAAACTAAACCCCTAGCAGCAGCTGAAAGTAAAGTATTGAACTGCGTTTTTATGTGTATATACGGCTGTGCCTGTGTGTGTAAAGATAAATATATATAAAAGACTTCTTATAGTAGAGCATAACTAACAACTTCTTCTCCCTTATTGTATATATCTAAATATTTTGCTAGAATATTATGTTTTAGATATAAAATTAAAGCCACTTTTGTATAAAAACTTCTTTTTATCCCAAAGGCAACTTAAAGACAGAAATCAAATTAAAAGTAAATGATATACTAGAAAGAAAACAAATTGTGTTGCTTAAGGTTAAGAGCTATTGTTAGTCGGCAATACTCTACTATATTGTGCTTACTTTAATTTATTTTTGTACTGACTTCTTTTCTATAACATTTTTGTACAATTTGCTAATCAAAGTTTAAAAAATGAGAATGTTACTGTCAGTATATTTCAGTTAAGGTTATCTGTCAGTTAAAATTTGCATCTCACATACAGTTAGCATTTATGATAATGAAACTTATCGCTTCTACCAGGAAATATAATGTATGTATATATATATACATTATGTATTGTTTATTATATATTTTTGTAACAAAAACCTCTTCAAATTAATCAAACTTGATGGTAGAATCAAAATTTTATATAAACTCTTTATTATCATATTTAAAGCGAGATTTTGAAATATATTAGTCTTTAGTAATAGTTAAATATTAACCAATATAGCATGTATTTTATAGACATATCTTTATATATTCAAATAATCTAAGAATAATCTCTTCTGAGCCCTTTATTGAAATGATATTCTCAGTCTCTATGAGTCTATAAGCTGTGGTTTTGTCAAGGTGTTAAATTTGATTATCTTATATTTAGTTTCAGTTCATTAAAATGCATTTATGTTATGGTTATTATAATGAATAGTTTATTAATATTTAAGGATTTATTTTTTTTTTATTATTATTATTTTTTTTTTTTTAATCTTTGCCACCAACAGAGAAAAGATTTAATTTAATTTTGTATGTTCAACGTACAAATTGCCACTGTAAATTTGTTTGGATGAGATTTTGAGTGCTTGTTAGGGTTGTAGAAAGTCAGGAACTGTAATGTGTATGGGTATGGGTATGGGTATGGGCTTAGGTTTGAGTTTAAGTATGAGTTGAGTAGGTAAGTATCAGGGGGGTCGACTTTAGAGGTTGAGGTCGAGGGATCAGTGGAGCCATTAACTAGACATTAGTTGCGCCTGCTAACTGCCTGGCAACACCTGCAGCGGCCTCGTCTGCTTATCAGACGTATATTATATTGTGTGTTGTGTGCTGTGTGTTGTATGTTGTGTGTTGTGTCTAAAGCCGAGCTTGTAATTAAAAGAAATTGCTACCTGGAGCATACATAGAACTGGACGCAGCAGCGCATAGTTGACCCTAATTTAAAACTATCAATAACTACGCCACAAGAACACACTCAAGATTGAAGATTGAAGATTTTGATCTCGCGCGCGCAGTCTAAACAATAAAATTAATGTCTCCGGCGGCTTTGGCTGACCAGCAGGCACTTAAGTGGTAACTCCAGCTCCCAACACTGAACAGGTAGCAGTCGTAAAAAGTCGTTAAACAACAACAACAATAACAACAATTCCAGCAACAACAAGGTGCTTGAGCTGTTACTTAAATGAAAAAAACAAAACGAATTTTACATACCCTAAAATGAATTTATAATAATAATAACTAAAACTAAGAAAATATATAAAATTTCAAAAATAGATAAAATAAATAAAATTTCAAAAATAAATAAAATTTCAAAAATAAATAAAATAAATAAAATAAATAAAATAAATAAAATAAATAAAATAAATAAAATAAATAAAATTTCAAAAATAAATAAAATTTCAAAAATAAATAAAATAAATAAAATAAATAAAATAAATAAAATAAATAAAATAAATAAAATAAATAAAATAAATAAAATAAATAAAATAAATAAAATAAATAAAATAAATAAAATAAATAAAATAAATAAAATAAATAAAATAAATAAAATAAATAAAATAAATAAAATAAATAAAATAAATAAAATGTCAAAAATAAATAAAATAAATAAAATAAATAAAATAAATAAAATAAATAAAATAAATAAAATAAATAAAATAAATAAAATAAATAAAATAAATAAAATAAATAAAATAAATAAAATAAATAAAATAAATAAAATAAATAAAATAAATAAAATAAATAAAATAAATAAAATAAATAAAATAAATAAAATTTCAAAAATAAATAAAATAAATAAAATTTCTAAAATAAATAAAATAAATAAAATGTCAAAAATAAATAAAATAAATAAAATTTCAAAAATAAATAAAATAAATAAAATTTCAAAAATAAATAAAATAAATAAAATAAATAAAATAAATAAAATAAATAAAATAAATAAAATAAATAAAATGTCAAAAATAAATAAAATAAATAAAATAAATAAAATAAATAAAATAAATAAAATAAATAAAATGTCAAAAATAAATAAAATAAATAAAATAAATAAAATAAATAAAATAAATAAAATAAATAAAATAAATAAAATAAATAAAATAAATAAAATAAATAAAATAAATAAAATAAATAAAATAAATAAAATAAATAAAATGTCAAAAATAAATAAAATAAATAAAATGTCAAAAAAAAAAAAAAAAAAAATAAATAAAATAGATAAAAAAAATAAATTAATAAAGTTTAAAAACAAAATAAATAAATTAATTAAAATATACAAAATAAATTTAATCTATAATAGCTAAAGTACTTTTAATTTTGTAGTGTATAGCACTTGTACTTTAGCTCTTTATTGGGCCTGGTCAAATGGCAAAGGCGTCCAGCAGCGTAAACTAGTTTTGGTTTAGAGTTGTTGCTGTTCCTGTTGTTGTTCCTGTCGTTGTTGATGTTGTTGTTTTTGGTGTTGTTTGCCATCATTTCCCAATGTTTCCCAGGTTTTTCCATGCAACCAAAGAGCCATTGCAGTTCTATGGCTAAGCTGCTAAAAATCATTTTTCAAATACACACATTTAAGCCCCGGTGCGAGTGGTCTTGTGTATTATTTTTTGTTTTTGTAGTTGTTGCTTTTTTCTTTTTTTTAGTAATTTTTATTTTGTTTTTAGGAATCACCGAGACCTCATGTGATCCCCCAACTGTGACACATGTTCCGGTTAGCAAAATAGACGAGTGCCACAAAAAGGGTGCAGCACTCTAAGGATGACAGCCAGCAAACGCACATGAAACAATTATTATTATTAATAAGTTAGTTTTACTCCACGTGCGCATAGACGTTAAAAGAGAGGGAGGTAGGGTAGAGGGATATGGAATATGTGGCTGTGACTGTGACTGTTATGAAATAGGGAAGGGGGGTGTTGTTGGGGTTTGAAGAAAAAGCGTTGATGCGCGCCAAGATTAAGCATGAAAAATGTTACGAATTTCCCTGTAATTAATCTTCATCTATGCTAAATGGTAGCAGCTAGACACGGACCAGAGCCCAGAGAATCCAAAATAACCAGAAACACACAGCGCATGCAAAAGAGTTAAGTAATAAGTATACACATATATATATTCAATACATACATACACACACATATATACACATATATATATATATATATATACATATGCATATTCATATATTTGTTGTCGTTTGGGATAACAGCTACCCTTGGATACACGTTGTGTCACCAATTCGAATTGTCCTTAAGCTCTACAAATAGTTGCTGGTAACAGCTGCGTTTGGTTACCATACCAAAAGCTTATATGCTTCGCTAGGTAGGTTAATGGCAATACAAATAGTATATAATATACATAGTACATACATAGTACACATATATAGTATATATATATATATGTAGTATATAATAGTAAATGATTAGGTAAACAGTTCTAAACGAAATTCTTATTAGTTGCATTGGCTTTTAAGAGTTTTGTTTATATCGTTTAGCAACGGTACAATAGCAAGAATTATTCCGATACCTATATATATATATATATATTTATGTATATGTATACCTTAATATATATATATATATATAACCGATAAAAGCCACTACACAATGTCTGCGTGTAAACCGTTTGCGAATTACAATAACACGCCAAGTGATAATTGCATTGCGTGTCGCCTTAATTGTGCTTGTTGTGCCATAAGAGCACTCACTTCTATAGGTTTGCGTGTATGTACATAGGTGTATATATAACTGTGTGTGTACATATATATAAAGATACTTTCAATTGGTTTGTCATATCGTTAAATGAATTATCTAATAAGGTATGCATCATAAAGTAGATAGTTCAATTATAATAGTTAATATTGCATAGATTATAACGTTTACGAATGTCACAGATAAAACAGAAACGATGTTAAATGGAAATAGAAAGTGTTACACTAAAAAGTCTATATTGCTTTAGCATTCTGTGTGTGTGTGTGTGTGTGTCTGGTACAGGAAAACGTTTAAGAATATTAAAGAAAAGATAATTACAGTCAGCTTATTTCTAATGTGCTTGTAGAGGTAAGCTAAATTTTTTTTTTTTTATGCCTGCTTATGTCAAAAATATATGCGAATGATATACAAAAGAAATGGAATACCTAACAAAAAGGAATCAAGGAAAAGTACTACTACTGAGAGAGATTAAAAGTGTTGCAGGAATAATATACTCGAAATATTGAATATAAAAATGTCGAAAAATACAATATAGAATATATATATCATATTATACAAATAATGTTAGGAACAATATTTAAAATAATGAAAACATTAACGAAGGGTATACAAAGGGCAATTACAGAAGACTTGAAGTCATGTGCCAAGTAGTTCATCAAGTCAAAAATGTTACCGGTGTAACCCAAACTGTAAAGCGTTTACGAATGAAACACGGAAGGATAATAGATAAAGAGAGGCTCTTATCTGTAAAGTTTTTCCTTTTAAAAGTTTGTGTCGAAGTTCAAGTTTATTTTTAGGTACCTTACGAAAGTGGAAAACGTTTGCGAATAACAAAGAAAAAAAGAGAATTCAACGACTTTACCTATGTTATACAACATATAAGACAGTGAGTATATCCGCTTTTTACAAAAATTTATGTGATTTTTTGCTACACATAAAGAATATTCAACATTTACGAATATACATTAAAAGCAAATGAATTATTCAATTGCGAAAAGTAAAATGCTTGCTGCAACTTGTCGATAACTGCCGCTAGCTGCAATTCGCAGCTCTACAAGCTGGAAATATTCTTTTATGTTGAAAATGAATTTTAATAAAGATATTAAAAATTTCATTTTTAATTTTTGATTGTTGTTTTTTTTATTGTTTTAATTTTTATTTTTGTTTTCATTCATTAAGCTATTAAAAGCGTTTGTCAATTGTTGAGTCAATTTGTTTATCTGGATGCAGTTATAAAATGTTAAAAGTTGTTGCCAATACAAGTAAATAAATAATATTTCCATTGCCTGTTGAAACATATATATATATATATTTTTCAGAATCAGGCAATAAACAAATTAATATGACAATTTATAATAAAGTTTTTCACATTTATAAAATGTTAATACATAGCCCAAAAAATGAATATTAATATAAAGTAAATATATATATTTATATACATAATAAATTGAATAAAAGGTATAGACCAAATTTTGTTAACCAAAAAGAATTATTAGCATGTTATTTGAGCAAGTTTTTGAAGACCTACAAAATTTTACACATGTTTTGGCTTGGCTTAGTACGAGTATTAAATGAGATTTTTTGAAGTGCTGTAAATTTCAGAATGTTGCACGAGCATTATGGTCAGCTGTAAGTATATATATATATATATATATATATAAGTAAGTATATATATATATATATATTAGTGTGTGTGTGTAGTGGTACTAGTTGTTGTAGTTGTGTTCAAAAGGGTAGCGGGTTGTTTGTAGGTAGTTTTGATATTGTGGGCTGTGGTCGCCGTTGGCTGTTTGACGAAGTGAAAAACAATAAATAATGCAGCCAATTAAAACTTTGGCTGTTTGCTCGGCACGCACAGTAACAACTGACAACAAGCAGCAGCAGCAGCAGCAGCAATAGGAGCAAAAGCAGCAACAACAAAAACAACAACAACAACACCCACATACGGCTATCTGCGTGTACTCGTAGCAAGAGGCAGCGACTAATTGACAAACAACAGCAAATTGAATGCAATAAAGCACACACACACACACACACACACAGCCCATACACATACATATACACATACATATACATATATATATACAGGGCTAGAGCAACTCTATGTTACGTAGTATTCTGGGCATGTGCATTAACAATGTGATTGACTGACAACAATCAATTAAAGTGAAAAAAATCAATGCAGTTTGGCAACAGAATGCGCCGAAGCATCAGAAAACTGAAAACAAAACTAAAGCCAAGCTATAAGCACATACATATTTATATATAATATATATATATATACATATATACACACACACACAGTCTGTCTTTTGGTCTGACATACAGCCTGGCAGTTCAAATTATTATAAACTTCTTCACTTTAATGGAATTGTTATCAAAACACATTATAAAAAGCAACGAGCGCCAATAAATGCACTTTGTCAATGCCAATTCACACAATAAATCTACAGAAAGATAGCAGCTCTTGGGCAGCCTGAGCTCACTTTGTATATATGTATATATATGAATACATATATAAGTATGAATATTTGTAGCTGTATGCGCACTTGTACTTGGTACTAGTATTGGTACTGGTACAGAAGACTGCCAGCCAGTATACAGATCCAGGAAGCCAGTCAGACGGTCGCTGCCAGTTTGACAACCCAACAGGCAACATAAGCTGCTAAAGCAGCTAAAAGACAATGAAACAGTTCAAATACACTTTCTTTATTTATAAATTCATTAATTAATAATATATATACAATTTAATAAAATATGTAAAAAATAGAAAATAAGTAATTATAATACATATATTTATTTAATATTCATTATTTTGGCGCAAATATATATGAAAACTAAGCAAGTTCTTTAGCCACTACAATAAACTTTAGTTTAATATATTTAATTAAAAATTATAAATTATTTTAAGTTTTTAGAAAAATTAATTTTTTATTTATTCCTTTTCAAATTTCAATTTATATACATTTACTTTTATTATTTTTAAGAAAACTTATATTTAGTTTTAATTTATTATTTTATGCAGATAAACTATTTAATATATAATATATTTTAAATTTAAATAAATACTTTAAATATATATTTAATAAAGAAAATATATATATTTTAATAATAAAATATAGTTAAATTATAACACTTAAATTTATTATTTTATATTTTTTTTTATAATTAAATATATCTCTCGCTAAATGTTTATAGAAATTTTGCTTAAAGTCAAGCGAAAAGCTTGAAAATAATTTATTTTAACATAAGGTGCATTTTAAACTATATTTAATTCTTATTTATGGTAACAAGGTAAATTTTTAAAATTAAAATAATTAATTTAAATAAAAAGTAAATAAGCTGTAGCAAATTTTATGCCAAGCAGCTCTGAGTTGTTAGTTATAGGGTTTTTTTTTTTTAAACAAATTTGAAGAGCTCTTTCGTAATAATTTATTAAAAATATATTTATTGCTTAAAAAAATATTTGTAATCAAACAAAATATTTTTAAAAATATAAAGAATATTTTAAATATCATTAAAAGAATTTATTTTCAAGTCTATTTATAGTGTTAAAATGCAAGAGTCAATGCGATTTTTACAAAGAGCTGCAAAAATTTGGCAACAAAATTGAAGATCACAAAAAAATATTTTATTATTTATTTATTTATAATATTAGATTTAGTATTAAATACTAAGCTAAATAATTAAACGAGCACTGGCTGCTGGGACCTTCGGCTCGGAACTCTTATCATATCTTAAATTTAGATTTTACAATGAACAAAAAAATATATATATATATTTGTATATATAAAATGATTTATTTTTTTGGAAAAATTTAAGTGCTACAAACTGATTTATATATTCGGTATGCCTTTTAAGTTAGTGCTTGGCTATTGAACAAAGCTGATATGAAGCAGACTTTCCATGGAGCTCCATGGAAAAATGTGCAACGAGTTTTGGGTTTCGTTTTCGAAGTTCAATCTTTGTGGCTGTCTACATTGAATGCTTTTATAGTTTTGTTGTTGTTGTTGTTGTTATTATTGTTAGTGTTCTTGTTGTTGTTATGTTGGTGTTGCAGATGCTGATGCTGCTGTTTCTGTTGCTGTTGCTGTGGCTCTTTGTGGCGTTGGTAAGCTTCGATTTCCGGCGCACAGTTCACGCAATGCATCTTTAAGATATATTTGTATCTGTGACTGTGTGGTCGCATTGCACTTAATATACATAAATATATATACTAACTAAATTTGCATTAGTATTGGTTTCATTACTAAACTCTCTACAAAGATCGAGGAGTTAAAGTAAAATAATATAAATAAATATAAATAAATAAATTGTATAAAAATTAAAAAACAAAATAAAAATAAATATACATAATTAAATTTCATAAAAAGTGAATATATAATGAATATTGTATAAGGAGCATAATAATAATAAATAAAAATAAAAGAAATTACTTTTAATCAGGGATTAAATGAATTTTGTTGAATTTGCCAGCAAATTGTTTATACGCTATAATATTTTTGAACATATGACGCGGAACGATTTTAAAGAAGATTGAAAGAATATATAATAACCATTATATGAAATGAAGATTGAAGCAGCAGAAAAAAGAGAGGCTTGAAGACAAAAAGAAAAAAAAAAACAAAACTGATAAGCATTAAAAGAACGTAGAGCTGAATCTTATTGGAAGTGTTTGAAAGCCTTTACCAGTTGCACAGAGCACAGCTAACTGTTATGGTAGCTTATAGCCAGATATCTGAGGCATTGACCCCGCACTGCTGGCCACGTGCCCCTGGCCACATAAAATTTAAGCTTCAATTGGAGCTTCTGCTGCTGTTGCTGTTGCAGCGGCTGCTGTTGCTGCTGTTGCTGCTGCTGCTGCTGCTGCTACCTGCACATCTTGGCCAAATTGCAGCCACGCCCCAAAGCAAATTGGCCCGGCTGGACAGGCACGCACAGCAGTTGGTTAAATGTGAATGTGAATGTTTAGCTTTGACTCTGACTTTGACTTTAACTTAAGCTTTGGCTTACTGCATGCACTTGACAGAACGAGACAGAGAATGGGAGAGAGTGAGAGAGAGTGGGAGATAGAGAACATGTTGAACATGATCAGCCTGCTGACACCTTCAATTTAGTGCGCCGGCGCGCCAGTGCGATTCCAATCCTGTGCGCCAGGTGCTACCATTAGAGCTCATTATGCTTGCCATGTCCGACACTTTGTTGATTTCTCCGCTGACATTTTGTGGTTTTTCATTCTTTCTTTTTTTATCCATTTTATTTTAACTGCTGACGTTTTCTAACAACTTTTAATTATTGTCTTTTGTTTGTTTATTTTCTTCTTCTTCTCTCTCTCTCTCTCTCTCTCTCTACTTTTTTGTTGTTTTTCTAAATGTTGTCGTTGCGTTGTTTCGTTGCGCTTCGTCGCCTTGTGCGCCAGCGTGCGAAATAGAAGAATTGTTTGAATTAAAGTTAAAAATTAAAAACTTCACACGCAGCACGCAGCGACTATAAAATTCAATTGGAAGGAGGCACTAACACATACACAAATGTTAAGGAAATAAGGGGGAAATGGAAACAAATAAAGGGGGTAAGTTGAACAGTTGGAAAGAGGTGAAGGGGAAAAGCCCAAGCAAGTAGCATTTTGATTGACGACAAGCAGAGCTGTGATAAGAGCAGATCGTAAAACAACTGAAAAAAAATAAAAGAAAATTAAATTAAAAAATAAAAAGAAATAAAAAGAAACATAACTTAAGACAAAATCTACTAAGAGAGCAATTCTAATACTCTCATTAAAAAAATAATTTAAAAAATAATAGTTAAAAAAAATATTTTTAAAATAAATATTTAATTAAGAAAATTCTCGGCAAAAGTAAAAATTGTAATAAAAAAAATTAAAAAGAAATAAATAAATTATAACGAATAAAAGAAATAAAAAATGTTGTCGTGGATAAATAATAATTAAAAATAATAATTATATATAATATAAAAAAAAAACTTTGAAATTAAATCTGCTTATTGAGAAAGTAATTTTAACATTATTATAAAAAAAATTAAAATAGCTACAAATAATGTAATTAAAAATAAATAATTAAGAGGATTTTTGAATAATAGAAAAATATTTTTAATAAGAAAAATAAATAGGAAAAAAATAGAAAAAATTAAAAAAATTGTCTTGCAAAATTTATAAAAATAAATAATTAAATTTTAAATAAAATAAACATAATTTAAAAAAGAAATCTGCTAAGGGATAAAGCAATTCTAATATTGGCCTTAAATAAATAGATCATGCATAAAAGAATAATAATTAAAATAAATATTTAATGAAGCGAATTTGTGGAAAAAGAATAAAAATTTTAATAAGAAAAAATAAGTAGAAAAATACTTATTAAAAATAAAAGAAAACAATTTAATATGTTTTTGGAAATAATAAAAAAATATAATGATTGAGTTCAACAGTTAAAAAAGATCATGTCAAATGATCATGTCAAAGCTCATGTTATCTAACTGCTGACTGAGTTTTTATACTGGAAAATGCAATTGAAATTATTTCAATAGTTAAATGATATACACAAATTTCCTTAAAAAGCTGCTAGTGCTGCCATATAATTGACATAACTAAGTGGCAACACTGTTCAGGTATGCAATTGCTTCCATTCTTAAGCAACTTATAGAGCTTTCAGTTGACTTTTGATCAAAAGTTGCTAAGTTCAATCACATTTTACACTTTAACTTTTAGATGGAGAAGACTTTAACCTGCAGTTAGTTGCAATGTAATCTTCTTCTTATACCTTTGGGCAATTTACTACACTTATGCATACACTTTACCAATTAGGCAAATCGAGGCATATACATGTATGTGTGTGTTTCGCCTACACATCCGCATCCACATCCACATCCGCATCCGCAGGGTAAACTTGAAGAGGGTGTCATGCGTCAGTGGTTAAAAATAGAACTAGAAAAACAAAAACAACATGAACAAAATAGAAAAAATAACAACAAATGAACAAATGAACAATGAGAGTGCGTGGCTGATGAATTACTTGAAGCGAGCAAATGCGTGGAAAAGCAAAAGTTGGTCAAGTGGCCAAACGGCAGCAAACATCAAACATGCAAACAATAAAACAACAACACACACACACACACACACACACACACACCTAGAAAAGAGTGACGAATTGCTGTGCTGCCCCTGAAATTTGAAGTGCAACACAAAAAAACAGAAACTAGAAACGAGTGCAACAAAGGGTCGAGTGCAGAAATTGTTTGGTATAAAGGGGGAAGGTTAGTTGGTTCGACGACCAACAAAGACGCTAATGGTGATCAATCTTAAGAGCTTCCATCTATATGTATATATATGTATATTAGTGTATATATGTGTGTGTGTGTGTGTGTGTATAAGTCTGGCTCCTTACCAAAAACATATTTCACATGTCTGCCAGCGCTTAATAATTTGACAGTTCGTTTGACAGATGAGTCCGCCTGCAACAAAACTAAAAGAGTGCAAGAGAGAGAGAGAGAGAGAGAGAGAGAGAGAGAGGGAGAGATCTGAAACAAGTAGCACAAGCACTCAAAATGACACCCATAACACTCGCTTTAGCCCACTAGCCACCCCTCCAGCCACTTTCCAATAATAAATTAACCCAAAAACTGTAAACTGTAAACGCAATTTGACTGAGAGAAAAAAAAAATACAAATAAAAAAAATGCATTTCAATGCAAAAGGCTTTAACATTGAGCTGAAGTTGTCTACTGACTGGAAGTTGCTTGCTGACTTAATAGCCATTAGTTGGGCAATTTCGGCACAATACAAACATACATGAAAAATTGTCGAAAAACACACATACAGACACACAACAGCAGCAGCAATATTTTTTATTTTTTATTTTATTTTTATTTTTTTTATCTTTTTTGCATTTGTACTCGAAACGTTGAAACCGGGAAAGACCGGCAGAGTCCAGAGACCAGCTGCAATCTATCAACCAGCAAAACGCCTGCAGACAAACCAGAAGGAAGCAACATCGCACACACACACACACACATTCACATACACCAAGCCGGGAAAGCGTCGATGAACTGCACAGCCAGCGAGCTACCCAGTCTCCATGGGAGAGCAAAGCGTCAATGCCCAAAAAATAAATAAATAAAAATATATAAAAAATAAAATAAAAATAAAGTAAAAAAGGCGTAAAACGTTTTACAAAAAATCAAAAAAAGTTTACTGAAAATTTAAAAAAAAATATAAAATTTGCTTTATATAATATAGCACAACTAACAGTTACCCTGTAAATGTGTGCTATAAAAGCTACAACTATTTTTTGCCCACCATTTTAGATATAATAAAACTATTAGTATTTAAAGTAGCAATGATAAATAAAGTTATAGAGCCCATTATATAGAGTTTATACAACAGCAATAAATTATCTGGAACTCGAACCATGCACCTCCCCACGAGTTGCCCATATCAAGCTGTGCGACCTTTAAGTGAAATTATGCACAGCAGCGACTGTTCAATATACGAAAAGAAACTGTGCTTAGTTTTAGATCTAGTCTTAAATATATCTATATATGTCTTATATATATCTATATTTAAAGATATTTAATCAATATATATTTAATTTGAAATCAATATATATAGAATTTAAGTTCCAATATGTTTACTTTTTCTATATATAATCTTAACTATCACTTTCATATAATTAGTCAAGTGCTTTCAACAATGACAGCTGCCTGCATAATTTTATAGAGTATAAACATATAATTATTAAGTGCAGGGTATTATTGTGGCAGACCAATGGATTTATGTATATATATTTATATGTACATATATATATGAAATAAGATCAAATAAATGTGATTTAATCGGGTATGCATTGCTACAAAAAGTTCTTCAACGCACAGCAATTTGTAAATTTTTTGTTTTTCTCTAAAAATTTGTTGTAATTTTTGTGTTAAATTTAAAAAAAAACTGCAGTAAAAATTTATTTTAAAACTTATATTATTTGTAAAGGAGAAAATAAGACAAGAGAAATAGTAATTAGCAGCTGTTATTAGTTGTTAAACTGTAGTAAGTTTTATTTAGTGAAAAATTGAAGTCCTGAAAGAAAATTGAATGGCTTAGAAATTAACTAGAAAATTATTCCTTAGCTTTTGTAATTTGTGTTTTAGTTTTTTGTTTAACAAAATGTGTTTTATAATCTCAGCATTTTATATTTGATTTTGATTAAGAATATATGTATATATATAGAATGTTTTTTATTACTGCTTTACTCCCTTGTTAATAATGAAATGTGTAAAGGAACTCAAATAAAATCTCAAAAATAACAATTTGTATTTAAAGTGCCGCTACTTATGCATGTGCGTGTGTGTATGTGTGTGTGTTCTTATGTGTGTGTGTATGTGTGTGACAAATTTACCAATTAAATAAATGCCAAAAAAATAAAGGGATTAATGCCAAAAGAATATGGTCAGACCTTTAAAAGCTAAATAAAAAATATATATATGTATATATATACATTTCCGAATGGGATTAAATTATTAAAAATAATATTTTAAATGTAACAATTATAAATAATTTTTTTTTATATATATATTTATATATATGTATATAATAAAACAAACAAAATTAAAAATTAAAAAGAAATAATTAAAAAAAATATATAAAAGATTAAGCTTAAACAATTTCAATATAAAATTTGCTTTAAAATTTTATTGTGATAGCGAAAATGAAGCGATAAATCGAAGTATATCAGAAAAGGTATATATATCTCATCGGAATCATAGACATAAGTATATAATATAATAGAATACATATAAAACTTAAAATCTAAATGCACTATATATATAATTTATTATACAAATACACCTTAAATCTTGCACTAAAAGTGGGTTTTTATTGCATGCAATAAGTGAGCCACATTGTAGAAGTCTCTTTTATGATCTTTGATTAAGAATTTGATTAGAAAAAAGCCTTAAACTGCAACTAATTAAGTTAATTAGTGAAAGGTTACTTTCTAACAAGTCTAGACAATATCAAAAGTCAGACATGATCTTGATCAGATTTTATATATATAGATAAAATGAAAATGCATTTAATTTCATTGATTTTACTATCGTTTCATATGTAGAAATTGTAATTCCATCAACTATCTGCAGATTTCTAACATAAGTTTGCTTTATAATTAAGTCTAAGTTGACAGTAAAACATCGCTAAAGTTGCTAACAAAGAGTATAGCTGATAGAAAGGAAGAGCATAAAATGGAAAATAAAAGTTGCCTGAAAATAAATAGATTTTTATACATAAATTTCAGTTAGTATAGGCCAAAGTCTAAGTTTATCTTTACTGCACACTTATTGAGTAACTACTGTACTGCTAAATTATGTTTTAAATATTACTCAGAAAATGTTTCAATATATAGCAAAATATATGTATATATAATGTATGTTTTATATGAAAGCAAAATTCATAAAGCAGTTTCACTTTCTTCAAGCGAGAAAGTGACACAGAGAGAGAGAGGGAGACGGTAAAAGAGACTGCGTGATATGTGTTACTTCATGTAATTCACAGTGTGTGTGTGTATGTGTGAGTGTGTATTTATGTTGTAATTATTGTTGCAAGTGCCGCATTCGCTCATCTCAAAGGTGTGAAGTGCTGTCAGCCAATGCATTGAAATCAATTACGATGAAATCTTTTGCCGTTATCTTTTTGGGTCACCCTGTGCACGTGACAAATGAAACAACTGTCGGCTGTTGGATGTTGCCTGTTGGTTGTTCGATAGTTGGTTGGGGAGTTGTTGATGTTGGTTATTGGTATTGGTGTTGATTTTTGAGTTTGGGGCATGAAATTACCATTGGAATGGGGTAAAAAGGGAGTGGAATGGGTGGAGTTGTTGCAACGGGTTGACTGCACTTTGCCTAAGTGCGTCCGCGGCAAGCAATAAAAATAAAATAAAATAAAAAAAAAACAGAAAAAAATAAAAAGAAGAAGCAGATGAAAATACTATATACTGCAAAGTGGCATAGAGCTAAAGCCACAACCAGAGCCCGAGCCAGAAACAGAGCCAGAACCAGAGCCAGAGCTAGAGCTATGTTCCAGGCAGCGTCCCATAAATTGGACACATTGTTGATAAAGCGCAACTTTATATGTTTTATATGAAGCTGTACATGTGTGTGTATGTGTGTGTGTGTGAGTGTGTGTCCATACAGTATGCGTATGGATAGTAGAATTGCGCCAGAGACAGAAACACAGGCAAAGATAGAAGCCGAGACAGAGACAGAGGCTGAGGCTGAGGCAGCGGCAACGGCAGGGGTAAAAACAGAGGCAGGAATAGAGGCAGCGGCAGAGGTAGCGGCAAAAGCGACAGCGTCATCATCACAGCTCACATCAATGGCTTTCATCATCAACATTGTTATCAGCTCTGACGACGATGACGACGACGATGATGACTGCAACAACAACAACATCAACACTTGTCATAGTGCGACTCCGTCAACGACACCGACACCAAACTCTGACTCTACCATTGCCTTTACCTCTGCCGCTGTCTTTGCCTCAGTCTGTGCCACTGCCACAGCCACTGACTAAGACTCCTACTCCAACTTCTACTGCCGGTTAACTGGCTGTGGCGGCTATGAAATTACGCTGGAAAATAGCGAAATAAAAACCAAGAAGAATAAATGCTGATAATGTTGAATGTGGCGCATAAATGCTGCTCAAATGACACACACACAGACATACATACGCTAGCATACACACACCCATATACATATACACAAAGATATAAACAGCAAATAACATAGAACAATAGCAACATGAAGAGCTCAGAGAGCATTGAGCATAGTTTGTGAGTGTGAGTATATTGTGGGTGGAATTGCGGGGGAGGGTGACGGCGGCAAGTATATAGCGTAATGTGTCAGTTGTAAGAGAATCGCATCAGAATCAACTAAGTTAAGCTAAAGCATAGCTGTCTATTCAGAGACTGTGTGCAAGTGGCTACTAGCTATAGCTACTAGCTATGTGGCCTGTGGCATGTGGTATGCGGCATGCGGCATGCGGCATGCGGCATGTGAAAGTGTGGGCAAAATGAGGAAGTAGCTAACGCGACTCCTGGGTAATTGACCGTTGACGTAACTCGGCCACTTAATGTGTCCACCGTGCGGTCAGTCAGTCACTCAGTTATCCTAATCTTTGAGCTTAACTATATATATATATATATACCTATATATAAAGATATATAAATATATACATATATATAGCTTATAAATATATATATAACTAGCAAAGGGAAAAGGATAAAAGACACAGTTTAAAGCAAAAGGCAAAACACTTTGCAGCGTTTATAGAATTTTTATATTTTCGCTTTCATTTTATAAAACACTCAATTAAACTTCAATAAACAGTTAAATCCTATGCTTAAACTATATAATATGCATAACAGTGCATGGTATGTTAATAGTTAACATTAACATTAGACAATTAACAGAGCGCTGTTAAGCGCAAAGCAGTTATTAAAAGAAAGCTTAACAGTGCTGTTAAGTATGCAGCTGTAAACATATTAAGCTGTTAAGCTTATGAAACTATTTAACTTTTAAGAATTTCTTTTATGCAAAAACTATTATAAAATAGTAATTATAGTTGTTAAAAGTTAGAGCTTTATTGAACTGTTACTTTACGTTAACATTATGTAAACTTAACAGCATTTTTTGTAGCTGTTAGCAGCAATGTAAATTGCAAAATTTAAATGTGTTTGAAAATGTTAAAAACTTCCATTTGGCCAAATTGTTACCTTGATTTAACTATGTCCTTACAACATAATGTTTAAATTTGTGTCGAATGTTAACATGTAATAATATACTGTTACCTTAACAGTGTGTTATACGCTCTTAGTATAACAGCAGGCAACTGTTAATGTTAACGTTTTAATTTGTTATAAGTCAAAGTCTGTACGAAATGTTTAAAGGAGTAATGAAAGTAATGTTTTAAGACCTGCTTAAAAATGCAATTTGCCTTTAACTAGTATAACAGTTATAGTGCAACTGCCACTGGAAGTCGAACCAGGCATCCCTCAACGCATTGCCTAAGCTTAACACTCTACTGGGCTATTCTTCTATGAAAGAATTCAATTTTTAAATGAGTTTCTACTAATTTTTGGGTAAAGTCTGAAACAAATTGCAATGCTAGATTAACAGTCTATTTTTTATAGTATAACAACTGTCGTAATACATGACTGTTATACGCTGACACCTAGCTTGTTATAAACATGATATATGTATGCCAAAAACTGGCGGTATAAGTAGGAGATATAGTTAAGTATTCATAATAAATCAAGGATTAAAATGCTTCAGACTGATATATGCCCAGCTGTAGCTGAATCTGTTGTGTGTCTTACCTGTGGGCGTGTGTATATATATACATATAAATGTGTGTGTGTATTTATGTGACAGCCCACACAATGCGAGCCCTGTTGCAAGTTTTTGTTATATGTGTAAGAAGCGTTTCAGATCGAGTCACTTAGCGTCTTGTTGGAGTTGCAGTTGTTATTTTTTTTTTGCTTTTAATAATAATTTTTGTTGTTATTTGTTATTTGTTGTTGTTTGTTATTGTTGTTGTTGTTGTTGTGTTTTTAATGTCAAATTGTATATTGACGCCCTAGACACCGCCTCCAGTTGGTTGCACTCAACTCCGGTTGAATGTGACTGACTACGGTGGCAGTTTGTCGTGGCTGCCGCTGTCAATTAAGTCAAATATGATCGAGTGTGCGGCGTCATAAATCTCATACGACTGTCAAATTTAGACAACTGCAACAGCAAACTGCAACTGCAACAACAAATGCAACAGCAAAAGCAATAGGAATAGCAACAGCAACTGCAACTGCAATAGCCAACTATGGGCACAATTGGCTGTCACAACGGCAACGGGGTAACAGGCGTTATTGCAACAGCAAACTGCAACAGCTAACAGCTAACAGCAAATAGCAAACTGCAACTGCAACTGCAACATTACCAGTTAAAGTAACAACAATTGCTGCGGCTGCAATTAAGAGTCTCTCAGACAATTGGCATAATTAACTAAAGATTGACAGTTAAGGCGACCCATGTCTATGTCTAATGGGAATTCATATACAACTGTGTATATCAAGTAATATATAGCTAAACAGATTGTTCAGTTACACTATAATATATATATATATACATTTGTATATATGACGAAAAAATGTGCCAATTTGTTGACAAACGTTTCCCCAAGGAAAATGATTTGCTTTATCATTTGTTCATGGGAAAAACTATTTGTTCTTCAGCTGCTAATTAAAGCTAGTCATATATATATAACTGATCCCAGAGATATATACTAAATATAGCATATGTCAAAATTAGTAAAAAAAAAAAAATATAACTCATAAGTTATATAATGATATATTGAAGACAACTTGGACAAGGAATTTTTCTAGCCAATTGCTAAAAATAAAAATTATTTGAACTTCAGCTGCAAATTTTTGTTTCAGTATAAATTGTCTTTTTATATAATTTTTAAATTTAAAAATATTTGCTTTTGTTTTCAGTTATTTATAGCTGTTTTTAATATTTATATTTGTTTTATTTATATTTTTTAATTTTTTTAAATTTTTGCAAATTTGTTTTTTTATTTATTTATTATTTATTTTTTTTTATTATTTTATTTTATTGTTAAAATTTTTTATTATAATATATATTTAGTTTATTTTATTAAATTATTTTTAAATCTGATTTATTTAGTATTTTTAATATTTTTTATTAACTTATTTTAAAACTGTTTTGTATGTTTTCTTTTTTAATTCTCTTAATAGATTTTATTTGTTAAAAAATTTTGTTTTCTTCTTCTGAAACAATTTTTTTGGTATATTTTTATTGTATACTTTAAACTATTTTTTTTATCTATTTTTATTTATAATATAAGTTTTGTTGAAGTTATTAATATTGTATTATATTTTTATTTATTATAAATTTTTTTAAAACTTTTAGAATTATTTTTAGCTTTTTAAATTTTTTCGCTTAAATAATTTATAAAAATTTCAATTTTTTTTTTTTTCAATTTATAATACAAATTAATTTAAATTTTTTTTTAAAATTTCGATATTAATTTATTTTTGTAAATATTTTTAAAGTTAATTTTTAATATTTTTTAATATTTATTTTATATGATATATATTTTTTTTTAAATTTTTCTTTAATTTTATTTATATTGTTTTATTTATTTTTTTGTTGCCAATTCATTTAAAATTAGCAGCATGCGCTTAGTTATTTATTTGTTGTCTTGAACCTTTTGTTATATTCATTGCAATTTATGTTTTTGATTGATTTCTTTGTATGATTTTTCTATTTAAAAAATAAACTTAATTTATTTTCTATAATTTATTGCATTCATTTAATTGTAAAAGTTTAATTCAGTTACAAATCATTCTGTTTCATTTACTCAATTTATTATACACTTGTCCTTGACAATATATATTAATAGATATACATACATATATATTCATATATTATTCAGTGTTTATCAGAGTTTTGCTTTGAGTTTGTTCGTTAATCGTTCTACCAGCACCATAAATAGTAGACGAAATGTAGTTTAATGCCTTATAAAGCAGCTGTTTAAATACTGTTTCATTCATGATTCTATAACTTTGTTATTGTCTGTTCTTTGCATTGGGAGTATAGCTGCGAGGGTGGTTTAAAAAGTATGCATATTAATATAAATAAATTTATTTCTTCTTTATTTTCTATATAGCTATATTTATAATACTGTTTTGTGAGGAAAATAGTGTAGAGGATATATTCGAATTGTAATTATATTTAGCTATAACTATTAAAACTACCCTCGCTTTAGCTCTATGCCTCATGTCGTTTAACAAGTGCTCCAAATTATTTTGAGTCTGCTTAGTGAATGGCACTAAAATATATATATATAAAAAAAAACAAAACATTAAAAAGGCAATTGAAATTGTAAACTAATGACAAAAGCGGCAAACACTTGATTTGTTGTTGTTGCTCCTTGTTATTGTTGTTGCTTTGTGTTGTTGTTGTTGTTGTTGTTGTTGCTGTTGGTGTTGTTGAACGTGTTAATAGCACAGTAAAGCGCACAAAGAATTCAAGTTGAAGTTGTAGAAGGAAAAAAAAAACGAAATTTGAATTTATAAATACTTTTGCTGCTATGTTTGTGTTTGTGTGTGTATGTGTGTGTGTGTGTGTGGTGTGTGTTGTGCATTTGAGTGCATTCAAACACTCAAAACACTCAGAGACTGGGCGTTGGCCGTTAGCTTGTAGGCACATTTATTTTGTTGATGCTGTTGTACGTACGTTTAGGCTGTCAGTGCAACGGAAGTGGCAGGCACAAGTGCGCCACCTGATGCAACTGAGACATGAAGATGTGGCAGCATCAACAGCATCAACAGCAGCAGCAGCAGCTAATCAACAGGTAGATAGTTTCAGTCTAGAGACCAGATCGCAATGTCAATCACAAAGTCAACGTAAACTTTGATTGAAATACAAAATGAGAAGCGCAGAGAGAGGCGACACTTAAAATCATAGAATATAGAAAATGATTCTATGTGTAGAATATAACAATGATCATTACTACTATACATGTTGCAACTAGTGGCATGTTGCATTTATATATGAAATTGTTGTTAGTTAACTGGAAAAGTATGCAGCGCTTCCAGTGTGTTCCAGATTGGATATTGGAAGCACAATCACATACCGTGGGATTTGACTCTAAAACGATTCAAACTGAAAATTATATATCGAAAAATTTAATGCAAATCAAGTTCAAATTAAACTGAATAGTGAATAGCATGAAGTGAATAGTATAGAGTGAATAGTATAGAGTGAATAGTCTATGGTGAATACTGAATGGAAATGCTATTGTCGTATATATATACATATATATTTGCCTTGATCCACTGCTGTGAACAGCATGATTCCATCAGCAGATTTGACCAGGGCCATAAAGCGGTTTTAACTTAAAGTTAAGTTTTTTGGGCCATTTTGTTGCTGTTGCTGTTGCTGCCAGATGCCAAAACGAAACTGGAGACGAGGCCAATGCCGCAGTTGCAAGCGTTATCTGTGCAACAACGCTGGCCTTCAATCTATGTCTATGTCTATGTCTATGTCGATGTCGATGTCTATGAAATGAATTGTACGCAAAAGGCAAAGGCAAAAAGCAAAGGCAAAGGCAAAGGCAAAGGAAAAGACAAAGGCAAAAGGCAGAGCGAGGGGGAAAAAATAGCATTCAGTATTGAGTATTGAGTATGCCCTTCCCCTTTCATCTAGCTGGCCGCTTTAGGCCTCCTGTCATGGACCTCAACCTGAGGCATGAACTGGCCTTGCACACCAGTTGGCCATGGACAGCGGACCGTTATCGCTGGGCATACTCGTATATTTGCATAACTAACCCGTAACCCTCAACCCGTAACCTGTAAACCATCAACCGTAACTTGTTCCCACTCTTTCGCTCTCTCTTTCTCTCTCTCTCTCTCTCTCTCTCTCTCTCTAGTCAATATATAGCATTTTCCGTTGGTCATACCATAGTTATAAAAGTCTCAGCCACGTTCCAAGTTCCAAGCCACATTCCATGCGCCTGCTCTTTTGCCTGCCCTTTTGGGGTTTTGATGTTGGCCGCTTAACTACTTAGTTGCAACTTTAGTGTAACCCCAACGAGTTACAAACATACATACATAGCATACATACATAGCATACATACATACATATATATATGTATACCTACATATATATATATATATATATAGTTTTATTCGATATAAAATTTAGTGCCTATTATTGAGTAATACTCGTTTTGGCATACTAAATTATATGCACTTATTCACACCCACAGCACATTCACATTCACACTCACATTCATATTTATATTCACACTTATATTCATATTCATATTCCATTCATTTTTTTTTTTTATAGTTTTGAAAGTGCAACAGGAACAACAAATGATTGCGGCTTTGTGTCTGCCTGCGACTTCAACTTCAGCTTCAACTTCGACTTGAAGTTTGACTTCGATTTCGACTTTGATTTCGACTTCGACTTTGAGTTTGACTTGGAGTTGGAGTTGGGGTTGAAGTTGCAGTCTGGCACCTTAAAAATTGAAATCTTAAATATAAAATCAAAACACTCAAAGTCAGAGCAGTTGGCAAATGATTCATAGGACTTCCGATAAGCTATTCAACATTAAGAATCGTGCCTTTGTCGTGCCTTGCTATAGTGTCCTGTCCTCTATTTGTTTTGAGGTGAAAATAAAATAATAAATATAACCAAAAACTATGCTAAATATAAAATCTCATTTATGCTCTGCATATTTGTATTGAAAGCTCTCTTTATACTTAAAAATATAAAATTTATATCTAAGATATAAAAATTTTACTATAAATTTCAGCATTTTTTGCAAGTTTTTGTTAAAAACTCTTAATAAATTTTAATTTTATTCAAAAATATAATAAAAGAGACTATTTTTTTAGCTTTATTATATACTTATTTATTTACCATTTTATATAGCAAACCGCTAACTAGAATTTAAAGTCAACCGTTAACTCTCAGTTAAGATTTATTCGAAGCTTACATATAAAATTAATAATTTTAATTTAACTAAAAGTTTATTCATTATTATTATTATAATTTTTATTGTTTTAATAAATTTTATTTTATTTTAATCAAATATTTTTTTTTATTTTTGACTTTTTTAACTATTTTAATTATTTTAGTTTTTATATTCTCTTTTATTTTATTTTAAGTTTTTTAGTTTTTATTGTTTTTTTTTAATTTTTTTTTATATTTTTAATAATAATATAATTTTTTTTAATTTAAAATTTATTTTTTATTAGTTTTTAACTATTTTAATTCTTAATAAATTTTACTAATAGATTTATAGTTTTCTTTTTTATATATAATTTTTATGTATACATTTTTCATATAGTCTCGCACCACTGTGCTGTGCAGCAGTCACATAAAGTGCCCTTGAAAATGGCAGAAAAGAAGCAGAAATAAAAAATAAAATGTAAAAAAATAACCACATGCTCCTCTTAGTCTTTTGTGGCAAGTCCATTGCTGGACTCCAAGTGGAATGGAGTAGAATGAAGTGTTCTATAGCACAAAAGATGCCTTCACTTGGGTTCGAATATAGGTATGGTTAGGGGTTTGAGTTTCAGTTTGGGTTTTTGGGATTGGGCTACAAAACGGCAATTACGTCGAGACGTGGCAATGTCTCCAACAACTCAAAATGTTGCTGGTTTGCTGGTTTGCTGTTTGCTCGTTGCTGGTTTGCTTGCCACAGTTTGCGGCGTCTGAAAACAAATACAATCATAAATAATATGATTATGATACTTTTTCAGTCGCCGACATGGACAGCAGACAATGCTGATAATGACAACGCTGATGATGAACATAATGATGCTGATCATAATGATGATATTGCTGATGATGATGATGATGTTGATGATGATGATGATGATCATAATGTTGTTCATTGCTGTGTTAGTAGCAACATTTGCGCATGCTTACTGCAGATGCAAATGCTAGGGATTAAGGCGCAAAACTAAGACTTGTGTCTAGGCAGAAGCTAAAGCTGATTAAACCTGATCATAAATATATATATATATATATATATCTATGTATGTGTGTGTGTGTGTGTAATGCAAGTTAAGCATTTATATTATGTACAGGGTATAGAGTATAGAGTTGCATTGCTGGCATTCTAAAGATCCCAGGGAGCAGCAGTTGGATTCAACTTTGTTTTTTAGGAGTCGTTTGACAAAAGGAATGCGGCGCGTTGTTGCACGTTTCTTTAAGCAGTCGCAAGAACCAACAGCAACAAAAACAGATATAAAAAACAAAAACTATGCCACATATATGCATGCACATATTTATATGTATATATGTGTGTGTGTGTGTGTGTGTGTGTGCCTTCAATAACTTCATGCTGCATACCTCCCTCACTCCTTTCTCTCTCTCTTTCCCTCTCTCTCTCTCTCTCTCTCTCTCTCTCTCTCTCTCTCTCTCTGTCTCTCTGTGCAATGCCAAATGCAACCTCAATACTTCATTTTTTATTTTTTCTTATTCTTTACGAAATGAAACTTGCTACAACAATAAGAACAACAACAATAACAACAACAACAACCAATACAAAATACAACAAAAAGTTATTTCATTATCGTGCCGTGACAATCAGTCAGCGGCAACAGCAACAGCAACAACAACAACAGCAACAACAACAGCAACAACTGCGACTGCGTTTTCGACGCGTTTTCAGTGTTGTTGTTTTTGCTTTGTTTTTTTTTTTTGGGTTCGGTTTTTGGTTAGGTTCGGTCGTCGTCACGTTGTTCTTGGGTGTTAGCAATGCTGTATAACATGACCAGGCCAACTTAGGCCAGGCCCGAGCAGACCATGCCAGACCAGACCGGGCCAGTCCACTACACTACACTACACTTTAGGCCAGGCCAGGCCAGGCCAGGCCAGGCCATGAGTAATATTTGTTTAACAACAACAACAACAACAACAACAAAAGCAACGCCCTTTTTTGTCAGGCCGCCCGCACCGAGTTAACCCATTAGCGAGTCGAGCGCCAGCCGCATTTCGATTACGTTTACAGCCTTAACATTTCGGCTAAGAGTTGTTATTTTTTCCCATTTTTTTTTTATTTTTCTTTTTTTATAAAAATCTGGCCAAAAGTGCCTATGCTTAGCTTTGTCATATCAGCTATTAGCCTGGCTCTAACTGTGTCTCTGTGTGCGTGTTTGTGTGTGTGTGTGTCTGTGTGTGTGTGGGACAATCAAGCGAATCGTTTGCCATAAATTTAACATAAATTATTTGATATATAAGTTAAATGGGCAACATGAGAGTTTCACAAGCTTTCCAATAAACCAAAGATAACGGCAGATATTTTCCATTAAAAAATATTATATATATTTTATACACTAACATATATACATATATATATATATGTGTGTGTGTGTGTGTGTGTTTATTTAAAGCAAATCAAACGCATTAATAAATATGAAATATGAAATATTTTTGGAGGCTTAAAGCTTTAATTTGTGAGTGTAGCAACAAGATTTGTATGAATAAAATATAATAATATATATAATATATGATATTATATATATAATATATAATATATTTATAGGGTATATTTAAGGTCTAACAGCGCTAATAAATGCAAACTTATTCATACAAAACTTTATTCAATGACTTTTAAACGGCAATTTGATTGTTGCAGCGTCTGAACATTATACAGGGGCAGAGGGAGTGGCAGAGCTATTAAAAAATTAAGAAAAAAAAAAAATAATATAAATAAACTAAAGGCAGCTGCTGTTGTTGTTTGTCATTGTTTGCTTTTGGCATTTCTTAAAATTTTGCGCTTTGCATAATATTTCATAGCAGTCAAAGAATATGTTTATTTTTTTTTTTAATTTTTTTTTTGTTTTCTGTGATTTTGGTTTTGGTTTTCGTTTTGGTTTTGGTTTCATTTGGGTCATTTTTGTTATTTTGGCGATTTCCAAGTGGTCCCCAACAAAGACAACAGTGGCAGCAACAATAATAAACAAAGAAAAAAGAGCTCAAAAAAGAAACAAATTTGAAATACAATCATGGCTAAGAAGCAACATAAAAGAGATCAAAGTTCATTGAAAATCAAAAGAACAAAAAATTAAAAATTGTGCAAATTGTATGAAGAAAAACAAAAGTGAAATCAAAAACATAACGTTTAAAATATATCTTATATATATAGAATAGAATTGTAAGATTTATCAATATTATATTTGATTAAATATAATATACTTTTTAAAGGATAATTAAATGAAATGTCCTTTGGCGCTCAGAAACAAAAGTTGCGGCTTAAAGAGCTCAATGAATAAAGTTTATATGGGTTGTGTAACTGAATAATATATGATATATAATGTATATAGAGATGCATGAAGAATACTGCAGAATTGCAAGATATCCTTCCTATACATATCTTATCTGTAGATATGCTTATAGATTTTAACTTCTTTCATAGAGGAATTTTTGTATTTTTCTTTTGATTTTAAATAGTATAATTTTAATTAGAAATAAATAGATTTTTTACGTAGAATCAAATAGATATATAGAAGAAAAAATATACACACAAATACACTCACAAACACATACACACATAAGCTTTTACACACACTTTAAGCTGCCTCTTGCTGCTGTCATGGCGCTTCTTCTTTAAGCTGCACTATACTTAGCTAAATCCTAAATAACTTCTGATATTCTTATCCGATCTTAATAAAATTTGCAGCTTAGTTGCATAATAATACAATATTATATATAATATTACTTAAACTAATGTCAAAATTAATAATACATAATTTATGCAGGGCAATACTTATACAACTTATCAAGCACAAAGAACTCTTCAGATAGATTATGTAATCAAGTTTTGTAACAGTTTCAAGCGATACTTACTTTCGTTTTAAGCTTTAGCTTAATAATAGTTAAATATATTATTATAAATATATACATATATATTTCTATATATAAACATATACATATATACTACAGTGTTATGTATATCAATTAGCTTAAGCTGTTATATTAGATCTCTAATTAGGTCAGTTTATAAAGGCGGAGTTCAAAGCTCATAAATAATATTAAAAGTCTTATAAAAATTAACAAACTAAATTAAATAATTATAATGAGCTTAATATTATACGAATTAGTATATTAATTATAAATTGTAGTTTGTTTATTTAAGATATTAATTAATTAAGCAAACTTAAGCTGCATTTATTAAGCGGAAATTATAAAACAAATTTGTTGCCTTCAGTTTTTGGAGTTGCTGGCTGGAAGTGAACTAAGTCTTGTAATAGATTGTGACTGAACATGAACTTATATACTTTATGGGATAAGGGTTGCTTTCTTCCTCCAAGTAAATACATTTATATAGAACCCAAACTAACCGATTATATAGTATTTTTAGATAAAGTAAAAAATTCAACAATTTTACTGCAGTTGATGAAGGATTGAGTATCGTGAAGAGTCTGTGAATTCCAATGGCTATTCCAGTTTATATATAAATATATTTAAATATATAGCTTAAAGCTGTAAAATTTATGCTTAGTCTAAATATATCAACAATTTTAAATAATTATATTATTATTATTTACTTATCTTACATTTTAATAGTTTTGCGCTTCTTCTTTAAGTAATTGATTCCAGCCACTTGCTGTATGGCTTGGTATACGACTGGAAAGTGCCTGCATTGGAATAAGAATGGAATGGAATATAGAATAATTCCCTAGAGATACATTTTTTTTCTTTTTTCACTTAATATTATTTATAATTATGTGAATTAAAATACAATTGATTTTTTTTTTGTTGTGTTTTTGTTGTGGGTCTTTTGGTAACCCTTTTTTGGTCAGCATGTAAGCGGTTTAAGTACATTTGTAAGTGTGCCCATTCCCATTGATTTTCCCGTTATAGTCGCCAAGTTGGTAACCACTTAGCCTGGCCGTGTAACAGTAATCCAGTTGCAGCCTTGCAAACATGCTGCGCCACGTTCGTTGCTTAAGTCTTTTGTTTGCCACGCAGATTTATGTCATTTAGGCAACAGCAGCAACAGCAGCAACAGCAGCAGCAGCAGCAACAGCAACAATAACAACAAGAGTAACAGCAGCAACAGTAACAACAGCAGCAGCAGCAGCATCACCATCAGCAACAGCAACAGCAACAGCAGCAATATCAACAGCAGAAACATCAGCCCAATACCACGAAAGGTACCAATATCCAGCTTCCACTTCTTATACCCGTTTTCATCTCTTTTGTCTGGCTTTTACTTGATTCCACTTCCAGTTACAACTTCCAGTTGCAAGTTTGCAAACTCTTTGATTTTTGTTTGTTTGTTTGCCCGTTTTTGGTTTAGTTCATTGCATTGCACGCTGCATTATTTCTACAGTTGTTGTTGCTGTTGTTGTTGTTATTGCTATTGTTGCTGTTGCTGTTGCTGCTGCTGCTGCTGCTGCTGCTGTTGTTGTTGTTATTTTGTGCATTCCTTTGCTGTGAACCGGTTTTTCCAGCAGCGTTGCCATTTTCGCTGCTACAGCAGAGCAAAAATTGTTGTTCGGTTACTTCACATCGACAAAACCCGAATAAAAATTAAAAGAACTCTGTGCAGAGTTCTCCTTGTTGTTGTCGTAGTTGTTGTTGTTGTTGTTGTTGCTACATTTTCGTCTTTTGTTTTGGTAGTATTTTTTGCAGCTCACTATCTCTTTTGTTTTTCTCTTCCTATCTCTGTCTCCCTATCTTTGTCTCTCTCTCTCTCTCTCTAACACAGGCACCCTCTCTATCTCTCTTGCTATATGCTTGCATCCTGTTGAACCGGTTAAGCCTCTTGGCTTGCTCTCCTTCAGCCGTAAACGTAAACGGCGCCCACATTTAACTTCAATTCCAACCACAAGCCGCAGCCACAACTCCCTGTTAACGCATCAGGAGGGCAAGCGAATGACCGGCGGGTACTTGTTTGCCATAGATCCTCTTTGATGCCGCCAACCAATAACCATTAATTTATCTATCTATAATATTTAGATAAAAAAAAAAAAAGCAAAGAAAAAAAACCAATTTATATATTTAAATTATTTATATTTTTAATTTAGATAAATTAATTATTTATTATTATGCATTATTTATGCTTATTTTTATTTCTATATCATTTGGTATTGTTTTGTATGCATGCAAGGTTTGAAATCCACAATACCATCCACAGCGAACTCAAACGTATACCACAGCGCTGTTATCTATGCTTAACTTAACAGTGCACTAACAGAAAAGTAAGTTGGACTCCAACATATTTAATGCTATTAACAGCGAAGTAACAGCCTTAAAAGGCCAGCAAACAATACAGCTTAACATAATACGAACAGAAGCAAAAACAAAGCCGAACAAGGCGGTCGTGCAACGGACGGTACGGTTAAATATCATTTCAGAATTTCAACGTTTTGTTAAAACGAAACGAAACGAAACAAGCTCGAGAATTTCGGTGCAATTGTAAATGCCGGTCGTCCAGACGCTACACACGCTGTTTTTATTGTGTAAATGTAAACCGGTTTATTCTGGCACTCGCGACGACTTTTATTGTACAATATAAATATATATTTATTTAATATATATATATACATTTTTTTTGTGTTTTTTTTTTTTATTTTTTAAATCCTTATATATTTATTTATTTACACATTCTCGGACTGTAAGATTACTGGTGTACTGGCGCGTGTATGTGTGTGTGTTGACTCCTACGCCAAGCGGCGTCTACGCGCATCTTTAAAAAAAAAATAATTTACTAATAGATCGAAATTCGGTACGCGTTCGTTAATACAACAAAATTAAATAATATATACCAATATATATTAAAAAAAAAAAATTTAAAAAATAAAATAAAAATAAAAATTGCATAGATCAAAATTTTTTTTCTGGTGTGTGTTCCATAAATGAAATTTCAAGTGTTAATACAGAAATATTTCAAGCGAAAAGCAAGTGCAACATCATATTAAGAGAAATCAAATATAAATATCAAAGCGAAATAAAGAAGAGAAAATCAAAATAAGAAAGAATAAAAAAAAGGTAAAAATTTATATTTGTATAAAGAGTCAAATGCAAATTTAACATATGCAAAACCTGTGTGAATTACAAGAAAAGTAAATAAAAAAAAAAAGAAAAACAAACACAAACAGAAGCTGCAAAAGAAAGAAGTAAAAAATTAAAGATAACATACGTACAACAATAATAAAGAAACAACCAAGAAAACACGCACACAAAAGGTAAAATATCAAATGCAATTTCTAACTGTTCTTATTGTTGTTGCCGTTGCTGTTCCTCATTCACTTTGCATGGATTTTGGATAGGCATGAACATAGGCATAGCCATAGCTATAGCTATAGCTATAGGCATACACATAGACATAGACATAGACATAGACACATACATAGGCAAAAGCTATAGCACAACAGCCTACAAATATTACAAAGACAACAAAAAAAAAAAAAGTAAATAAAATAAACGTACAAACTGAACCGCAGCTACCTGTGCTTTGATGCTCCTTTTCTTTCTTGCTTATACTCTTTCTTTCTGCCTGTGTGTGTGTTTTTTTTTTCTATCTATACACTTTTACTCCTTCTGCTCTCATGCTGTGTGCATAGGTAAATGCATTGTGCATAGTATATTTGTGTGTGTGTGTGTGTGTTGTGTTTGTGTGTGGCGATCGGTTCAGGCTAAGCCCCGTTATTATCATATTGTCATTACAATATATCATTGCTGTTGTTGTTTGTGCAGTTTCGTGGCTTTTGCTGCACCCTCGAAAAAACAACAGCAACAACAACAACTGCTACTCTTACTATATAAAAAAAGAGAAGCAGAAGAATAACAACAGCAACAACAACAAGAAGAGCAACCAACAAAAGCAAACCACAGCGACTATTTTGTATTTTGCTGTAATTGAGCGTCAGGCCAATAAAAACCTCTTTTGTCTCTGTCTTTCGTTGTATCTCCTTTCTAGTTTTCTAGTTTCTATATGTTCCTCACTTCCTTGCTCACTCTTCTTTACTCTTTCGCATATAGCACTATCTCTGTTTTACTTTTATAGCAATGTTTTTGGCAGTTTTGCAGTCGCATTGGAAAATTGGTTTTAGTTTTTAGCCGCGACGCGCCAAGTGCATGACATTTTAATGGTTCTCTATGTCAGTCAGACGGTCAGACGTTGGGCGGTGGACGGTGGGCGGCCAGTAAATGAAACAGACTGAGTATCACATAGACTCAACGAGAGACAGAGAGAGAGAGAGAGAGAGCGAATTAGAGAAATAGCATAAAGGGGCAAATACAAACGTTTGACACTGTTAAGTGCATGCTGTATGTATGTATGTGTGTGCGTTTGTTTTTGTGTGTGTGGTGTGTGTGTGTGTGGTGTGGTTGTGTGTATGTGGTTAGGGCATAGAGGGAATTGAAGTTTGGGGTTTTTCGGATTTTATTCCTAATGAGCCGCCGCGTTTCAAGTGCCACTAAAAACTTCAATTTTACTGTCACGAATTGCGGTTTGGATTTTGCTCGAAGTCGCAAAGGATTTGTATAGAACAATTAATGTTTTTTTGTTTTTACTTTTTTATTTAACACTTAAAATAAAACAAAATCTTCACATTAAATCAAAAATAAATTAGAAATAAACCAAAATAAATTGTAATTAAAACGAATTTACTGCAAAACTTAAGGGAAATAATATAGAAATCAGTTATTTCCATGCAAGTTTTGATGCAAGAAATACTAGCTATAAATATGAGACACTATATCTACACATATGTATATATGTATGTATGTGTGTGTGTGTGTGTTTGTCAGAAGAGAGCTTAAAAATGTAATAACTGTCAATAAGCGGCATTTTTCTATATCTGTCACGTTTCTTTCAAAACACATAAAGAAAAACTTATAGAGTATTAAATGAACTTAACAAAAAAAAAAAGAGAAGGAAACTCTATAAAGTATAAGTATTATTTCATTTTTTTCTTTTTTTTCAATTTAATACATTGATTCATGCTTATCATTTATGATCATCATCGACAACAACAACATCATTATTAACATCATATGCAGTTACTTATATTGTTTTTGCTTCCTTAGTTAATCTCTCTTTTCATCAGTTGATACGTTTTTATTGACTCATTTGCTGTAATTCTTGCAAATGTTATCATCATATCTCTTTGTTCTACGTTTTAAGTTTCCGTTTTCTTTAGTTTTTGTCATGTTTTTTTTATGACTTTTTTTTTAACAGATTAATTTCCATACGAATGCTAAACACTCTACTAATCTACGATTTGCTGTAGTTTATTTTCTTTGTGCTGTTTCCTTTTTTAAGCATAACATAATCTAAGTTTATTCATGTTTCTGTTGGTTTTTCTCTCTCTCTCTCTCTCCGCTTATTTGTCATTTTTGTTTGCAACTATAAACGTTGATTTATGCATTAGATATCTTTCATAAAGGACTTATTGCATTGCTTCAGTCTGTACTCTCTACTCTCTACTCTCTCTTCTTCTCTCTCTCTCTTTCTCTCTTGTGATTTGTCACAATTCATTAAAAAAACTAAACAAAACTTTTGTTTCATTAAATATTAAATTTAATACAGTTAATTAAACGCTTATCATAGCATCAATAGAAACTATTGACTATATATATATATATATATATTATATTTGCATAATTGTCTGATAAAGAAACCAGTTCGGAGCGTTAAACGATTTACAGTTTAAAAATAAATAAATAAATAAATAAATTGAACACAATTTCTGTTATCTTATCTTCAACAAAATCATGTTAATCACTGCCAAAGTGTTAAATTAAAATGAAATTAATTCCAAAAAAAATAAAAATAAAAAATAAAACTAGAAAAGATTTCACTTGAAATTGCATATAACTTTTTGTTGTTTTAAATTGATTCAATTACGAACAGTTTAACAGTTTTATATCCTTTCAATCAGTTAACTGTTAAGGTACGCCTTTTGCAGCTGTTTCAACGGATGCAAAAAGAGAAACAACAAAATCTGGTGTCAATTGTGGAAATAAAATGTAATAAAAAGAAAATCGTTTTATATATATATTTTTTTCTATCGAGTTTTCCCTCTTTGCTGTCATCTATATATATATTTTTTGCATCGTTATCCTTAACGTTTGATGTAGTTTATCTTTTTAATTGAACTAGTTGGGCTTATTACAGGTAAAAGGAGGAAAAACTAAGAAAAACAATTTCATTTTATATTAAATTTCAAATAGATTTTCCCAATCAATCTTTGCTTGCCACAACAGCTGACCGTCTATGCCTCTCTGTGGTATAAGTTGCAGGGTTAAAAAAAAGAAGAAAAAAATAGTAAAATACAGGCAGGAAAATAGGTTAGGGAAAATGAGGGTTGTAGTGGCTTTGATTGCTGATAAACGTTGGAAAAATTTCTTAACTGACAAATAAAAAAAAAAAAAAAAAAACCCAACAGCAGAAGGAAAAGATAAAAAAAAATAAGGCTTGACAAATTGTTGGTGACAAAAAGTTGCTCAATGCTTCGTTGGCCACAAAAAGAGTTTGTCATCTTTTTCTTTGCTTTAACAATTGTCACTGGCCATTTTTAGTATTTTTTTTTCAAGTTATTTTCCTTTTTTTTTAATTTTTTTTTTTTTTTTTGCCAATTCACTGCCAGACACTTGACCAAAGCATTTTTATCTTCGTCTTTGACCATGTTGTTGTTTGTTACATTTTCATTTTCATTGTTTTCTTGTCTTGCTCTCCTCTCTCCATTATCTCTCGCTTCTAGCATTTGATGGCATAATAGGTTTGTCATCAAGTTGGCAACGCATCTGCGGTTACTCAAATTAAATAAATGTCAAATTCAATGACAAGTAGAAACTTTACCAACAAACTTGAAACGATCAACAAATTCTTATCCTTTAGATAAACCATATATATATACTATATATTCTTTATGATAATATATATATAAATGGAGAAAACTAATAACTATATTTATATATATATATATATATATCTTAACTAATTTTCAATACAAAATCTATAACTTATATTACAAAGTCTTAAACTATAAATATATATTTTTTATTCAATATATCTTCTATATAGAATACTCAAACATAGCTCCTATTACATTCCTCTGCATTGTGCTGCATCTGCTTTAAGGGCTGTTCGATGCAGTTGGAAAAACTTTTGCGTTTTCATTTGATTTTAATGAAATTTTCAGCAAAGTTTCAAAATTCACAAAATTGTATAAAAATAGTTAAACAGAAATAAAGCTTATACAAATTTAAGTTTAAAATTAAAATTAAACTTTTACTAAGATAATCTATATACGTTCTTAGATTCGGCTTATAGAGAAAGCAACAAAAAGTTTAATAATAGTAAATAATATCTAAATTGATTCAGTTAATATGAAACTAACTTATAATTAACTTATGGGATTTGTGTTGCTTCCTACTCTGTATATATCTGTATATATAATATGGGAAATGTGAATAAAAGTACTTGAAAACTTTTGGATATATTTGTTTGTTCCAACTCAAAGATATATTCGGATTTAAGCAATTAATTAATAGTATTAAATACTATATTAAAAGTTAATAAATTAACTTTTAAATATAGTTGCTACATTTATATTAATTTATTAATTTATTTTTTATTTAAATTCAAGCGAGAAACTAGAAAAATCTTCTGAAAACGATAAAGAGCTAAGTTAATAACGTTTAAGCAGCTTTTAACTAGTTTTAATTGTGAGTAAAAGAAATAAAAATTAGTTTAAAATTTATGCAATGTATTTAATATTCCATAAAAATTATAAAGAAATATTAGTTAATTAATAAAAAAAATTGTTAAAAATGAATAGCAAATAAATAAAAAATAAATCATGAATTTATTTAAGGTTTTTTTAGAAGTTTCCTAAGAAAACTCCTTCGATTTAAGTTATAGTTGTTATTAAGTCTTATTTTATATATAGTATATATATATATATATATATATATATTAATTCTATAGTTTAATTTTTCAACAATATATTAAATTTATATTAAAATTCTGCCTTTGCCCAAATAGAAATTTTTAATCGATTTTTATTTAAAAAATGTTTTATTGTATTTTAATTTAATTTTATTGTTTGTTCAGCAGCAAATTAAAATTGCTTTCAAAATTAATTTTTATAGTCACGAAAACATTTTTTTTTCATGTTATTTTTTTGTCATATTTTTTGCTTCTTTTTATTATTTTTTTTTTTTTTGATATAAAACGAAGATGGAAAAAAATAAAATATTTTGATTTTATCGCATGACAAAAGCTTCTATTCAAAAGCAAATCCAAATCCATCGATTAGCTAAATGGCCATATAAAAGCATATTCCGACTTGCGATATGCTTATTAACATGCTGATGATAATGATCATAATGATGATGTTATTTATAATAATAATGATTATGAAGACGTTTTCCGAACGCTGCTGCCAAATGAATCAGCGTGCGCTTAAAATGTCACCCATGTGATATCTTGGCTAAAACAGCTAAAAAAAAGGCAGAAAAAAAAATCGAAAAAAAAAACAAAAGACAGCAAAACAAAAAGCGAACAAAATGTAATAAAAAAAAATTATATATATATTTATATATATATATATATATGTATATATTTGTATATAAATGTATAAAGTGCCGACCCTGGCAACATAAGAAATCACAGCGTTTAATCATTTAAAAGCATCTTTGTAAGCCAAAGAAAAAAAAATCTGCTAAAAAGCAGGAGAACAAAAAAAAAAAGGAAACAAAAAATATAAAACAAAACGCGGCGAATGAACGTTCAAAGCAAACGAACAAGAAACTGCGTCTTGGAACTGGAACAAACAAAAAAAAAATCAAAAAAAAAAAATGAAAAAAAAGCAAAAAGAAAATACAACAGCAAAAAACACGGAAGGGGCACCCAAATTGTACCAGAGGGGGTGGCCGAGAGACAGAGAGATAGAGAGAGGGAGGGGCAGGTGCGGTTTGGTTTTGGGTAACAGACATAAAATGGTCAGAGGCAAAGATTGAGGTCAGCGCAAGGAAATGCGTCGCAGTTGTAGTAGGCGCGTGTCGTGTGGCATCTCTCTAAATCCTGCTACAGTTAAGTTAACCAACATGCCGCATGCCGCTTGTCGCTTGCCGCTTGCCGCATGCTACATGGACCAAATATACAAATATATATATATATATATATATATATATATATGTATGTATCGTATCATTCAGTATTTCTACTACTTCTACCTACTACCTTCTATCTGCTAACTTCTATAGCTTTTGTCAATGCCTTTTTGCCACTGCCTTCCTGCCCCTACTACCGCCCCTTGCCATTACAGCTGCGGGCAAAAAGTTACAATAACTTTTGCCACAGTTTAAGCCGTCGCTGCCGCTGTCGCTGCCACTGCCACGGCAGCTCCTATTGAAGTAGCAGCGACGGAGAAGTGTGGGCGACATTGCGTATCATTCTACTCCCTCCTTTTGGTTTTATAGCACACCCCCCCCCCCCCCCCTACCACCACCCCCTTGCAGCTCTATGTATATATATATACAGATATATATAAAATTTCTTTTCGCTCTTCTTTTAGTTCCTCTCTTTTTGGCGGTGTCAGTGTCATTGCTTCGGATTCGAATGCATTTTAATTCCATTGAGTATCTTTTGGGCCGACTTTCTGTTTGTGGCTTCTGCTTTAATACCCTTTTTGTATGTGATTAAAAACTGGTTAGAAGTGTATGGCTTTGTTGTAGTTATTTCGACGGTCTTTTCAATATATCAATTCTTCAATTATTTTGCCTTAATTCGGGCACAAAAAGTTTTCACATTTTTCTTTAAATTTTATTTAAATATTATTTATTATATATATATATATTTTTTGTACAGGGTATTTTATAGTTAATTTGGCACAGAAATTTCTCTTTTTCTTTTTAGCTTAGAGAATTTTGCAAGTCTAGCAAAAAGTTTTAACTTTTCTTTTTTTTCTCCTTTCTTCTCCTTTTGTTTCTTTCGTTTTTCTCGTTTTTTTTTGTTTTTTTTTTTTGTTTTTTTTACTTTTTTAAATGGATTAAAAACATGAACAAAGGAATTGAACTTGAGCGAATTTCTTTTACTTTTCTTTTGTCTCTCTCTCTCTCTCTCTCTTTATTTTTATTGGTTGCCGCGCACAAAAGTCATGGGGTCAAAGGGCAATTTAATTCAACAAAATGTTGCAAGAAATTATTCCATAATATTGCAACTATTTGCAATCTTCAATTGAGTTTTCTTCTCGTTTAATTGTCGAATTAACAACAGTTAAATTTAACACAAAATTGTCTATCGATAAGTTGTTTGTGTTAATCGAACTATAGAAATTTTTGAATCAATATTTTTTCTATATCTTTAAGTCTACAGAAGAGAATTTTGGGTTGATGCTATTGAAATTTGGTTTAACCACTTGCAGCACTTCTTTATTAAGTAATGAAAACTATCAGCAATATCTAGAGTAACCAAAATATACCTGGCAACTCTGCCTGTAGAATGATCTCTTGTGGAATGATCTCTTTTAGAATGATCTCTTTTAGAATGATCTCTTTTACAATGATCTCTACTTTACTCTCAACTTCTTTCCCTTTAATGTAGTTGCATTAATTTAATTGTTTTAACTATTATACATAGAGTTGCCATATCGCATTAGTATACATTCAAGGTATACCTGGCAACCCTATTTAGATATGGGAATCTATTATGCTTTTACCCAATGATCTCTTACTATGATCTCTTCAGAACTTCATGCACTTCTGTAAACTTTCTTCCCTTTAATGGTATGCATAGAGTTGCCATATTTTATTAAAGTGCTTTTTAAATACCCTTGGCAACTCTACTGCATATATCGTTCTATTCCCCAATAATCTACACTCGTTTTTAGTAACATTTCTCAACCTTTTTTCTATTTCTCGTGAAGTCTCTCCATGTAAATCTCATTCAGTTGCTGTCAAGTGCAGAGCTTAAACTGGTTGAGCATACCCTACGATTAGCTGCACTTTTCCAAACATTTGGTGTACTCTTTCATAATAGTACCTTCTAAGTTTCTTAAGAACCTGCCATTGGACTCAATTGTTCATATGATCATTTGATATTCAAAGTTTTTTTTTTTGAGTATTCATTTCATAACTTTGATACGTTTGAATCATTTGATATAAAATTAAACATATTTTGATATAGAACTTGATACTGTACACAATTTCCTTGTAACTAACGGTATTTCTTAAGATCATGCAATATCCTTGGCAACTTTTGCTAAAAGTAAACGCTGAGAGCAAAATTTCATTTTTCGTTTCAAATTTCTTAAAGAGTTTCAAATGATTTTTTAATGCTTAAGCACATTTCCTATGAATAATTGGGGTAAATATATATATATATATACATATATATGCTATATATACTATATATATATATATGTGCATATATATATAAATTGAAATTTAAACTCTTTTGTTATGTGTATATATTATTATATATATATATTTTGCTTGATATTCGTATTGCAGGTAACTTGAGCCACTTGAGCTCATCTGAAGGAGATCGGGTGTAGAGTATAGAGTAGAAAAAGAAAAGAAAAATAGTAATAAGTAGTAATAAGAGGTAAATGTAAGAAAATCAGCAAAAGTGCAAGAAAAACGAAAACAAAAAAAAAACTCATTTGGTAGCAGCAACAGCTAAATTTTTAGCTTAAGGTAAGTGCACAGTGGGCAGGTGGTCTGATACCTAGAGTCTGTTTTAGAATTGCCACCTGTTGTCAACCGACGGGGGCGCCATTTGCCAGTTAGCCAGTTAGCCAGTCAGCCAGTTAGGCAGTTAGCCTGTTGGCCAGTTAGCCTGTGAGCCACAAAGCCAGCTAGCCAGCTAGCCAGCTAGCCAGTTGGCCAGTTGCTACTTGTCAGTTGCAAGTTGCCAGTTTGCCAGTTTAACAGTTTGCCAGTTGGCTTTTATGCTATGCTCGATGTCGTTGTATATATATATATATATATTTATATATATATAGAGTGTGGTGCTGCGGTACTATGGTGCTGTGGTGCTGTGGTGCTTAGTATCTTTGGCGCCGCTTTGTTTGCTGCGGGGTTTACCTAATGGCTGGGGCTAAGCACACGTCAAAAGTGAGCGCAAAAGTTTGCGCTTCAACTTGTTGTTGTTGCTTGTTGTTGTTACTTCTTGTTGTTACTTGTTGTTGTAGTTGTTGTTGTTGGTGTTAGTCGTAAATGGGCCGCTGCCAACATCCGTTCGCCTGCCTTTTGTTATGTTTTTAGCTAAAGATTTTGTATCTTTAAGTTACTTTTGTGGCTATTCCTCTGTCTCTACTCTACTCTACTCTACTCTACTCTACTCTACTCCACTCTACTCTTTGTCTCTTTGTCTATCGCTCTGTCTGTTTGTCGGATTGTCTGTTTGCTTGTGAGCTCTGAACTTTTAGCTACAGCTTCCCGCAGCTGTTTTGCTATCTTTAATTTTGCATCTGCTGAAATTTTGTTTGTATTTCTGTTACTGTTGCTGTTTCTTGCTTAACCCTTGGGCTGCACATATTTTTGCGGCTCATATTGTAAAACAAAAAAAAAAAACTTTTATTTTTTATTTAAACCTTTGCATATAATATATTAAAATTTGTGCTTAGTGTTAAACATTGCTGAATTTTAAAGCAACATTTTTTTTATTTGCCAAAACTGAGCTTAAAATGCAGGTAAAGCCAGGACGCAACTAGTTTAACCCACATAAGGGTTAAAGTGTATAGAATACTCACCAAAAATAAAGTGAAAAAAAAAAGCTTTATTTTAGCTTGTGAAAATCTGAGTTGATTTTTGTGCAAAGTATTCACATTTCATATAGCATTTCGATCATTAATTATTTATTTTGATTTCATTTAAATACCAGCAAAAAATATCCAAAAAAAAATATGAGAAAAAAATTGCTTTGATTTTTTTAAAAAAAAATTTTTTTTTTTTGTAACATCTTTTGCCTTTTGCTTATATATTCCGCTCTACCCTTCGAACGCTGTTTCTATATATTTATTTATTTTTTTTGTGAACTCTTTTGTTTTGCTTTTTATTGCCTGGGAATTTTTTTTTGTGTTGCTACTCGCTGCTTGCCACACATTTGCATATTGCTCAGAGTTGTTGTTGTTGTTGTTGTTGTTGTTGTTGTTGTTGTTGTTGTTGTTGCTGTTGTTACTTAGTTGTTGGTCAGCATAAGCTGACCTTTTGTATAGCTAACAAGTAGGCGACTTTTTTTTTTAGCAAAAATAAAACTAACAACAACAAAAAAAGGTCAGCTGCAACTTGAGCTCAATTGAATTGTGCTGCATTCATTTGAATATAGTTTATTTAGTTTATTTCTATCTCTCTCTCTCTCTCTCTCTGTCTCTCTATCTCTATTAGTTAGTACACAGAAATAACAAGCAACAATTAGCATGTGAATGTTACAATTGATAAACTATTGAATCAACAAATCATGCATTGAATCTTTTAACACAAAAATTTCTTATGTGGAAATTTGTTCAAAATTGATTTACAAATATTTTTCGTTTAGGTATAAATTGCATGCATAAACATAGCAGTTCTCCCTCTCATTCTACCGCTCTCTCTCTCTGTCTCTCCCTTTCTAACTTTAAGTTATGCTATGCGTCATATGCCCTCTCGTTCCCTTCTCTTTCACACCTTTCGTTGGCTCATAAAAAAAAGGAAAAGAAAAAAAAATTTGATAAAAGGTTGCAGCAGTTGCCGCAGATAAAACTTAAAAATTTAGTTTAAATACAATCAAAAATTACTTCCCCTCTCCCTGTACACTGCACGCTGCACACTGCTTATCGCTTTTCTCACTTTTACAGCAAATCAAGTGACTGCTCCCCCCCCCCCCCCTCCCCCCTTACCAACACTTTTACCACACACACTTTACTCATCGAAGCATTCAAATTTAAATCAATTCGATTCTGATTAGCCACACACGCAGCTATTTTTTTTTTGTTTTTTTTTTCGTTTTTTTTTTTTGGTTTTTTTTTGATTTTTTTTTGAATTTTTTTTGTCGCCCAATGAGTTTGTTTTTTTTGGGTATTTTTTTTTTTTTTTGTCAGTTTGTCTATCGTTTTCTACTTACATCTGTGTATTTTGTACCTACAACAACTAGTAAATAAATTAGTTTTTTATTATTGAGAACTGGTTTCTGCTGCTGCCTGCGACGTCGACTGCGACGGCGACGGCGACGGCGACTCCGTATTATGCCCCAAACTGCCTGCGTAGTAGAGCTCGGACTTGGACTCGAACTCGAACTCGGACTCGGACTTGGACTCAAGACCGTGCAGAGACTGAAACAGGCACAGGTATTAAGGCGAAGGCACAGGCAGAGGTCGCAGCACGGGCAGAAGCACAGGCAGAGGCAGAGGCTGAGACTGAGGCTGAGGCACAGGCAGAGGTTGAGGCAGTTGCAGAGACTGGGACAGGGGCAAAAGACAGATTAAAAATTCTTCACAGTTCGCTGACAGAACCTGTTTAGAGTCCGGTTCTCTAGGGTTTTTATACATATATATAAATATATATATATATATAGATTTTTGCCTGACTGACTGGGTGCTCGCTTTCTTAACACTTTCATGATTTGAATTTCAAAGTGGCCAAAGAGCGTTTGAAGTCATCTTCCATACCAAAAAAAAACGAGTCAAGATTGTAAAATCAATTAAATGTGTATGCCATAAATCGATAAATAACATGGCATTACATATATACTAAACGAATATATATATCTATCTATATATATATATATATATATATGGTAGATAATAATAAATTATATTAAAGAATTTAAGAACAAAAAAAGGAAGAACTTTGCGCTCTATTTGCTTTTGGCCTAAAATTTTATGTGCCATAACCAATGACAGTTTTATATGCTTTTAATAGATATATATATATATATATACATATATATAATGTCATATAGCTGTTGATAAGCTGTGAGTGCCCTCCCCCCTTCCCCCCACTCTTTAAGTTTAGCCATAATTGACTACGCCACTGTTTGCCTGCTGCCAATTCGCTGGAAGGACAAATTTGCAATTAAATATTGGCTATAAATTAAATGGCGTCTCTTTTAACATATACTCGATATAAATATATATATATATATATATATATATATATAGAGTAGATAGTATAAAGCAAGAAATAAAATTAAAATCAATCTTTTCCTTAACCCACTTTGCCCGCTTTTCCCCCTGTTTCCTATGCTCCCTCCCAATAAAATAAAAATAAGAAGCAAAGAAGTCGATAATAAGCATGTCGCCTATGGCCAAATAGCGCACTATATAATCATCTACTATATACAAAAGTTTAATATTGTATAGATATTAAGCCTATCTATCTCTTTCCTGCACCCTTTCGCTCTCTCTCTCTCTCTCTCTCTCTCTCTCATACACTTTTTATGGGATGTTCTACTATGAATAGTATGTGGGCCGCTTTTGTTGTTGAAATGCCGCTGATAAATGAGTTTTGGACTTTTTGTTGAAACGACGTGGGAAAATATGCGTTGATTTACATACACACACACATACATATTTGTGTATATATATGTGTGCACATATATATATATATATACTCGAATAAATATACTCAAAAAACACTCGAACGAGTGAACATCTTGAGACTGTCTAGACCAAAGACAACACACACAATTTGTACAACTCTTAATAGATTCATAGAATTTTTGGGTTCAAATCGAATCACGAATATATATATATATATATATAAATATATTATATACATACCATATATATATATATATATATAAATCATTGATTTATGGCCAAATTTGTTAATAATCGCAAATTTTGATGAGCTTGCAATATTTTTTCTTATAGGCAATAATTGTGAATAGTTTACTTTGAATATATATATATTCATATTCATGCATATGAGTTGTTAGTTTATACAATACTTTAAAGTGCTGTTTAAGCCATGTTGTGCACACACCCACACACATAATTAAGTCATGGCATTTGTATACATAATTATTGACTTGCTTTGAATATATGAGCAGATATCAGCAGTTATTATTCATAATGTTAACTCATATGAATACCTAATGAATAACTTAATATATATATATATATATATATACGATATATAGAGTTTTGAGTCATGTATGCCAAAAACTTCGATTCTAAGAATATTGGTTGCAAAATGAAAGCAATTTTTAAGGCCAAAACGTAAAGCGAAAAAAAAAAAGAAAAGAAAAAAAAAACCACTTAAAAGTGGCAGACGCATGACTTGTCTTCGGATTACCCATTAACCATTACAACATACAACATACTATATAGCATGCCATACCCATTACCCATTACCCATTACCCATTACCCATTACCCATTAGCACTGCCATTACCTTATTACCTACGTGGATTTAGCGTTGCACGCTTCAGTTCAAGTGTCTGCCGTGCCCCTCATCAAATTTCGCACTGTGTTTTGGTTTTTGGTTTTGGTTTTGCTTTATGTTTTGTTTTCTTCTATATATTTTTTGTTTAAGTAAGAATAGTGTGGCGGGTGGAGTGTGGGGAGGGGTCAACACCTTGGGCAACACCTTTGGCAACAGCAGCAGCAGCAGCAGCCGCAGCAGCCGCAGCAGCCGCAGCAGCAACAGCTGCCGTCCAAGCACTTAAAATTCCAATCCGCCGCAGCAAATGTGCCGTCAAACGTGCGACGCACGCGCAAAAAAAAAAAATTGCAAAGAAAAAAAAAAAGAAAATAAAGGGTTTCCTTTTCTTTACACACACGCACACACACACACACACACACACATACATGCAAAAATATGCCTAAGTAACTCAAAATGAGGATCAACGTAGTATATCTTAGTCAGCGGATCGCCAAAGCTTTTAAAATGCAGTAATTTATTTTCTTGACTGACTGATGGACTTTGTTAATTAACTGTAAAATATCTCTACTCCACACACACACACACACACGCACACACACATATTGTCTATGCATGTATAAGTGTTTGAAGTGGTGGGTGTATATACTATAAGTGCCAATATGTATATATATTCAGTGCAAGAAAAAATTTTAAGCAAGCATTGAATGCGTTTTACAGGCGATTTACGAGCGACTTTCGTTTAACTTTTGTGCGACTTACGAGCGTTTTTAATCGCTAGGCAGGCAGAAAAATTCAAACTGATTTGTGTGGCAGGCCAAGCGCGTCTCAAAACGCATCACTTGCCTGCCCCACTGTACGTTACAGTGACTACCCTAAGAATTGGTAACTACCCCGGCATTTCTCCCTCGCCTCCGCCTGCTGGCAGTGTGCCCCCATACTAGTTAGCAGTTCCTGTCGGGCCATAAATTGCGCACTTTCACTCTTGTTGTTGTTGTTGTTGTTGTTGTCTGCCGTATGCGAAGTTTATCATTAGTCGCGAGCGTTTTGGCCGCGATTTTTTTTACTTTTTTTTTGATACGTTTGGCCTTCCTGCGCCCAACGCCAACAAAATTGCCATTTGGTGTTGCCATTGCTGTTGTTGTTGTTGTTGTTGTTGCCGGAGCTGAAACCGGAAATTTTTGTCATTAGCTGGAAATTTTATTTTCGCTTCGTTTCGTTTCGTTGGGATAAATATATATATATACATATATATCTTTTTTTTTTCGCCCACTTTTCGACTATGTTTTTTCTTCCTTTTCGTTTCTTACTTTTTTTTTTTTTTTTGGCTTTTCCTGACCTTTTTATACCCTTGTAGAAGGTATTATAATATTGTCACGAATGTGCTTTGAATCGAATCGTTTAATGTACAAAAAGGATTACAAAAACATTTTTCACATCTATAACTGTATGCTGTCTCTTTCCCACTCTCTCCTTGTGCCACTCTGTTTTGATTCTATGCCCGCTAATCCCTGAAAGATTTATAGTTTTTTCTTCCCTTTTTTATTTTTTGTTTGTTTTCACTCAATTGAGATCAGCATAATATATAGTTAATAAATCTGCTCAAATTTTATGGGAATAAAATTCCAATTTTTTTTTTTTATTATTTTTTTAATTTTCAAATAACTTTTTTTTTGAATCTTTATATAAATGGTTTTCTTATATTTTTTAAAAATGTTTTCTATTTTTTTAAAATTCTTTTTGCTAATTTTTTTTTAATTTCAAATAAAAAAATTTTGTAATTATTTATCAAAAAAAAAAACAAATAAAAAAAATAAAAATTTTACTTTAATTAATTATTTATTATTTTTATTTATTTATTATTATAAATTAATTTTTTTTTAAAATTTATTTTTGTAATACTTTTTAATTTTAGTTTTATTGTTCTTTTATTTTATTTTTTTATTATTTTTATATTATTTTTATTTTATTTTTATTTTATTTTTATTTTATTTTTATTTTTTTTTATTTTATTTTTATTTTTATTTTATTTTTATTTTATTTTTATTTTATTTTTATTTTATTTTTATTTTATTTTTATTTTATTTTTATTTTATTTTTTATTTTATTTTATTTTTTTTTTTTTTTTTTTTTTTTTATTTTTATATTATTTTTTTTTTATTTTTTTAGTGGATTTTTCATGTTATGTTTTTCAAAAAAAATGTTCATTATTATTTTTTTTTCTTAAAATTTTTTTTTTTAATTTTTCCTTTTTATTTGTTTTTTTTTTGCTTTTTTTTTCCTTTGGACTTGCAGTTTTTGGTTGCTTTCCGCCAACATTTTTATCGAGCTATACGACTTTTCTATGCTAGACATCCTTTGCCGCCTTACGCCTCCATCTCTCCCACACTTTCTGCCACTCTTTCTCTCCCACTCTCTCTTACTCCCTTTATACATTGAATCTGTTATACTCGCTGTAACTGTATGAATCCTGTTTTGGCCTGGCTCCTGGCTCCTGGCTTCTGGCTGTTGCTTTATCATTTTTCTTCGTCTGCCTTCAGTTTTTGGGGCTTAGTTCGTGGCGACTTCCTCTGTTGCTGGCTCTGCCGCTGCTGCTGCTGATGTTTGCGACACTCACACACACACACACACACACACACAAACACACACACATTTAGATTTAGATTCGCATTCAGAGCATACACATTGCTACTGTGTGTATATGACGACAAATGATAAATGAATTTGTGATAAATGAAGCATGTGGCCAAAAGTTGAAAATACTTTTTACACACACACACACATACATACATACATACATACGTGCACAATGGATAGCAGTAAGAGCAGCAGCAGCAGCAGCAGCAGCAGCAGCAGCAGCAGCAAAAGTAGGTGGAGTGCAGAGCAGACAAACGTTTGGAGCCAACTATTTATGCCCTGGTCAAAAGGTTTACATTTTTACAAACCCAACTTGCCTCCTACTACTACCACTACACACACACACACACATATATATATATATATGTGTATATATATATATATATATATAGAGTTTGGCATCTGTATCGAATTATGAATGGAAAGCGAGTTTCCTTCCAGCTCCACCCCCGCTATCCTAACGCTTAACAACAATGACAAAGACTCATTAACATTGCCTCACCCCTGCCCCTTGCCACCTCCTCTACCATCACTCTACCCCCACTCTTCCTCTAACAATTTTGTTCTCCACTTGACTTACTTATTGGCCATTGGTTTTTCTCTCTTTAGTCCCAAAAAGAAAACCATTTGAAATGAGACTTTGGCTTAAAGTGTAATTGGCAAAAGTTATATAGACTACATATATACACTAGATATATATATGAGTATATATATACACTATTTATATACACTATATATATGCACTATATACATAGCTTAAATCAAAAGATTTGATGCTACAAAAAAAGCTGCAAAATTTGTTGCTTCCTTTCTGCGGCAATTGTTTATTTTTTATAGGGTAATTTTTAGTCGTATAATTGTTTGCTTTGCTCTTGCAAGTTGTTATCTATAATTTTGTTTTGTTTTGGTTTATTTTGTTATTGCTTTTGTTGTTATGCAAAAAGCAAAAAGAAAAAAAAATAAAGTTTGTGGAGTGATTGGCGTGATTTACTCTGAAATTGCCAAGTCGAAGGCGTGCAAGCTTTGTCTTGTTGTTTTCTCTCTCACACACACTCTCTCTCTCTCTCTCTCTAACTTACAATCATTCTTTGTTTATCTATGTATCTGTGTGTGTGTATGTGTGTGTATCTCTACTTACTCCTTAGCTACAGTTCAAGTGGTCCAGTGGCCATTCAACGACGAGAAAGTAGCCAAACAAGTGACTCAACCCAGGCAGGTGGACAGACTTATCCAAATCATATATATATATATATATATATACTGAGTGAATGCTTTTTGAGTAATGCGGGTACCATTAAAAAGAATAATATTTAGTTATAGTTGTAACTGTAGTTGTAAATTGGGTGGAACACGCTTCAAATGAGTCACAAATTTAACAAGAGTTTTTGTATCTTGCAACAATTTATCATTTCAAAGATTATATAGTAAATATATAAAGTATATACATTTTTTTATGTTTAAACATATATATATATATATATATATATATAGATGAATATTTTATTTATTCTATATACATTTCTATATAATTTATACTATATTTAATTATTTTAACTAAATGTTTTATATAGTTTATATTTTCATCTGTTGAACTTATGAATTCATATGAAATGCTAATATAAGTGCATAGATATACATCTATATACATTCATAGCTATGCATATATATTCATAGCTATGCATACACCTACATACACATTCATACACTTACATACACATTCATACACATTCATATACATTCATATACATTCATTTACATTCATTAACAATGGGCTCCAATTAATTTCAACATCTGTTTTTACCTGTTTAGAAAACAAACAGCTTTCAATTTCGGCCAGCTACGCACCTTGCGTTACTTACACACACACACACACACACATACACATAAATTACAACCACACATCTATAGTATATATATGTGTGTATATTGTATATAGCATATACATTCACTTTGCGTACACGTTGACAAAGTTTCCCTCTCATTGCAGTCGTCGCTGCACTTAATTTTCATAATTAAAAAAGTTTACCTTGGCAACCCTCATGCACGTTATATGTATACCTTACCCCCCTTACCCATCTCCATATCGAACCCCCTTTGAGCTCTTGCCCCCCCCCCCCCCCTCTCTCTCTCTCTCTCTCTCGCGCTCTGTGCCCCCGCCATTAACATTTAACCATATCCAATGCTACATACTGATTCTACTGTGGCACGTTCAGCAGGCAGGCTCCATGCCATCTACCGATATCCAATTCTGCTTATGCCACTGCCACTGCTACAGCGACTATCGTTGACGCTGCCACTGCCACTGCCACTGCCACTGCCACAGCCAGTTACGCACATTTGGACTTAAGCGCAGGGACGGCGCAGCGTTTTGTAATTAATTTATGCAAATAATCCAATGGAGTTGGGTGTGCGTGTGCGTTGGTGTGTTGCTGTGTGTGTGTGTGTGTGTGTGTGTGTGTGAGGTGTATAAGGAAATGAAGTAGAGTGTAGTGTATAGAGTGGAAGCAAGTGGGAGGGAGTGGGTTAACGTGTTTGAGTCTGGGTTGGGCCAATTGCTTGTTGTTGCTGTTGTTGTTTGGAGCTGCAAACTCAAGTTGCTGCTGGGGTGCTGTTGCTGTTGCTGCTGTTGCTGCTGTTGCTGTTGTCGCTGGCCATGCGTGGATCGTGTGGCATATTAAAATGAATGACCCTTTAAGTTTGTGCCTTGGTGTTAACACCATACCACCCCCCCCCCCCCGCCATACACACACACCCCCCCAATGCTGGATTAACTAGACAAAACAAGCAGCAACCCCCAAGGCTTATACCCTAACATAGTATGTTAGCCCCGTTTTAACTCTTACTACCAATTCTATACATTCCTTTCCCTTTCCCTTTTCATATACATATATATATATATATATATATATTTGCCTCATTTTTTTTTCTACTTCATTCTATTACATTTCCCTGAGAAGTTCAGAGCACCCGGAACTTGAACTCATAGCGCATGTCATCATAATTTCGTGCTGCACATGCAGCGGCAGCGGTGGCAGCAGCGGCAGGCAGGCAAGGCGAGTTGCAACTTTTGCTTTTGCCAGTGCAACACCCACACAAACACTCACACACACACACACACACACACACACACACACACACACACACACACACACACAAACACACATTTCATTAAACATTTTTATGTATGAATTTCTATATATGTACAACCGCGCCCTTTGCTTCAAGTATATATATATATATATATATATATATGAATTTATTATAATATATAAATGTATATATATTTTATTTCTTTTTCTATATATATATATATATATTTATTTTTTTTTCTATTTTTTTTTCTATATGCAAAAATAATTCCCTTGACGCTCGCCACTTGGAGCTTGACTTAACTGTCGACTTTGGCTCCTTTCAGGCGTTCTCGCATGGGTAAAAAATTAAGCTTGCTGACATTTGCTTCCTGGCCACGCCCACGCGCACGCCTACTATACTACAATACACACACACACACACACATACATACATACATATATATATATATATATATATATATATGCATAGTTGTAAGCGTCCATCAACCCGAACCGTTAGCTCTGTTTATCTTCTCCTGTTTTTTTTGGTCAGGTTTAAGACACACACACACACACCTAACACACAACCAACACACACATATAATCAACACACACACAACACACACATACACATATATATATATATATCATATACTAATACACTGACAATAAGTATAAGTGAACGCTTCTATTTTGTTTTTTGGCACAAAAATTGTCAAACAAAAGACGGCGACAACAGCAACAACAGCAACGACAGCAACAACAACAACTAGATGAAGAAGAAGAAGAAGAAGAAGAAGCACGAAGCGAGCCTAATGACTTGAGCTCGAACCCCCAACAGGAATATCTGAGTAAAGTCACAGATTTTCGCCCCTTTTTTACACGATGAGTACAAGTATGAATACAAGTATGACTATGAGTGTGAGTGTGAGTGCAAGTATGAGTATATTCGCATAGTCACACAGCTCTACCCCCTCCCCCGCCACTGACAGGTCCTTCAGCTTTTGCTTTTGTGCTGGGGCTGACTTGCTGCTGCTGTTGTTGCTGCTGTTGCTGCCGTTCATGTTGCTGTTGCTGTTGCCTCTCAATCAAAGCCACGACTTTGGACTCCCCCAAGTGAAACGACAACAACAACAACAACAACAACAAATATATGCTATAAGAGCGAAAGAGTAAGCAAGAAATAAAAAACAAAAAAAAGAAAAAATTAGAAAAAGTAAAATGAAAGAAAGAAAAAGAAGCAACAGAATATAAACCAAAATGAAGAAGGGAAACTAACAACCAGCCAACTGCTGCGGTTGTTGGCCCTTTTTATAGCCCCTGGGTGGGTATTATGACGGTGTCAGGCAGCTGCAAAAATGCACACAACGCAAAGAAGCTTTGATTTAAGCAAGTGTACACACACACACACACACATATACCTATATATATATATATATATATATACCTTTATCTGTAAATCAGCACGGACAACTGCAAGTGTCTATAAGTTGAGCGCATCCTATGAAATATTACCAAAAAAAAAAGGCAAACAATCAAGCACAAGCTATGCTTCAACATTCCTAGCCAAAGCAGCTCTAACGATATATCGATAAGTGCTGAAAAGTTATCGATAACAATTGCAGAAGAAACTTCGCATGTTGCCACAAATAGTTGCAAAGAAAAGTAACAAGAAATGCCACAAACTTGACAAAATTCAAGTCATAGCTCACTACATTTATCGATAACAGTTATCGATAGATCACATTTACTTTAGATAGTGTATAAAGTAAGTGCATTTGCACTTCGGTTTTGCTATGACAAATTGCAATTTTTTGTGGTCGTTTCTTTCCCTATGTTACAGTGGGGTTAATGCACTGCACCCTTCCCAAAAAAACAAACAACAACAACAACAACAAAAAGAAGAAGCAGAAACAGAAGTAGAATTATATACACCCCGCAACTGACTCACTTCGAGTACTTGAAAGTGTGTTGCACCCAAAAGGGGAGCAGCTGCAAAAAGGAGCTGAAACAGGAACAGAAACAGAAACAGAAACAGATGTAGAAACAGAAGTAGACGCTCAGTAGGTGTAGAGAACAGGACTAGCACTCTACTTCACTCTCTCTCTCTCTCTCTCCCTCTCTCTCTCAATACCCCTATCTTTCGCTCACACTCTCCCGCACTCATATTAAAAGCAAACTGGCAAAGGGTCCAATGTTTATTTTGCGTGTCAGTTCACTTAGCGCAATTTCCGTTCCGTTTGTCTAAGTGTAAGTACCTGTATAACCAACTGTAACTGTAACTGTAACTGTAACTGTAACTATATCTGTAACTGTATCTATATCCGTATCTCTATCTGTATCTTCAACTGTATCTGTAACTGTGAGTGTATCTATAGCCTTGCGTATCTGTTGCCATTGTTGTGCTATGCGCAACGCATCCTTAAACCAACAGACCAGGCTGCTCCTTAATGCTTCATTAACAATTTTTCCTAGCATATATGTGTTAGTCTCTATATGTGTATATATGTGTGTCTGTGTGTGTGTATTGTTGTTTGCTGTGTGCGTTTTGTACTCAATGCTCTCCCACGCATCACTGACAGCTACCTGCCCGCCGGTGGCATATCAAATGGCACTTAACCATTGCCCCGACACTCTGTTGCTTTAGTTCATGAACTGTTACGAGTTGGTGCTGGAACTGGAACTGGTACTAGACCTGGTACTGTAACTGCCAATGTATATATACTACTACTACTACCATTACTACTACTACTTCTATTTCTACTACCTTTACCACTGCCACTACTATAACACTAAAGCTGTTGGCATCTTTTATTCAAGTGGCTGAGACTCATTGTCTCACTGTGGCACTCATTGAAATTTGAGGCAAAATGCTGCTGTTGCCATTGCCGCTGCTGCTGCTGCTGCTGCCTGCCTGCCACAGCTTCAAAGCGACATCAAATGTCATGCGACAGACGCCGCAGTAAAACGCCTGCGGCCTTTTCTTCCAAAAATACCACAACAACAAAGTGAATTTCAAATAGAAAAAGGAATGGTAAAAAAAAGAGAAAGAACCAACAACAACAACACTTAACAAACTTCTTTTGACAAAAGGCTCATTGTTTTGCCATATGGCAACGTAATCAAATATCAATGAAAGGGCCACAGCGCGACTCAAACCCAAATCCCGACCCTAATTCAAAGTTAGTGCAGCGTCAGCATTGAGAGCTAATTAGGCCTCAAGCGTAACTAGCATTAAAAAAAAAAGCATACCAAAAAATACAAATAAAAAAAGAATTCCCATAAAATTCAAAAATAAAAAAAAAACCCAAAGCCAAAGCCAAAGCCAAAGCCAAAGCTAAAGCTAAAGCCAAAATCAAAAACCAAAAACCCAAAAAAAAAATTGCTTTGATTAGGCCAGCGGCAGCTTTTCAAACAGCCACAAGGGTTGTGCCTGTGAGTGTGTGTTTTTGAGTGTGTGTGTGTGTGTGTGTGTGTTGCCTTTTGTATATATATATGTGTATGTATTTGCCATAATTCCGGAAATGTTTGTCAATTTACAGATGCCAGCAATTATTCAATAAAAATCTTTCAATTTATCACATTTCGCGTGCAACTTCAAAGCAAAATTAAGCAAAGATAAACTGTATTAAAAAAAATTTAATTTACTGTTATGTAATGCTATAAACTGTTAAATACTATATCATATATATATATATATAAATTATATAAAATTATTATTTATAATTAATAAAATAAAATTATCTCTTAATTATATTAATATTATTTATTATATATAATTATTATTTTATATTAAAACTTTGCTGTAAACTGTAGCTTATCCTTACAAACACATATGTGTGTATGTGTGTGTGTGTGTGTTTGTGTGTATGTTTTATAGTCTTCGAAAATATAATGAAAAACTGCTGAAAAAAAGTGGCAGCTGCTTTGATTGTGTTGCTTTTAAGTGCTGCAAACAACTTTGAGTCTCATTTCAAAAAAAAAAAAAAAAAAACAAAGAAACTTAACAAACGCCTTAAATTTCGCAAAAACTTTTTGCAGTTTTCTTGCAACGAAAAAAAGAAAAACAACTAAAAAGAAACCAAAAAAAAGGAGTAAAAGGTATAACAATAAAACTGAGAATAAAAATAAATAAAGCAAACACGCTATGAAAATTGAAGTCGTAAAGTTTAATTGTGGCCACGCAGACATAAAAGTAACCAAAAAGAAAAAAAAAATAGGAAAAGGAGAAGAAACAAAATACCAAAGAAAAATATACCAAAAAATATATATATAGAAATGTAAATTTGCACAGAGTCAACAAAAACAACAACAACTAATGGCAGTAAATGTTATATAAAAACAACAACAAGAACTGCATAAAATTTGCACAAGAAGTGTTAAAATTTCGTACGCAAGTTGCATGCAACTTTAAGCATAAAGCAACAACAACTTAATACAAATCAAGAAGAACTTAACAAAAGAAAATAAAATGAATAAAATAAAAAAATGATAGTTGCTCAAAAATATTGTCTACCAAGCATCTAGCTTTTCATGGAAAATTGTTAAAAAAAGAAGAACTATTTATATATATATTATATAGAACTTTTCTTGCAATATTTGTATAATAGTGTGGAAAGGCGACAACCGCATAAAATTGAACGAAAGGTTCTGCCTAAAGGCGTTGCCTTGTGCAAATGTCCTGTCCAGTTTAGTCAAACATAAAAGAGAGAGAGAGAGAGAGAGAGAGAGAGAGAGAGAGAGAGAGAGAGAGATAGAGAGATAGAAGGAGAGTAAGAATATTTTCATCAGGTGACCAAAGGAATGTAATAAGAGTATGGCATAGGGGAAGGAGGGGTGTGGCAAAGTGTTGAAAGTGTTTCATCAATGACTTTGCAGTCGACAGAAATATATTTTCCAGTGATATAAAAATTTACATTTCAACTCAAAGGAGCACGTCGCAGAAAATACCAAATAAAAAAAAATTAAAAATTGCAAAAAAAAAAATAAGGAGAAAATAGTTATGCGAATAACAGATACACTCAGTATTTTTTAAGCTTTAAAAAAAATATTTAATATTTATTTAAAAAAAATTCTAGTTAACTGAAATTTATGTAAAAGAATATCAGAAAATTTTAAATACATTTTATTTAATAAAATATAATTTAGAAAAAATAATTTTGCGTATAATAAATACTCTAAATATTTCTTAATTATCTAGAAATTAAAACAAAAAAAGTTTAAAGTAAATTATAAAAAATATTTCTTAAAAAAAGAAAAATATTAAAAAGTTCAAAATAATTTTATTAAATTTTTAGTTATAGCGAAATAAAAAACTTATCGTAAAAATAAAAAAAAAAAATAAAAATAAAAATGAAAAATACTAAATAATTTACATAAAAATAATAAATAAAGCAAAAATAGTTATGCGAATAAAAGGTAGTCTAGAGTTTTTAAAAAAGTTAAAAAAAAAATAGTTCAAAAAAATAAAAAATAATAAAATTTCTAAAATAAAGTTTAAAAATAATTTTGAAAAATTTTTAGTTCAAGTGCACAGGTAACTGCAACATAGATGCATGATGCAGCTGAAAGTTAAACTAAAGTTAACTGCTTTTCATTTTATTACGAATATATATACCCTTACTGCTGTGTCCTTTGCTAACAATTTGCATAATTTTATTATATGCGTGTGATTAATATTTAAGAGCTGTTTCTTATAAATGGTAAAACATTAAGAGAGAGAGAGAGAGTGAAAGAGGGAGATGTGGAATCAATATAAGTGCTGTAATACGCACACACATACACATTGGTCTGACTGTAGAGTGTAGTCTGTGGGCCTCTTGCCAAAGTGCAGGCTAACAAAGTTGGCTATAAGTGCAACTGACCGTCCATTGGAGGCGTTGCGAATGTGCCAAAAGAGCAAAAAGTAAATCATAAATGCATTGCCAAAGGCAAAAAGGCAAAAGGCATATATACTGAGTGAGTAAAGTGAGCAGTAAAAATGTAGTGAATAAAGCAATAGGGTATATAGGGTATAGTATAGTGGTATGAGACAGTTGGTGGGGAGGGGGGGGGGGGGGAGCTGCAGTGAAGCTATGCGAATTGAGTTAGTAGACGATTAAGTGGAGCGAGAAGCGTCGAGTGCTGCTCACAGCTGACTGACATTTATGGCCCACTATTTATTTAATAACTACAAGCTGTATTTTTGCTGCTCCTTTTACACCTCCCTCACCCATCTCCTCCCGCCATACATAATCTACACACACACACACACATTTAAATATATATATATATTTATTTATTTTTTTTGGATATTCATAAAGTTAACGCTTGAGTGAAATTTATTTGAAATTTACCTCTCGCTCGACTCGGAAGTTGATTCATAACTATTTTGTTTTTTTTTTTACTCATATTGAAAAAATTTTATAATCAAATTAGTTAGCCAGTTTGTTATTAGTTTTATCTGGCTAATAAACCAAATAGCCAAAAGCTATAACTATTTAACTATATAAAAAATAACCCAAGTTATTTGCTTTATACTATTTTCATATTCAATATTCCGTTGTAAATTGTAAAATAATTTTATGCTCACATTTCTGTTTTAAAATAAAATATTTTTACATTTTTTACAAACAAAATGTTTTTATACATTTTTTTATTTTATATATATATAATCTATATTATATAATAAATTGTCTTGTAGCGTATTTTTCAGTCGTTGTCTTTCATTTATTTATTCAAATTTGCTCTTATATACTTGCTATGGAAAATTGAAATTAATTTTCTATATCTTGCTTAAAATATTTTTAAATTTTTAGCACACTAAACTTTTTTATTAAATTTTATATATTGTGTATAAACAATATATGTTATATAATAAATTGTTTTTTAGTTTATTTTATAGTCGTTGTCTTTAATTTATTTTATTTTAGATGTGCATTTACTTCTCTATTAGAAGTTTTAAAAAAATTTTTATTTAATTTTTTTTGAACATTTTTGCACACAAAGAATTAAATTAAATAGTTTTATTTTTTATATTAATTAAATATATTATATATTTAATTGTATTATAGTGTATTTTATAGTCGTTGCTCTTCATTTATTTATTTAGATTTGTTCTTATTTTTCTCTGTATGTTTTGTTTGATTGGCGCTTGATTTATGCGAGTTTTAAATGGCAAAGATTAGACATTTGTTTAGCAATTAATTTTGGATGACACCATAAAGAAAATACAGAGAGAAAAAAACGAAAAGAAATTAAAGAAATGGAATGAGAATAGGAGGGAGGAGAAGAAGAGTGGAGAAGGTGTATAAACATAAGTATGAGGCAACATCATGAAGTTGCAGGCCCACGCCACGACGAGTGTGACGCCCACTGGCAACTTTGTCTTCTCTTTCGTCTACGTTTTTATTTTGTTTTTTTCCCTCACTTCTTTGCCGTTGTTGGTGTTGTAGTTGTTGTTGTTGATGTTGTTGATGTTGTTGTCTTTTCCCATACTACCAACATTCGATACTTCATGCCACAACATCTTTTTCTGTCTTAAATTTTTGGTGGCTTTTGGTGGCAGGCCATGCGACCAGGCGCTAATTAATTTTCTTTTAAATGGGCTGAAAGGGGCGGAAAGGTGCTGGCCCTATGTGCTGGCTGCGAAGGGACAGACATTGAGAGCTGAGAGAGAGAGAGAGAGAGAGAGAGGGATAGAGAGGGGATTGAGTGCTGTCGTATAAGGCGACAGTCACTGCCACACCTCATCAATTTTGAGTCCCTTCTACTTCTCTTTCCTCTCTCTCTTTTTTTATGACTTTGTCGTTGTCGTTATGATTGAATGCCTCTGCAGGTGGATCATGGCATGCGTCAACTCAGCTGACAAGGGCAGCGGAATGGGGGAGGGGGGAGCGAAGTGTTATGTTGGTATGGGAGGGTTAGATGCTTGAGTTGGGTTCTGGTCTCTGGCATAGAATAAAATTATATTTTTTTTTTTTTTTTTTACAAAATAATTAAGAGAAATCAAATTAAATGAATTCAAATGAATTTTTTTTTTTTATTTTTCTCTCTTTCTCTTTTTACTTGACTTAATTAGCTTCAGAGCCATAACAGAGTTGTATAGACTTCCTCTCTTCTAGCTCTGACTTTGACATAAACAACAACGAACAACAACAAACAACAACAAACAACAACAAACAACTGCAACAAACACATTATAAACATTCTCTTTGCATATAAGACAAACATAGCAAAAAGCGTAAATACCTTTGCACAGTGGTGCAAAAACATACTAAAAACATGCTGAAAAATATGCAAATTTTAGAAAAATTAAAAGAAATTAAATAAGTCAATGAAGAAGTAGAAATGAGTTAAGCAAGAAGCAATGCAAGAAAGAATTTGAAGAAGTAATGCAAGAAGCATCACCAGAAGCAATGCAAGAAACAATGCAAGAAGCAAAGCAAGAAGCAAAGAAAGAAGCAAAGTAAGAAGTAGCATATAAAGCATTGCTATAAGACGATAAAAAGATTAAAAACAGAGCAATAAATTAAGTAAAAGAAAACCAATAAAAATAAAAAAGGAAAGACGGGCAACAAATCAAAAGATGATGAAAAATGTGTTGAAAATAATGATGAAAATGTTGATGAAAACGATGATGAAAACGATGATGAAAACTGCAATAAAAATCAAAATAAATTAGTAATAAAAACTCTAATGAAAATGATGATGAAAAACGCGTGGAAAATATGTTAAAATGAAGCGGAAAATTCTAAAGTAAATTATTAAAAATAAATTTGAGCTTTTTTTTGTTTGGTTTATTTTGTTGTTGTTTTTATTTCAGTGTGCAATGTGTTAGTTGTTAGTATTTTATTATATTTTTTTTTTTATTATATTTGCAGTATTTTTGTTGTTGTTGTTGTTGCTTTTGCTGTGTGCAGTGGAAAGACACACAGAATTTCAATTAAATAAATTATTTTTTGAAATTAATTATGTATGAGGCAAAAGGTAAAGAAAAGTTAAAACTAAGAAAAAAAAAAATAAAACACATAAATGCAAATAGCAACAAGAAGAAGAAGAAGATGATGATGATGATGATAATGATGATGAAGCAGCAACAGCTACAGTAAAAAGTTCTTGGGGGCTTTTCTTCGCCAAAACATGCAAAAAAAACAAATTTGAAATGAAAATGAAAATGGGAATGGAAATGGAAATGACATTAAGTTTTTGGACATGTACTTTCTTTTACTTTCTTACATTTATTTTGTTTTTTTTTTTTTTAGTTTTGTATTTTTTTTCTATCTTTTTTTTTACTTACTTATTACATTTAGTTTTTGCTGCTGAATCTTTAACCGAAGCACGAAAAATTACATCAAAAAAAGAGAAAAAAATAAACATCAAAAGATCGAAAAGTAAAACCTTAAGAGGATTTGCCAGAATCAAAGAGCAAAGCAAAAATAAAAAAAAAAACAAAAATTTGAAAAAAAAAGATAAACGTAGAGTTAAATGTAGCTAAAAAAAAAAAGTTTTTGGAAAATAAATAAATTTTTTATGAATTTTTTTTTTTTGGAAAAATAAAAACTGCGCCTAAAATAGATGCAGAATATTGAATGTTGACAGTGCTAGTAGGACTAAGTATAAGCCATAATGTAAATTGCAACAAAAAGAAATGAGCAAAACTCAATAAAAAGATGAAAAGGAAATACACACTCACACACACACACACACACACACACACACACACACACACACACACACAGCTTATGCAATGAATTTCGTTTGAATTCAACAGTTTGCAGTTTACTTTGCTCATTTGACAAACAACTTGAAATGAACATAAAACTAGCACAATAAACATCAACGGTTTGACTGAGATTTCAGATACCATTTACATACATACAAACACACACACACACATTGTTATAGCATCCTTAAATCCAACATAAACATTGGCAATTGCCACTTGGCACTTGTCACAGTTCAACATTGAATAGACAACCGCAATTCGAATTCCAATTTCAATTCGAGTTCGAATTCGTTATCGAAAAACGAAATCGAATTCGTAACGCAAAAGCTGTAAATACCCAAAATCCAAAATCTAACCCAAATGTGCATCCCTTGACCCTTTGTGGGGCGCACTCCTCCCACTGCTCCTTACTCCTTTCTAGTTTTCTTTTTTTTTATTGGGGCATGCCAATATTTATTTTTACACACAACAAAAATGTCAATGTACTGAAGTCAGATATATATGTATACGATATATATATATATATATATATATATAGATGTCAGCTATAGATAACGTTGGTTGGTGGTGCAAAGGGGGGGGGGGAGAGGCGCTTAAGCAAAGGTTGCATGTATTTTGTTGGCAATTTGCAAAGCAGCTTAAGAGCGAATGAACCATATATGGATATACAGATATATATATATATATATATATAGTTTATATAGTTTACAGATCGCTTAAAGTCAGCTGTCGTTAGTTGATACATATGAATGTGTGTGTGTGTGTGTGTGTGTGTGTGTGTGTGTAGTTTATTTTATTTCATAGTTTTTGTGCTGCATCATCTTCATTTCCGGCAACAGCTCGAGGCCGACAACTTCCTTCTATATCCCCCACGTAACCTACAATTTTATTTTTTTTTTTTGCTTCCCCCGCTCTTGCTGCCACCTCTCTCTGTACCTAGACTTGTTATAAACTGTGGACTTTAGTTTTATTTTTTTTTTATTCTGTTTTTCTTTCAGTTTCTGAGTTGGTTAGGGCAAACGCAAAACATTTTGTTTTTATGCGCCACTTGCGTGTGGCAGCTGCATTAGACTCAAAAAGCGGCACCAAGCGACGAGGCTTGGCCCTATATACACACACACATATATATATATATATATATATATATATATACAAATAGACCCACCACATACTACAAACTGGGTGGGTGACAAACTGGCTGTGATTATAGTAGTAGTCATATAGCCGACAGTAGGAGTAATATTTCCACTACCTACTTCCAGTTGCCAGTTACAACCATTACCAGTAATCAAAAGTATATACACACACACACACACACATATATATATATATATATATGTATATGTATATATAGTAGGAGCGTTTAATTGAAATTGCTCAACGCACGCCATGACCATTCCAAGGTGGCACATTAGTCGTCAGCAGAAACGCCAGCAGCGGCTCTGTAATGACAATTATAAACAATTTTGATTGGCCTGGCAATTTATCAACAACAAGTGGAGCATAAGCTATAACAGTATAAGGGGCAGGGAGTTAGGTAAATAAGGTATGGGTTGGGTAGAAGCTGTTCTTGATGAGTTGAGTGAAAGACCGTGGTGATGAAGGGGGGGGGGGGGGTAATCATAAAAAACAGACATCGAAGGCAATTTTCTAGGGATACTTTTCGCCTTTGCGCTTGGCCATTTTTCATTTTTGGCCACAAAGCTGCCATTGACTGAAGATGCCACAACAACAACAACAACAACAACAACATTAAAAACAACAACAGCAACAACAACAGCATCATCAACAACAGCATCAACAGCAGCAACATAAACAGCAACAGCAACAGCAACAAAAACGCATAAAAAGCATAAAGAAAATGACAAATATGCTTTAGAAAGCTGCCACTCTAAATGGGTATCATAGGTATGGGGCATGCTTATGCTGGTGGTTAATATGAATAGCGGCAGGGTGGGGGTAAGGGGAGTACGATGGGTAGATTGGTAAGGGCAATGTCCAGCATTGCTGCCAATGATGTTGCAATAAAATGTGTTGATGACGACGATTATTTGGCGCATTTTGTTGAAACGCCAGGCGCATAAATTTTCAACTCTCAGATTTTTGGTTGTTACTAAAGATTGTATAAATATATATATATATATATGTGTGTGTGTGTGTGTGTGTTTGTGTGTGTGTGTGTGTTTATAGTATATAAGTAAAAGTAGGTGTGGCAGCGATTTTTGGTGGGTTGTGTTGTGCCACTGATAAGCATGCAAAAAGTTGAGAAACAGCTTTGAAAATTCAATTAAAAGGCAGCAACAGCGACGACGTCAACGACAAGGAGCGCGTCATGCATCAATCAATGGCATCATCAATCATAAACCAACACTCACACACACACACACACACACATAAATATGTGCATAGATTATATATTTACGACTAAAGCTTATGCCATATATATACATATATATATAAATAAATATATATATATATATATAGCACTTATGTGTGATATCCATTGATGTTTTATGCGCTTGTCGCGTGGCAAAAACTTTTACTGCCAACTCATTGCCAAAAATCTATCCCCTGCCACAAGCTGCTCAATAAACACACACACACACACACACACACACACAAACACACATAGAACAGCCCCTTGACCTGAGTGCCAACTTGGCGCCTAAATTGATTAGACTTTTGGGCAGAAAAAAAAAAAAAGAAAATAATAAAAATAAAAATAAAACAAAATAAGCAAAGAAAATAAAATAAAATAAATATAAATATAAAATACAAAAAGGGAGACAGAGCGAGAGAGAATAAACAAGAAAACTGTAGCTGTTGTTGGCTATTGACTGTTGATTGTTGTTGGTTTTAGCTGGTTTGGCATGCATTGCAACCAACCAATACTAACATACAACAATATGTATCAAAAAGCACACAAATATACCACAAACAGATACCACTGTGCCAGTCCATAACCACAGCAAAAGCTGAGGTCACTCATAATCATAATCATAACCTTGAGAAATCCGCAGAAATTCTCGATTATTTATTGCCTCATATAAAATAAAATTTTCAAAAACCAATTGACACGCACACAAAACGCAGCAAAGACAATTTTAAGAGAACAAAAAATAAAAAAAAAATAAATAATAAAAATGTTAAATCACGTAAGAGTTGATGACTAATAGCTTTGATGACTATTCAAAGTTATCATTTAAATTTATATAAATTACATATCATTTATATATTTACATATGATATTAATATGCAAGCGCAAACTAAGAGAGAACTTACGCTTTGCTCTATGAATATTTGCCAACCATTTGATTATTATTGATATTGATACTTTTTCAAAGAGAAAAAGGGGGAGTAATGATATTGTGCAAAAGCAAAAGATAATGTAGGGTGGTCCACGAAAGATTCGCTATAAAAACAACGAGTATATATATTTCAAAATTTTTTTTTTTAACCATTTCGTAAACCGCAAACCTTCTACCAAATATCAGACACATTGACAATGACATTCGAAATGCCAAAGTCAAAATTATCGATAGTTCAAAAAGCAAACGCTAGATGGGCCACTCTATAGTTAGACTTGAAATACAACTGTCCACAAATGTCTTAAGGCGGCTCTTCTCAAAGAATGATCCAGAATAACCACTGAATACACAAGAAAGCTGGTGCAATCGATGCCAAAACGTCTTAGACTGATAATTTAAAAAAAAAAACCTATTAAAATTAATTATTAAATTAAATAGCAACTTTATAATAAGTTAATCCTGAACTGTACGAAGATTTAAGTGGTGACAAATTCATGACTTTTTTCAGTTTTACGTCTTTTGGTAAAAATTGAATCAATAAAATTAATATATTTTATTTTTTTATTAAAAAATTGTCTATTTAACCAAATTGCATTTAAATATTTTCAAATTTCGATTTAAATCCTACACATTTTTGGCCATAAAAGGCAAACTACTTGCTGTACGAAGAGATTAGTGGGCTTCTGTAACTGTAGCTCAAGGCCTTTGTAGCAAAGCTTTTAAGTTTCTGGTTTATAAGTTTGCTTATATACTAGAATAATAAATAAATAAAAGAAATGTCAACGTTCACTAATCAAATCAAAGGGCTACTCGTAGTTGGGTGCACCCGTTTACAAAATTCTCATTTCTAGTACAATTTATACAATAAATATACAACGCATACGTTTATTGCTTGAGTATAGTAAACTAAGAGGTGAATGTTGGTCACTTTAAAATTTTAAGCTAACGGTAAATGCTTATCTCTTCATCATAAAATTGCAGCTGGTCACAAATTTAAAGCAAGAGAAACACATCTTCTTGATTTTAATATTGAGCATTCTTAAAAGTTTCATATAACTTTTATGCATATGTGTATGCATGTATGCATGTATGTATATATGCAATGCATATACATTAAAGCTTTAAATAAATTTGAAGTTTGCAGTTTTTTCTTAAGAGAAAACATTTTTAGTATGCAACAAATTTGTATGAAACATAAGCTTAAAATATATAAATTTTTGGTTATTAAAATTTAAGTCTGCTTTGAGTTTATATGAAAATCTTTTTAGCCTAAGCTTAAGAGCAAATCCTTTACAGTTAGACAGCATATCAAAAGCGGCTTAAGCTATAAAATGTAACAATTTTATAAGTCATAAGCATAATTAATATTAATTGTTAAATGATTCAAATGGAATTTGCCATTTCATGCATTCGTATTTAAAGTACAATTAAAGGATACAGTGAAGTCAGACTATAGTATACTAACTATGCATGTTAGCTTGAAATTTTCTATATTATTGATAATAGTAATAGTTAATGCTAAGCTACTATACATGCTGTACAGTGAAGTCAGACTATAGCATACTTATATCAATGTTACGTATAAAGTTTTTAATAGTTTTATAAACTTGGTTTTAGTTGTTAGTTGAAACAACTTCCACTTTGCTGGTTCACTTTAGCGAGTGTTTACTTTAATAAACCAAATGTATTAGCATAATGAGCTCAATTTATATTGCTACAATTTATTATAGTCTGTTGTTTTTTTCTTCTTTTTTTTTTTGCCTAACAAATTTTAATAAATTATTTGAAATTAATATTTTTATTTCTGTTTTGTTTTGGCTTTTAATTATCTATTTTGCTTTGAAGCTCTTTGCAATTTGTACAATTTGTTGTTAACTAGTTGTAATTTGATGCGCATTATTACGCTGTCAGCGAATCCAACTGTGTTGCCTAATGAGCCGTATCCAAGTAGTATCTAATCCGTATCCGTAACCCAAAGCAAGGGCACAGTATCTAATCCATTTCCCATTTATGTTTGAGTCCATTGAATATGGTTTCCGTGGTTCCTTCTTAATGTCTTATGCTTAATGGTTTCGTGTCTGTTTCAGTTTCATTTTTATTTTCATTTTCATTTTCAGTTTCAGTTACTATTACTGTTTCTGTTTTCTATTTGCTATATATACAATTTTGTATTATTGCTGTCTTTACTTGATGTGTGTACAGTTAAAGGCTACATAAGTATTATATATATATATATATAGTATATATAGGAATAGTAGGAACAATTAGTATTCAGTCGAACGGAAACCATTTGATAGACTTTTCTTTTCCTGACACAGCTACTACTACTACTACTACTTATACTACTACATATATATGCTGGTATCATCATCATCATTATCATCATCATCATCATCATCATTATCAGCTGCATCTGTATATATATTTATCTAAGACTTTATTAACGCACAATTATTTATGTATATGTAACTAACTGACTCTTGTTTTTCTTTTCCTTCCAGGTATGTAACATCAGTTGTTAAATGACAGACATAGAGAGAGAGAGAGTAGAGAGAGAGAGAGAGAGAGAGAGTGCGATAGATAGATGAAGAAAAACCAACTGAAAAAATGCCCATCAAAGAAAATGCCAACAAAGTTACACAATTATTTTTACTCATTTGCCAGGTTTGATATGTTTGTTTGTATAACCAAATTAACGGGCAAATGTTGCAATGCAACTTGGGCGGCTTTGAATACGAAACTGTGCACAAGTCTTATATACCCTGTAAAGGGACTAATGACAGCTACAATATATGCTCTGTCTGAGTAACAAACTAGAAGCTAAACATAGTAAAATTTAACTTTAATTCTATATTGTTGAGTCTTAACTAAACATTTTTAAATTTTCTTTTTTTTTTTTTGGAACATAATTAAAATTATTTTTCTTAATTTTAAATTATTTATTAAATATATTTTTAAATTACTTAAGCTTTATTAAAAAAAAATAATAATTAAAAAACAAATTCAAACAAAAAATGTAATGTAATAATATTAAAAAATATTAAAATAAAAAAAAAATTAAAATTCAAGAATTAAAAATTAAAAAAAAATTAAATATTTAAAAAAAATAATAATAAAAAAATAAAATATTTATATTAAAACAGATAATTCT